>CAWUFW010004240.1:1130000-1593304 GCA_963921515.1 Calotriton arnoldi
GACGGATGTCAGAGACCATGCCTGTATTTGGAGTGCACGGTTTAATGCCTAAATAAGGGCTGGGATTTTATGCCTATATAAGGGCAGGGCGAATTGTGCCTATATAAGGACATGATACTGGAAAGCCCGTTTATGGACACCCTAAGAGGAATACAACACCCACTCCACTTTCGTGTGTACGATAATACTAAAATGCTAAACATTTAAAATGCTAAACATTAAACGGAGTACTGCATATTTTAAAAAATATTTCTTAAAAGCATTTAAATAACACAATAAAAAATGCAAAAGGTACTGTACATTTGAAGCATTGCTTTTCATTACAGGCATATGTTTAAAATAAAATGCAATATGAATGAAAGAAGCAGTAATATTTACATGTGACAAAAAAATGATCGATAAGTTCCTTAAAAATCAAAGTCATTTCATGTCATGAAAATTTATGAACTATTTTAGACACACAAGATGACTAAGTGTCCGTGGAAGTACCTTGAAGTCTGTATTATAAGGCTAGTTCTACTTTAAGCAGATTGAAGTGCCCTTTTCGTTCGAAAAATGGGAAAAAGTTCAATTTTGGTAGAGTGCTCCAAGTTGTTTGTCTTTGGACGTATCTTGGGTCTGGCCTATTAATAGTAAAGCCCTGAGTTTTATTCAGGAATCTTTCATGACAGTTATTCGTGTCTGTGGGCCAGATCAACCATTTTTCCAATCAGGATTAGATCTGTTGAGTTGTAATATATTGTCAACTGTCACCACTGCCTGTGTATTATTATCAGTGGCAGTTGTTGGTACAGAAGGTGTGTTCATCTCTTTGATCTTGGCTAGTCCAAGACAAGATGTTTGTTGGATGGATTCATTCAAAAACATTATTTGTTCAGGGATGATGCAGGCTCTAAATAAAGCTTCTATCCCCTGCACTTGCCATTCTTTAGTACCCCACACAGTTTGTGTCTATTGTGTCTTTCCAAAAGTCGAAACACTGTCTAGACAGTTGGGCATTAAATAATTCAGAGTAAATCTGTTTTGTATTTGTTAACATAATTTTTCAGCCCTGTCTTGTTTACATTTTTATAGTAAAACATTTCTGGATCAGATGTATTGTAACCTGAAAAATATGGAAACTTGTTGGCAAATGTTTTTGAACTACCATTGGTTAAAACAAACACATTTCTTGGGTATGTAGATTTATGCAAATAATGATGACCATAGTGGTTATAACAATACATTTGTTCATAGTCTGATGAACCCTCTAAATATTCACTTTTAGAAAATGCAGCAGATTTTTCTAGGTCAAACATTATGTCATTCACAGTCTCAAAGTCCCAATCATCTGAAAAGGTACTGGACGTAATTAGATCACTTAGTGAAATTTTAAACAAATGTGGAATGTTCAATTGTTCCGTCGGACCGAAGATTTCAAAATCTGTTTTGTCCCACACTATACCATCCTGTATAGGAACAGCTGTGACGTTCACTAATGACAAGTTTCTTGCTTCACGATGGGAAGATTTATGAGGTTTCAAAAGTACGTTCACGCCTTTTCCTTCAGTATTCACATGGATGTATCTGCCACTTATAAGCATGCTCACAGTTGTTACCAAAGCTAGCCAGAGCAGGAAAACAAATAGTCCAAATGTAATCCAGAGTTCAATCCATGGAGAAACCAAATAATTTTTTTTTCAGAAAGTGAAGAAAGTCTTGTACTTGCTGCTTGAAATGTAATGATGCTGGCGTCGTTTCAGGTTCACTCGGATCTTCTGAGAACGTATCAAAGTTAATGAAATAGCCAGAAGCAGTTCTATCAATTGTTGGAATTGCATCAGGATTTGTAGAAATCACTGGAACCAGTTCATCACTTGCCACGTTGGTGTAGACAGGTGTATTTGGACGAACTGTTACTTGGTTGTCAAGAGGGATGAGTTCCATAGCGTTGTTGCTTAGTCCTCCATCAGTTACAGCTGAATTCTCGATTGTTATCAGTCTTTCAGTCTGAACCTCTTGGATAGTAGCGAGAGGAGTGCGTCTGCTACTAGGTCGGAGTCCACGAGGCCTACTATTTAGTATTGGCCACATACTGTGGTTTGATGAGGTCGATGGACACAAATCTTTTCTCCTTTCTTCCAGCAAGGGGCGGCAGAAGTACTGTTCTTGTTCCTTGAACTGCTAGGACAGGTACTGGTTGTCTGTTAGAAGGTCCAAATTCCTTCTTGTCCGCAATCTTTTCTCTGACTAGATCCCCAACTTTTGGAATCCAGACAGGCCTTGCTGGGACCGCCGATTTTTCCCCAGTGGTGGTTGGCTGTAGGAATACGTTCCTTTGTTTCGTTCTTAATTTATTGAGTTCCTGTAAAACAGCCAAACGATCTTTGATATCAAACGGTTTATTTTCCACCACTGTGCCTACGTGTTCAAGGTCTGGTACCCACATTCTTGTCCCAAATAGGACCTTATATGGAGTGACCCCCCCCTAGAGAACTTCTTGGCAGATTATTCACAGAGCGTTGAACCCCACTAAGGTGTTTGACCCACCCATCACTCGAACCTAATACCCTAGCTGTTATAGACTGCTTTATGTCCCGGTTTTTCCTTTCCACAACCGAATTTCCCTCAGGATGGAATGGAGAGGAGTACCGCAATGCAACGCCCAGACTGGCCATGGCTTCTTTGTAAGCCCTAGAGCTAAACGCAGGACCCTGGTCAGAATGTAGCGTGCCTATTGCGTATGTGCCGAAGAAGACTCGCAAATCTTTTATAACAGTTCGAGCGTCAGCTGAGCGCTGAGGCCATAACCATAGGAACCTAGAGCATGAATCCACTGCAACCATGATATATTTATAGTTACCGTCCCTTTGCAAGGGACCGCAGTGGTCCAGGTAAACACAAGCTAATGGTTTGTCTGAAATTAACAGGGGTGTCTGCGCAGGACGTTTCACTGTTGAGACTTTCATCTGTTGGCAAATATCACATTCTAAAACATAGTTTTTAGTTTGTTTCCGAATGCCAGGCCACCAATATCTTTGCTCGAGTAAAGATACTGTCGCTGAAACACCTGCATGGGCAGAAGCTATCCCTTCATGTGCTGCTAGGATTAGTCCTAATCTGCGTTCCTTGTTTGGAATTACCCTATCCCCCACTCCAGGGATTCGAGCAAAAGAAACGTTGTTCGCATCAATTAAATAAGAGCACTAGAGTGGAAACTTTTTTGGTAATGCTGCACTGCTGCCTTTGCTTGAAGCATTGACAGCCAACATTATCTCACCGTCTATTTTTGTTTTTGAACGAGTGATCGCAGCTACGGAAGCCGTCTGAACAGCCCCCTTTGCGGCTTCGTCAGCCAATGAATTCCCTGCAACATGAACGCCATCACGTTGATGACTCAGTGTGTAGATCACATGAGCCTTTGGTAGTTCGTTTTTCAACTGAACTACTTGTTCCCAAAGCATTTTGTGCTTTATTGTGCCACCTTTCGCATCTTTGAAACCATTTTCAAGCCAGTTTTGTATATAGTCATTATACGACTGAACACAGTAAAAGGAATCGCACACTATTAGTGTGGGGAATTCTCGATCTGTACTTTCAAGTGCCAGTTTGAATGCTTGTAGTTCAGCTCGCTGAGCTGTACAATCTCCTAGAGATTGAGTTTTTGTGACCATAGGTCTGAAGATGCCATTTCGCACGCGACCTTTAACGATTGCACACGCTGCACTGTAAGCTTGCCTACTCCCTGTTGCGGGTTGTGCGGATCCGTCAGTGTAAATTATGAATTCGTACTGATCGAGAGGCAGAATTTCAGTAGGCAGAGGACATTCTTGTTCATATTGCAGGAATGCTTGTGTTTTTAAATCTGGATCAAAAACATATTCAACATCTGTTGCAGCAAGAGAATTAACCCATTGTATCCATCTTGGATGTAATGCTTTAGCATTTGGAATGCTTGCTTTTGTGACCGCTTCTAAAGCTGGTACCGGGGTTACGACAATAATGCGTTTCCCTTGGGCTAAGGCTCTTTCTTTTGCTACAGCTGTTTGAACTGCTGTTAGAATTTTTTCAGTTGAACTGAAGCGCATCTCCGCTTGTGTGTACAAATGGGATTTGTATGCGATTGGTATTTTCTCACCCTCATTGAAGGTTAAGTAAGTGAATCCACATTGACCCGAAATTATTCGGATTACCAAATTGCGTTGATTTACGCGTGTTTGTAAGTGATTTGTTGCTAACATGTTAGCCTGTAGCGAACGCAAGATTTCTGTGTGTTCCCGTGTCCAGTTTCTGATCGAAAAATCAGGTTTGATTAATGCGTAGAGAGGTTTAACCCTTTCTACGTAATTTAGAATGTATGTTCTTCCAAAGTTTAGGAAACCCAGGATGGATTGTAAGTTTTTTAGCGTTTTTTGGAGGTTGGAGCAGCGCACACTTTTCTAAAAAGTTAGCTGCCAAGCTCTTGCCTTCACTTGAAAGCTCATATCCTAGAAATAGGACATTGAGATGGGCAATTCGGGACTTTTTAAAGTTGAACTTGTAGCCCTCAGAGGCGAAACCCAGTATAATGGTGCTCACCCTGTTCAAGTGTTTTTCCAGGTCATCGTCTGTCAGATAGATGTCATCGACATAGGACAATGCCTCATTGTCATAAATTTGTAGTAACTCCGTTACCCTCGCTGAGAATAAACCTGGGCTATTCTTGAACCCTTGTGGGAGTCGACAAAAGTGACGCTGGGTCCCCATTATGGAGAATGCTGTTAAGTACCTGCTTTCAGGTGCTATGTTTTGACAAAAGAAACCATTTGAGATGTCTAATGTTGTTTTATATTGTTTACGCGCAATGTTATTCATTAATGCTGTGCTATGTGCATTTTGCACTGCAAAAGTTTTTGAACGAGTGTTTAAGTGTCTGTAATCCAGAACTAGACGATATGTATTGTCTGGTTTGGAGACAGGAAACAAAGGATTGTTCATTGAGGAGGTGCATGTTTCAATCACCCCTTGGTATTCAAGTTGATCTAAGATCTCCCTGACCTGTTTTTTAGCTTCTTGCTTTATTGGGTACTGCCGTTGTGCAGTTGGTTCATGTTTCAGATGTATTTTATGGTGAGGTGAGTCCTCATCCCATCCTACATGATTTTTATATAATGCTGGGGCCTGGGCTACTGCCCATTTCCTGGCATATGTATATCTTAGATGCATTGGTATATGGTTGGAGAAGGCAGGCATAATTATGTCCTCGCCATGTGGGCACTCCCTGACAAATTGTGGTGGCCAGTCCTTTTCTGCTAGAAGTCATAGCCCCTTGATAGTCTTTCCCAAAAAAGTGCTTTCACCTGTCTAGGTTTGTCTCCCTCCATCCGGAGTGTTATTTCATATAACTTTTGTGGAGTACTAACCCTGGTGTCTACAGTTTCAACTGTAATGTACTCATTCAAGTCCACTATCTCCAGAAGTTCCTTCAGGTTCTGGCGAACTATTGTGACTTCTGCTGCACTGTCCAGCATTGTCTGAGCCCATTCTCCGTTCTTGAGTTGTGTTCTCAGTATTCTCGGCATGTCTGATCTTCAGACCTGCTACTTTCTTTTTGGAGAATTGAGGTTTTGTTTTGTTTTTTGGAGCGTGTTTGTCGTGTTTCGATTTCACGCGTTCTTCTCTATGTTCTGATCGTCCTCTTCTTTCCGAAGTCTGTGATGAGATCTGAAAGGGACGAGAGGAACGTGTATCAGAATCTTGATACCTGTCAGGTTTTCTCAAATTATCCCTATTCCTGAGGTTATACCTCCTTTCAGAGGGCTCCTTTTGAGGAGACCTACCTCGGGATTGAGAATGTTTCTCGTTTGAATTTTGTTTATTAGTATCCCACTTCTTTTTAGAAGATGTAGGAGTTTGTTTAATTGAGTCCTTCTCAGGACTTTCAGATAGTTTCGGCTTCACTGGTCTTCCACCCAAACTATCTCTGCCTAATTCTGCATAAGATTGTTCTATAATTCTGGGTAGCTCTGTTTGATGTTCTGTAACATCAAATTCCCTTAATTTTTGGCGGATCGCCACTGCTGCTGCCTCCCCTTTAATATTAGATAATATTATTGTTGAGACCTGGTCGAAATTTTTCAGTAATTTCATACCTAAATTTAGAGCAGGTTCTGCCCAGTATTCGTTTTGAATTTGTTTCAGGACATCAGGTATTACCGCAATTGACGGAATGCCATGTGTTTTAGTATAGATGGCAGCAAAGACTGAGCCCCAAGTGGTGCAGTCTTCCAGTTGTGGTGTGATCCCCATTGGTAAACTGATTGTCAGTATTCTGTGTTTCTCATATGGGCTAGTATTTGGAAATACTGCTTCAATTTGAGTAATTTTTTGAGCTATCCAGAATGGAATTTGCTCACGTTTTGTGGGCATTTTACCCATGACTGCGTATAGAGTCTGTGGTGTACTTTTTAGTGTATTCCCCTGGTGAGGAGTTTGATTTGGAATTGTTAATGGTTGCTGGACTGTAAAAGTCCGCATGACATATTGGACCAATTGTCTGTAGATTTTTATTAACTCTGTGAGTTGAGTAAGTAAATCCTCGTCTGACATCTCTTCAATGTCAGGATGAGGTGTGTAGCCGGCTAGAATCGGCCATGTTGCTCCTGGTCTACCTAGTGGACCGAGCCTGGTAATGTTTCTGTGATGTTTTAGAGGCGCCTTTAAACCAGAGCTGATGCTCCTGGTATGTTAATGGAATTTCTATATCCTCGAAAGGAATGTATTCCTCTGGTGGTTCATCTTCTTTGTAGAAGTGAAACATGTGTGTTACTGGATTGGATTCAGGAAATATTACCCATGAATAGAATACCTCTGTCTGAAAGGATTCGTGTGCCTCTATCACGAAAACTGCTCTACCGCCTCTTGGTGGTAGGCCATGTTTTATAAGTTTTAGAGTGATGGCTCTTCTTAAGTTTGGAGCGATGTCTATAACACCCTCCTCGGTTTCATTTAAACCTGTAATGTTAAAAACTGCTGCTTGGGCTGGATCAGCCGCAGCTACACCGTTTCCGGCGTCTTCAGTCATATTGTTTTTTGAAAAATGTAGAACAAGTTTCAAGGAAACAAAGATAAGGTGCACAATATTTTGGAACACTGTATCCTTCAACGTTGAGCAAACCAAACAGCTAATATATAGGGTGTTTCCCTATGTAGCCATGGTGGATACTTAACCCTGCCCACTCCAGACGTCTTTTGGAGTATATGGGTAGGGGTCTCTTGAGAGAAAAAGCACGGCTGAGTTACTCAGTATCTAACGTTGAATTACTGCCTTACCAAACCGTTGGGCGCCATGTAGTGTAGCTCCTATTTCCCTAATAGGCTCTGCGCATTGGAATAATATATCCTATAGGTTTGACATAGGACTAAGGTCAGTATGTCCCTATCGAGTATATTAAACTTAATTACTTGTGCCAGCTAGCTCAGAGGCCACTAGAAACTCCTTGACAACAAGAAGGGAGTAGTTTCTGGCAGCCGCAAAACATGACCACTGTGTTTCCCTTTAGAATCAGAACGTGTCCCAGAGTCGTGGAAACAATAGATAACTATTTCACTCAGCTCAGTCGTGCATGCTTAGTTTTCTCCAAGTTACACAGAAAGAAATAGACGGGCGTTTCAATAAAAGATTTATTGAACAGTCTTGTTTCTGGTGTAAGTAAAATGTGCTGTTACGATCACAAGACAGTATGCGAGATAAATAATGTACAGTGTGAGCAGTAGAAATAAATAATACTGCGAGAGCATTATCTTTTAGTACATATGCTTTTACATAAATAACACGGACTAAAAATGCGAGTACTCATACGATGCGTTTCTAATCTAGTTCTACCCGAATGTACCTAACCTAGGTATAGGACGAGGTATGAAGTAGGTGAAGTATTCCTTACTATGGTATACTAAGAGTACGCTAACCCCAGTATGCCTAGTATGCCAAGAGTCGGTCTAGGTTCTAGTCTGCTCCATACCTGAAGAATGAGAGAGGTAGGAATCTCTTTGCCAGACTCGAACTCCAACACCCCGCAAGGGAAGTCAGATCACTGGAAGCTGGACTCTGCGTGCAGGGATGACAGCGTCTTCTCAGTGCGTCAGGCCGGGAAACGGGCTCCTCTGAAGTCGAGGTCTCCTCTGATTTACAGGGGCTAGGGAAGGTATATTTATACCTGAGAAGCACCTAAGAATGTTAGTATTGACGTGAGTCGGACAGCGGAAGACGTCATGAATGAACCCCTAAGGAATAATGGTTCATGCATAATATACGAGTCCTTGAAGAAATAAATAGTCCTGGACTAGGGAAACTCCCGCAGCCTAAGGGTCTGTTCTTCAAGAACTCGTTGTGACGTTAGGGTGGACGGATGTCAGAGACCATGCCTGTATTTGGAGTGCACGGTTTAATGCCTAAATAAGGGCTGGGATTTTATGCCTATATAAGGGCAGGGCGAATTGTGCCTATATAAGGACATGATACTGGAAAGCCCGTTTATGGACACCCTAAGAGGAATACAACAAAACACAATAGATCTCGCATAGGCGAGGCATATTAGGTTAGCCAATGCTTTTTTTTTTTTTGATAACCGCCTATTCAAGGCGAGGCCAGCAAAATGAAACCAGATGCAGTTGGCCAGTAAAAACAAGAGAAATGAGAGGGAGAGTAGCTGGTGACTAATAAAAGCAAAGGAAATGAGTGACGAGAAAGCCTACCAATAGTAAGTAATGGGTGGGTTCTAGGGTACTTTTAGATTTTTTTGTTTAAGGAATAATAGACTCAAGCGCCAGCTCATGCGCTATCTTTTGTGAGACCTAGAAACTGGTGGAGTTGACTTTACCTGAAAAAACATGGTCAGTGAATAATTAAGCAAAAAAAGAGAATGTCAACCTTTAATGCAGGCAGAGTGAGCACAGGGGGAGAGTGATTCAGCCACCAAATATTAGGCCAGAATCCTCTAGTAACAACACCCCAACTTGGCACAGTTGGCAGTCAATCAATCATTTGGAGTATCCAAATGAACAGCAATTTGTTTATCAGTGTAAGAATGGAATGTGACCCCAAAAGAAGTTATCATTGACACCTATGGGCCACAAACAGATTAAGGAGAGTTGGACTTAGGAAAAGCTTTTGGGATGCCACACTTCAGAGGGTAAAATTACAAGTGGTAAGCGGCGAGATCAACTACCTACTCTCAACTTCAAAGTATTAAATCCAATCCAGTGCCTGGGCTTCACTATCCATTCTGCGGAATCTGGAAATAAAAATGGAATGATTAGATGGCTGATTGTGAGGTTTCGAGAGTGAGAAAATAACAGGAGGTGGATGCAATTAGAGTGGCAAACGGGTCACTTACATGATATCCCTTCCAAACCAGACATGAAGTGTGTGAAACCTTGTCAGAGGGTGGGTTTGCTGACGGTATAAAATCCTTGAGCCTATTAGACAGAAAATTGCACTGCCGCTGGTAATATCAGGAGTAGGACCAACAAAATGATGAGTTCTGTAGAATGGAATACCGGTTAGAGAGACAGGAAACACCACTGTCTTCAACATAATCTCTTGAACGGGAGGGCTCTGTAGAACGCAGTGGGAGACAGGAAGGTGGGCCAGTAGACTTTTGCAGAATATCTCATGTAAAGATGTTGTTTCTATGGGCAGTGACCAGTGTCACCTTTCATGTAATTATGGACCATGTCATTGGTTTGGAGGGAATCCGAAACTTGCTTCCAAATGGCGATCATGAACCACTATGAATTTTCAACTGTGGCGATCTACCTGACAGGAGTTGCATTGCTAACTAATTGCCTTGCTGTTGTTTGGCATGGTTCTGTTTTCTCTCACGAATTAGTAGGTGGCCGACTACCGGCTGTTGATCTCATTTCATCCTGTGCAGATTACATAGTTTAGTGTGCACCCTATTCCAAATTGCAAATTCCCAACCCTAGAATTGTAGGCCATGTTAAGGTCGGAGCTCCATAATGAGCCATTGGGTGGCTATCACTCTCATATTAGGGATCACTTCTGCGGTTGAGATGCTCATGACAATCTTAGTCTCAGGAGAGTTAGCGTTAACAATCATGACATGGAGGTTCCAGCCATCAATGAAGCTGTAAATGTTGGCACTCCTCCTCATGCATGGAAAGGTCAGGATATGCCCGCCCCCCCACCTGATAATCAGGACTTACCTTTTTCTGAGTCCTAATGCTTGGCATGCAAGGCAGACATTCACAAGGGTTTCTATTTGAGTTTTGATGTGAGCAAACCAAGTTTCCTCATCAACCTGTGCACTGGATTTCCCAATACACTAATATCGGATGTTGGCCAGCTGAAAAGTGCCTAGAACCAGTACTGCTGAGACCCCCTATGGAGCCAGCCACCGTGTTTGGTCGACAGCTCTCACCACACAGTATGGAGGGACATGCCTTGGATATATGCCATCTGATGTAAGGATTTTTTCCCATTTGATTTTAAAGGTTGTACATATAGTCAGTTGGAGTAATTCTGGAATGCCAAGCATAAATTGTTTCAGTAACAGATCTCCACATATCATTCCTCATTTGATATGAAGCCTTTATGGGAATACTTGTAACCCTGTGGCACTTCTGCACCTCACAATTACTGATGCCTGCCTCAATTGCTTGTGTGCTTCACCTGAGCAATAGCTCTATGGTCTAAAAACAGAGCCGGTGGTTCTTTGTAATCTTTGGTCTAACTCTGCACTGCGAGGCACCATGAAGATGGGAGGTGGGGCACAAGGATGAATGAGGGTGGGCTCAAAGTATCTTGCGGAGGGGGGGGGGGACAACAAAGGTTGTGTTATGCTCACTGGAGTTACTCATTAAGAACTGAAGATCTGTTTCTCTTGCAAGTTTCAAAGGTTAGACGTCTACAGACAGTGGTACGGCCTTCTCGGTGGCCACTGCTAAAAAGTGGAACTCATGTAAACATTCGATTTGAGACAAATCTGCTACAATTTAGGTAAGTCTCGAAGATTTCGTGCTCCACTGCCCACTGAGCTCATCAGACTTGTTGCTGCCTTCACTTGTTATCCACTAGTAACTGTCTTTTACTGCCAAGATACCCTATGGTTGCACGCTTGGGTAAATAAACAAAAACATGAATTCTAGGTTTAATGTTCCTTTCCTGCTTTATTCATCTGACTATTAGTGATCCTGATGGCATTGGAAATGCTTTACAAAGCAGCGCGTCAAGTTCAACACATTTTTAATATTGAAAATTAATTATAGTAGATTATCCCTTAAACACAATAGCAATAAATGACACATTTATTTTATGCTGCTGAATAATTGATCTAAAAAAAAGTGTTCCTCTGCAACTTTGATGCATCCCACTGTGACCCATTAAACGTTCGGCATGTAATAAGTGTGAAAGCAGTGCAGCAGAGTACTTTAAAGTAACACAGTGGGATGCTTGAGAAAAGCAAGGAGTAGGCGCTGTCCTTTAGGGAGAAAGGAGTCTGAAATTGCTGTAAAGTTTAGAGTAGAGGAAGGCAAGAGAATAAAATTTGGAATGTGCAGTACTGAGGAAGTGCTTTTAGGTGGAGTGTCCACACAGGCCCGAAGACACTTCTCGCCACCACTGATGGTGCCGGCGACTTGAGAAAGCATGGAGGAACAGCAAAACCTCTGAAGCATGCACCGCCTACAAGACCGCCATGACAGAACACCACCAACTCATCAGGTCCACGAAGAGGTACTTCATCCAGGACAGAATCCTCTCCAACTCCCGCAACTCTTCAGCATCATACAAGAATTTATCAAACCCCCAGCGAAACCTCAGACGTCACTGCCTCCCAGGAACTCTCTGCAACAAACTCAGCTCCTTCTTCCACCACAAGATCAAGACTCTCTACAACAACTTCCACGAACAGAACCAAGGCACAGACAACATCAGCCAACAGCAACACCACCCAGCCGACCATCACCGCCGGAACCCGTCACCACAGAAGACACTGCAAAGACTATGAGGAGCATTCACTCAGGAACCCCCACTGACCCCTGCCCGCCGCACATCTTCCACAGAGCTGCCTCCGCCATAGTACCTGAACTACGACATACTATCAACTGGTACCTCCAAACAGTCACCTTCCCCGACAACTGGAAATGCGCAGAAGTCAAACCCCTCCTCAAGAACCCCTCCGCAGACCCAACAGACCTCAAGAACTACAGACCCATCTCCCTCCTCCCTTTCGCCATCAAAGTTACTGAGACGATCGTCAACAACCAGCTCACAAACTTCATAGAATCCAACTCTATCCTCAACACTTCCCAATATGGATTCCGCAGCAACCACAACACCGAGACCGCCCTCCTAGGCGCCACGGACATCGGCACTCTCCTTTACCAAGGCCACACGGCAGCACTCATCCTACTGGACCTCTCGGCAGCCTTCGACACCGTCTTCCACCGCACACAAGCCACCAGGCTTCATGACGCCGGCATACAGGTAACTGCCCTAGACTGGATCCGCTTCTTCCTCGCCGACCGAACTCAAAGAGTCAGACTCCCGCCCTTCCTCTCCGAACCCACAGAGATCAGATGCGGAGTACGCCAAGGTTCCTCACTCAGGCCCACGCTCTTCAACATCTACATGGCCCCACTCGCAACCATCGTCAGAAAATACGGAGTCAGCATAGTATCCTACACCGACGACTCCCAGCTCATCCTCTCCCTCACCAAGGAACTCGACACCACCAGACACCGCTTCCAGGAAGGCATGAAGGACGTTGCATCCTAGATGAGCAGCAGCTGCCTGAAGCTCAACTCAGAGAAGACAGAAGTCCTCGTCCTCGGATCCACCCCCTCCGCGTGGGACGACACCTGGAGGCCACGTGCCCTCGGCAACCCTCCCACACCCACGGACCACGCCGGCAACCTCGGCATCATACTCGACTCCTCCCTCACCATGAACCGACAGATCAACGCAGTATCTTCCACGTGCTTCAACACCCTCCGCATACTCCGCAAGACCTTCAAGTGGACCCCTCCCCCCCGAAGCCAGGAAGACAGTCACCCACGCACTCATAACCAGTAGACTGGACTACGGGAAGGCCCTCTACGCCAGAATTAACAAATCTCTACTCCACAAACTCCAGACCGTCCAGAATGCCGCAGCCAGACTCGAAAAGAGAGTGACATTCAAGCTGTTCACTGCCTACAAATCCCTCCACAACACCGGACCCCAATACCTCAATGAAAGAATCTCCTTCCACACCCCCAAGAGAAAGCTCCGCTCCGCTGACCTCGCCCTGGCCGAAATCCCTTGCGTCCAGAAAGCCAGAATGGGAGGAAGATCCTCGCAGCCAAGACCTGGAATGAACTACCCCTTGCATCAGACAAACCCCCACACTGCAAGCATTCAGGAAGAGCTTCAAGACCTGGCTTTTCGGTTGACGCAGAGCTGTCCGATATCATCCTCCCCCCCAACCCCCCCCACCACCCCCTCCCCAGCACCTTGAGACCCTCACGGGTGAGTAGTGTGCTTCACAAATCCCTGATTGATTGATTGGTAAATCTCAAAAAAATTGCAACAAGAGCTCACCACTTGAAGGTCAAGCACTACAAGGCGTTATATTCCATATAGGTACCCTATATAGGCGCAGGTAACCTTGTAACCTTTCACCTATATTCTTCCCTACATTACACACAACGGTTCTTGGGTACTGACCTTTTACCTAGATATGACACTGCATTCAGAACGCAGGTTTTCCCTGGTTCGATTCTCATACATTATGCATGAGCCTTCTTGGAAGCACAGCAGGACTAACAGTAGGATTACCATCTCCTGTATAATATCTCTGTATAAAGTTCAGGCCCAGCGTCATCCTTCAGGCCGACACAGTAACACAGCAAGGTAGGACCCCTGGGGAGACCTATGGGTATATATACAGCACATCTTGCTTAGGAAGATAGAGGAGACCGAGACTTCCCGGCTGACACACTGACCAGAGACGCTGAGGTTCCTGCATGCAGATGCTCCAGCTCGCAGTGGTCTAACATCCCTCGCCGGGTGTCCAACTCGAGACCAGGACGGTGTCCCATATTCTCTCATTCTAAGGTAATGGGGTTGACTAGATCCTAGAGGGATTCTTGGCCTAACACCTACTTAGATGCTAGGTACATCTAGGTACATCTAGTTAGGGAGACATTGTAGGAGTATGCACCTTTTATCATACGTTTTATGTATTTGTATATATTCATGATTTCCGCAAGATGGTAGAACTAGATCATCCCTTTACTTTCGTAGTACTGCTAATCATATATCTCTGCTATTGTCTAATGGTTGTTGCTGCTCATCTATTCTACATCAGAATAACACCTGTTCAATAAATACTTATTGAAAACGCCCAGCCTGTTTATTCTGTGTATCTCTCTGAGACAAACTAAGTAAGCACGAGTGACTGAGCGAAAGGTAGTATATTGTTTTCACGATTCTGAGGGATCAGTGTTGTCATGTTCTGAGGTTGCCAGAATCTATTCTCTCCTTGGTACGAGGAGATTATAGTGGCACTGTGAGCTAGCTAATACAGATAGGCTAACGTATCCGGAGGGGGTGCACGGAATCAGTCTGCCACCAATCCCACAGTTTATGTTATCCAAACGCGCAGATCCTGTATAGGTTATATAGGAACTACACGACAAAGGATGTGAGCATGCAACAACCAAAATTTATGATGACAGGCAACAAGTCGGAATACGTGCCTTCGTCATGAACAACGTTGCGTGAATAGGAAACTAAAACACTGCTGGGCACCATATCCATAACATTTCACCTCCCAAGTAGAGGTGGGTGAAAAAAATCGGCTCCGCTAGCAGAGTTTGCAGTGTGCTGCTCACTCTGTGTTCCGTTTGGCACACAGAGTTCTGTCAAAACTCCGCCAACCACAACATGGCAGAGTTTGTTCTCAAGGACGGCTCTCCAAAGTTAAGTTGGCGAGTGAGAATTTTCTGGTGCTAGACCGACTCCTGGCGAAATTTCTCAACGCAGGTGGTTAAGGCAGGTCACGACCGTTCGCATTGGGAAAGCTGGCGCTAGAGTAGAAAATCTACGTGAGAGGCAGAAAGAAGAAGCGCCCTTTGGCGCACAGCGTGGTGCCGCTCATGCGGATTTTACAGCGCAGAGAAGCTCTCTGCACTAAAAATCAGCACGTCTCGAAGCCCGCAGAATCTCGTTGAGTTTTTATGTTGCCCCACGGAATTAGAGTTCTGCCCACCCCTATTTCTAAGACACTCATCACCAGTAGGAGTATTTTACAAATTAAGTGATAGCCACCTCCAGCACAAAGCATACAGGAATAAGACGTAAAGGGAGAAGAATGTGCACCCACAGCAGAGAAGCACGCCTTCTTGAGTATCTCCCCTGAATTAAAAAATAAACATTAGTGTAAACTTATGTAATGTAACTGGTGCTCATGTAAAGCATCTCATAGGTTCCAGTCGGGTCTGATTCGCGCTACTTAAAAATGCAAAAAAGGAATAGTACTTCAATCGCAGCGCGAGGAGCAAAGGGAGACTCAAGTTAAATAAATCTGTATTTCGTCGATGGGCCACATGAAGACAAGACAGTGAGAGCATTGCAGGGGCTGTCGAATGAGGAGACAAAGAAGATTGATAATGGTGCCACCGAATGGTAAGTAATGGGTGAGCTAAAAGCCCCATTTTAGGTCGAAGCCTACCAGACAGCACTGTCTGGTTTGCTAACTACTTCTTGTGGGCATTCTGAGAGCTACCCTGGGAATGCATTTCGCCCATTGTTTACTACTGGCTTTGTAACTCACAGTTGCTTGCTTTCTATTTGCTGGCTTTATTTGCTTTAAAGCTGTCCAGCCCGAGTTTGACCCTACTGAGAACAACTTTTCTTTACTGTGTCCTTCAGAGTACTCTCTTTCTGTAAACAGGCCTTTAAATATCGTACTTGTCACATATGCTGTGCATTCAAAGACAGAGGTCAAATGTCAGGCTCCGTCTTCCAAAGGAGCTTGGCGTTTACTTTTCTTTCTCTGACTTCATATGAGAGAATTTATGTGACATTTCTGCTGAGTACCCATATGAAAGGAGAGGGAGTAGGGTGTTATGTTTTAATAGCATGCAACAAAAATGAACTGTGCTGATGTTTCAGAACATATCAGAGTTAGGAACGTACAAATGAAGCACATTTGTTTTGTAATTCTGAAGTGTGGTGGAAACAAATATTTGAATATGATCAAAATACAGCAATACACAAGGTGATGTCATTTCCACACATTATCGTTTGTGCACAGTGAAACTGTATGTCGGTGCAAATGTAATGTCCACTCCACTCCACTACACTCCTCACTTTTAGCCTGCTTAACAGCAGCCACACTGGTGTAAAACATGGCTAAAACAAAATGCCAAAGCTAATAGCTCTCCATAGGCAAGATCTATTGGCTTTACCAATGCTTGTTGAGAGTTTGAGAGGTTTTTGCGAGATACAGCAGATCGTCTCCATAGCGACAGCGCAGGCATGCTGCCTACAAGCTCAATCTAACAAGCATTGGAAATGCAATAGGTCTCGCATTTGTTGGAGCTATTGGCATTGTAAATGGCAATGTTTTGTACTTTGCAATAGGTTTTGTATTTGTTGGAGCTATTCACATTGTAAATGGCAATGTTTTTTATTTATCCTTGGGGTTTTATATAGCGCGAACTTAACAGCCTCAGTTGTGAATTTCGATTCATCAAAGTCTTGTGAGCCCTGAAATTTGCACAAGTAAAGTGCTAACAGTATAAATATGGGCACTGTTTAATAAACGAAGCCACTGCAATACAAGAGCAAAGGTGACAGAGTGACTGCTTCTGGGTTGACAGTTGCTTACAGTCACCGCCCGTTAAAGCTAGCTAGCCCGCTACTATGAGTTTATCAAACTTAATGCTATGTTTTCTTATGTTATGTTATGCTATGCTATGTTATGCTATGCAATGCTATGTTTTGTTGTGTTTTGTTGTGCTATGCTATGTTTTGTTATGCTATGCAATGCTATGTTTTGTTGTGCTATGCTATGTTTTGTTTTGTTATGCTATGCTATGTTTTGTTATGCTATGCTATGATTTGTTTTGTTATGCTATGTTTTGTTATGCTATGCTATGCTTTGTTGTGTTTTGTTATGCTATGCTGTGTTTTGTTATGCTATGCTTGGTTATGCTATGCTTTGTTGTGTTCTGCTATGCTATGTTTTGTGTTTTGTTATGCTATGCTGTGTTTTGTTGTGTTATGCTATGCTATGTTTTGTTGTGTTTTGTTATGCTATGCTATGTTTTGTTGTGTTTGGTTATGCTATGCTATGTTTTGTTGTGTTTTGTTATGCTATGCTATGCTGTGTTTTGTTGTGTTTTGCTATGCTATGTTTTGTTATGCTATGCTATGTTTTGTTATGCTATGCTATGTTTTGTTATGCTATGCTAGGTTTTGTTTTGTTACGCTGCTATGTTTTGTGTTTTGTTATGCTATGCTATGTTTTGTTATGCTATGCTATGTTTTCTTATGCTATGTTTTGTTATGCTATGTTTTGTTGTGTTTTGCTATGCTATGCTTTGTTAGACTATGTTTTGTTTTGCTATGCTATGTGTTATGCTATGCTATGCTGTTTTGTTTTGTTATGCTATGCTGTTTTGTGTTTTGTTATGCTATGCTGTTTTGTTATGCTATGCTATGTTTTGTTATGCTATGCTATGTTCTGTTATGCTATGCTTTGTTGTGTTTTGCTATGCTATGCTGTTTTGTTATGCTATGTTTTGTTTTGCTATGCTATGTTTTGCTATGCTATGCTATGTTTTGCTGTGTTTTGTTATGCTATGCTGTTTTGTTGTGTTTTGTTATGCTATGCTATGTTGTGTTTTGTTATGCTATGTTTTGTTATGCTATGCTTTGTTATGCTATGTTTTGTTATGCTATGCTATTTTTTGTTATGCTATGTTTTGTTTTGTTATGCTATGTTTTGTTTTGTTTTGTTATGCTATGTTTTGTTAAGCTATGCTTTGCTGTTTTGTTATGCTATGCTATGTTTGTTTATGTTATGCTATGTAGTTATGCTATGTTTTGTTGTGTTTTGCTATGCTTTGTTTTGTTATGATATGCTAGGTTTTGTTATGCTATGCTATGTTTTGTTATGCTATGCTAGGTTTTGTTATGCTATATTTTGTTGTGTTATGCTATGCTTTGTTGCGTTTTGTTATGCTATGTTTTGTTATGCTATGTGTTGTTGTGTTTTGTTATGCTATGCTATGCTGTGTTTTGTTATGCTATGCTATGTTTTGCTGTGTTTTGTTATGCTATGCTATGCTTTGTTATGCTATGTTTTGTTTTGTTATGCTATGCTATGCTTTGTTATGCTATGTTTTGTTTTGTTATGCTATGCTTTGTTATGCTATGCTGTGTTTTGTTATGCTATGCTATGTTTTGTTGGGTTTTGTTATGCTGTGTTTTGTTATGCTATGCTATGCTTTGTTATACTATGTTTTGTTAAGCTATGCTATGTTTTGTTTTGTTATGCTATGCTATGTTTTGTTGTGTTTTGCTATGCTATACTATGTTTTGTTATGCTATGCTATGCTTTGTTATGCTATGCTTTGTTATGCTATGCTGTTTTGTTACGCTATGCTATGTTTTGTGTTTTGTTATGCTATGTTTTGTTGTGTTTTGTTATGCTATGCTAGGTTTTGTTGTGTTTTGTTATGCTATGCTAGGTTTTGTTGCGTTTTGTTATGCTATGCTATGTTTTGTTAAGCTATGCTATGTTTTGTTGTGTTTTGTTATGCTATGCTAAGCTATGCTATATTTTGTTATGCTATGTTTTGTTGTGTTTTGTTATGCTATGCTGTGTTTTGTTGTTTTGTTATGCTATGCTTTATTGTGTTCTGCTATGCTATGTTTTGTTATGCTTTGCTATGCTTTGTTATGCTATGCTTTGTTATGCTATGCTTTTTGTTACGCTATGTTTTGCTATGCTATGTTTTGCTATGCTATGTTTTGCTATGCTATGTTTTGTTAGGCTATGCTAGGTTTTGTTGTGTTTTGTTATGTTATACTATGTTTTGCTATGCTATGCTTTGTTATGCTATGTTTTGTGTTTTGTAATGCTATGTTTTGTTATGCTATGTTTTGTTATGCTATGCTATGCTGTTTTGTTATGCTATGTTTTGTTTTGCTATGCTATGTTTTGTTTTGCTATGCTATGTTTTGTTATGCTATGCTATGTTTTGTTATGCTATGTTTTGTTGTGTTTTGTTATGCTAAGCTATGCTATGTTTTGTTATGCTATGTTTTGTTGTGTTATGCTATGCTATGCTGTGTTTTGTTGTGTTTTGTTATGCTATGCTTTGTTGTGTTGTGTTCTGCTATGCTATGTTTTGTTATGCTATGCTATGCTTTGTTATGCAATGCTTTGTTTTGTTACGCTATGCTAGGTTTTGTGTTTTGTTATGCTATGCTTTATGCTATGTTTTGTTATGCTATGCTTTGTTGTGTTGTTACGCTATGCTATGTTCTGTTATGCTATGCTATGTTGTGTTTTGCTATGCTATGCTTTGTTATGCTATGCTGTTTTGTTGTGTTATGCTATGTTTTGTTGTGTTTTGTTATGCTATGCTTTGTTATGCTATGTTTTGTTATGCTATGCTGTGTTTTTTATGCTATGTAGTTATGCTATGCTATGTTTTGTGATGCTATGCTTTGTTTTGTGATGCTATGCTATGTTTTGTTGTGCTATGCTTTATGCTATGTTTTGTTATGCTATGCTTTGTTGTGTTTTGTTACGCTATGCTATGTTCTGTTATGCTATGCTTTGTTGTGTTTTGCTATGCTATGCTTTGTTTTGTTATGCTATGCTGTTTTGTTGTGTTATGCTATGTTTTGTTGTGTTTTGTTATGCTATGCTTTGTTATGCTATGTTTTGTTATGCTATGCTGTGTTTTTTATGCTATGTAGTTATGCTATGCTATGTTTTGTTATGCTATGCTTTGTTTTGTGATGCTATGCTATGTTTTGTTGTTTTGTTATGCTATGCTTTGTTTTGTTATGCTATATTTTGTTTTGTTATGCTATGCTATGTTTTGTTATG
Source organism: Calotriton arnoldi (assembly GCA_963921515.1). Lineage (NCBI taxonomy): Eukaryota > Metazoa > Chordata > Amphibia > Caudata > Salamandridae > Calotriton > Calotriton arnoldi. Next base: position 1,150,097 of record CAWUFW010004240.1, read on the forward strand.
CTATGCTATGTTTTGTTATGCTATGCTATGCTTTGTTATGCTATGTTTTGTTTTGCTATGCTATGTTTTGTTTTGCTATGCTAGGTTTTGTTATGCTATGCTTTGTTGTGTTTTGTTATGCTATCTATGCTATGTTTTGTTAAGCTATGCTATGCTGTGTTTTGTTATGCTATGCTATGTTTTGTTGTGTTTTGCTATGCTATGCTATGTTTTGTTATGCTATGCTATGTTCTGTTATGCTATGCTTTGTTGTGTTTTGCTATGTTTTGTTGTGTTTTGTTATGCTATGCTGTTTTGTTATGCTATGCTTTGTTGTGCTATGCTATGCTTTGTTATGCTATGCTATGTTTTGCTGTGCTTTGTTATGCTATGCTGTTTTGTTGTGTTTTGTTATGCTATGTTGTGTTTTGTTATGCTATGTTTTGTTATGCTATGTTTTGTTGTGTTTTGTTATGCTATGTTTTGTTATGCTATGTTTTGTTATGCTATGCTGTTTTGTTTTGCTATGCTATGTTTTGTTATGCTATGCTATGCTTTGCTATGTGTTGTTATGCTATGCTAGGTTTTGTTATGCTATATTTTGTTGTGTTATGCTATGCTAGGTTTTGTTATGCTATATTTTGTTGTGTTATGCTATGCTTGGTTGCGTTTTGTTATGCTTGGTTGCGTTTTGTTATGCTATGCTATGTTTTGTTATGCTATGCTTTGTTATGCTATGCTTTATGCTATGCTATGTTTTGTTGTATTTTGTTATGCTATGCTATGTTTTGTTGTGTTTTGTTATGCTATGCTATGTTTTGTTGTGCTGTGCTATGTTTTGTTTTGTTATGCTATGATTTGTTATGTTATGTTGTGTAAGGCTAGGCTGTGTTATGTCGTGTTAGGCTAGGCTGTGTTATGTTGTGTTAGGCTAGGTTGTGTTGTGTTGTGTTATGTTATGTTTTTGTTTTGTTATGTTATACTATGTTTTGTTATGTTATACTATGTTATGCTATACAATGTTATGCTATACTATGTTATGCTATACTATACTATGTTATGTTATGTTATGTTATGATTTGTTATGTTATGTTGTGTTAGGCTAGGCCACGGGTACTCATAGTACGGCCCGCGGGCCGGCGGCGGCCCGGCAAGCCTTCCTTGGCGGCCCGCGGACCTTGCAGATATTTCTTAAGTGCCAGCAAACACCGCCGGTTGCAGCAGCGCTCTATGGGGGACGGGCGATTCTTTAAAAAACCATTCACTTGTTAATGAGGCTTTGTTGTATTTCACCTCTTTTTAGCGCCCTGCATCTCCATGCAGGGGCGCTAAGAAGAGGTGAAATACAACAAAGCCTCATTAGCAAGTGAATGGTCTTTAAAGACCTGAGAGCTGTGAAGTACTCGGGTGCGGCTGTGTGTGCGCCCGGGAAGCTGTCTCAGCCCGGGCTGACACACACTCGGGGTGACGTGACAGAGGGAGGGAGACAGACAGACAGAGGAAGGCAGACAGAGAGAGGGAGACAGAAAGAGAGGGAGACAGAGGAAGGCAGAGGGAGACAGAAAGAGAGGGAGACAGAAAGAGAGGGAGACAGAAAGAGAGGGAGACAGAAAGAGAGGGAGACAGAAAGAGAGGGAGACAGAAAGAGAGGGAGACAGAAAGAGAGGGAGACAGAAAGAGAGGGAGACAGAAAGAGAGGGAGACAGAAAGAGAGGGAGACAGAAAGAGAGGGAGACAGAGGAAGGCGGAGGGAGAGGGAGACAGACGGAGGGAGAGGGAGACAGACGGAGGGAGAGGGAGACAGACGGAGGGAGAGGGAGACAGACGGAGGGAGAGGGAGACAGACGGAGGGAGAGGGAGACAGACGGAGGGAGGGGGAGACAGAGGGGGAGACAGAGGGAGAGGGAGGGAGAGGGAGACAGGGAGAGGGAGACAGAGGGAGAGGGAGACAGAGGAAGGCAGAGGGAGAGGGAGACAGACAGAGGGAGACAGACAGAGGGAGACAGACAGAGGGAGACAGACAGAGGGAGACAGACAGAGGGAGACAGACAGAGGGAGACAGACAGAGGGAGACAGACAGAGGGAGACAGACAGAGGGAGACAGACAGAGGGAGACAGACGGAGGGAGAGGGAGGGAGAGGGAGACAGGGAGAGGGAGACAGAGGGAGAGGGAGACAGAGGGAGAGGGAGACAGAGGAAGGCAGAGGGAGAGGGAGGCAGAGGGAGAGGGAGACAGACAGAGGGAGACAGACAGAGGGAGACAGACAGAGGGAGACAGACGGAGGGAGGGGGAGACAGACGGAGGGAGGGGGAGACAGACGGAGGGAGGGGGAGACAGACGGAGGGAGGGGGAGACAGACGGAGGGAGGGGGAGACAGAGGGAGGGAGACAGACAGAGGGAGGGAGACAGACAGAGGGAGACAGACAGAGAGAGGGAGACAGACAGAGAGAGGGAGACAGACAGAGAGAGGGAGACAGACAGAGAGAGGGAGACAGAGAGAGAGAGGGAGACAGAGAGAGAGAGGGAGACAGAGAGAGAGAGGGAGACAGAGAGAGAGAGAGACAGAGAGAGGGAGACAGAGAGAGGGAGACAGAGAGAGGGAGACAGAGAGAGGGAGACAGAGAGAGGGAGACAGAGAGAGGGAGACAGAGAGAGGGAGACAGAGAGAGGGAGACAGAGAGAGGAGACAGAGAGAGGGAGACAGAGAGAGAGGGAGACAGAGAGAGGGAGACAGACAGAGAGAGGGAGACAGACAGAGAGAGGAGACAGACAGAGAGAGGGAGACAGACAGAGAGAGGGAGACAGACAGAGAGAGGGAGACAGACAGAGAGAGGGAGACAGACAGAGAGAGGGAGACAGAGGGAGGGAGGGAGACAGAGGGAGGGAGACAGAGGGAGGGAGACAGAGGGAGGGAGACAGAGGGAGGGAGACAGAGGGAGGGAGACAGAGGGAGGGAGACAGAGGGAGGGAGACAGAGAGAGGGAGGGAGACAGAGAGAGGGAGGGAGACAGAGGGAGGGAGACAGAGGGAGGGAGACAGAGGGAGGGAGACAGAGGGAGGGAGACGGAGGGAGGGAGACGGAGGGAGACAGACAGAGAGGGAGAGGGAGGGAGGGAGACAGAGGGAGACAGAGGGAGGGAGGGGGAGGGAGGGAGACAGAGAGAGACAGAGGGAGGGAGAGGGAGGGAGGGAGACAGACAGAGGGAGGGAGACAGACAGACAGAGGGAGGGAGACAGACAGACAGAGGGAGGGAGACAGACAGACAGAGGGAGGGAGACAGACAGAGGGAGGGAGGGAGGGAGGGAGGGAGACAGACAGACAGACGGAGGGAGGGAGGGAGACAGAGAGAGAGGGAGACAGAGAGAGAGGGAGACAGACAGAGAGGGAGACAGACAGAGAGGGAGACAGACAGAGGGAGACAGACAGAGGGAGACAGACAGAGGGAGACAGACAGAGGGAGACAGACAGAGGGAGACAGACAGAGGGAGACAGACAGAGGGAGACAGACAGAGGGAGACAGACAGAGGGAGACAGACAGAGGGAGACAGAGGGAGACAGAGAGAGGGAGACAGAGAGAGGGAGGGAGACAGAGAGAGGGAGGGAGACAGAGAGAGGGAGGGAGACAGAGAGAGAGGGAGACAGAGAGAGGGAGGGAGACAGAGAGGGAGGGAGACAGAGAGGGAGGGAGGGAGACAGACAGACAGAGGGAGGGAGACAGACAGACAGAGGGAGGGAGGGAGGGAGACAGAGAGAGAGGGAGACAGAGAGAGGGAGGGAGACAGAGAGAGGGAGGGAGACAGAGAGAGGGAGGGAGACAGAGAGAGGGAGGGAGACAGAGAGAGGGAGGGAGACAGAGAGAGGGAGGGAGACAGAGAGGGAGGGAGACAGAGAGGAGAGACAGAGAGGGAGGGAGACAGAGAGGGAGGGAGGGAGACAGACAGACAGAGGGAGGGAGACAGACAGACAGAGGGAGGGAGACAGACAGACAGAGGGAGGGAGGGAGGGAGACAGAGAGAGAGGGAGACAGACAGAGAGGGAGACAGAGAGAGAGGGAGACAGAGAGAGAGGGAGACAGACAGAGGGAGACAGACAGAGGGAGACAGACAGAGGGAGACAGACAGAGGGAGACAGACAGAGGGAGACAGACAGAGGGAGACAGACAGAGGGAGACAGACAGAGGGAGACAGACAGAGGGAGACAGAGAGAGGGAGACAGAGAGAGGGAGGGAGACAGAGAGAGGGAGGGAGACAGAGAGAGGGAGGGAGAGAGAGGGAGACAGAGAGAGGGAGGGAGACAGAGAGAGGGAGGGAGACAGAGAGAGGGAGGGAGACAGAGAGGGAGGGAGACAGAGAGAGGGAGGGAGACAGAGAGGGAGGGAGACAGAGAGAGGGAGGGAGACAGAGAGGGAGGGAGACAGAGAGAGGGAGGGAGACAGAGAGAGGGAGGGAGACAGAGAGGGAGGGAGGGAGACAGAGAGGGAGGGAGGGAGACAGACAGACAGAGGGAGGGAGACAGACAGAGGGAGACAGACAGACAGAGGGAGGGAGGGAGGGAGGGAGACAGAGAGAGAGGGAGACAGAGAGAGGGAGGGAGACAGAGAGAGGGAGGGAGACAGAGAGAGGGAGGGAGACAGAGAGAGGGAGGGAGACAGAGAGAGGGAGGGAGACAGAGAGAGGGAGGGAGACAGAGAGAGGGAGGGAGACAGAGAGAGGGAGGGAGACAGAGAGAGAGGGAGACAGAGAGGGAGGGAGGGAGACAGAGAGAGAGGGAGACAGAGAGAGGGAGGGAGACAGAGAGAGGGAGGGAGACAGAGAGAGGGAGGGAGACAGACAGAGGGAGGGAGACAGACAGACAGACAGAGGGAGGGAGGGAGGGAGACAGACAGACAGAGGGAGGGAGGGAGGGAGACAGAGAGAGAGGGAGACAGAGAGAGAGGGAGACAGAGAGAGAGGGAGACAGAGAGAGGGAGACAGACAGAGGGAGACAGACAGAGGGAGACAGACAGAGGGAGACAGACAGAGGGAGACAGACAGAGGGAGACAGACAGAGGGAGACAGACAGAGGGAGACAGACAGAGGGAGACAGACAGAGGGAGACAGACAGAGGGAGACAGAGAGAGGGAGACAGAGAGAGAGAGAGGGAGACAGAGAGAGGGAGACAGAGAGAGGGAGGGAGACAGAGAGAGGGAGGGAGACAGAGAGAGGGAGGGAGACAGAGAGAGGGAGGGAGACAGAGAGAGGGAGGGAGACAGAGAGAGGGAGGGAGACAGAGAGAGGGAGGGAGACAGAGAGAGGGAGGGAGACAGAGAGAGGGAGGGAGACAGAGGGAGGGAGGGAGACAGAGGGAGGGAGGGAGACAGACAGAGGGAGGGAGGGAGACAGACAGAGGGAGGGAGGGAGACAGACAGAGGGAGGGAGGGAGACAGACAGAGGGAGGGAGGGAGACAGACAGAGAGAGGGAGGGAGACAGACAGAGAGAGGGAGGGAGACAGACAGAGAGAGGGAGGGAGACAGACAGAGAGAGGGAGACAGACAGAGAGAGGGAGGGAGACAGACAGAGAGAGGGAGGGAGACAGACAGAGAGAGGGAGGGAGACAGAGAGAGGGAGGGAGACAGACAGAGAGAGGGAGGGAGACAGACAGAGAGAGGGAGGGAGACAGACAGACAGAGAGAGGGAGGGAGACAGACAGACGGAGGGAGGGAGGGAGACAGACAGACGGAGGGAGGGAGACAGACAGAGAGAGACAGACAGAGGGAGGGAGACAGAGGGAGACAGACAGAGGGAGGGAGACAGAGAGAGGGAGGGAGACAGAGAGAGAGGGAGGGAGGGAGGGAGACAGACAGAGAGGGAGGGAGGGAGGGAGACAGACAGAGAGGGAGGGAGGGAGACAGAGGGAGGGAGACAGAGGGAGGGAGACAGAGGGAGGGAGACAGACAGAGAGAGGGAGGGAGGGAGACAGAGGGAGGGAGACAGAGGGAGGGAGACAGAGGGAGGGAGACAGAGGGAGGGAGGGAGGGAGACAGACAGAGAGAGGGAGGGAGGGAGACAGACAGAGAGAGGGAGGGAGGGAGACAGACAGAGAGAGGGAGGGAGGGAGACAGACAGACAGAGGGAGGGAGGGAGGGAGACAGACAGAGAGAGGGAGGGAGGGAGAAAGAGAGAGACAGACAGACAGACAGAGAGGGAGGGAGACAGACAGACAGAGGGAGACAGACAGAGGGAGACAGACAGAGGGAGACAGACAGAGGGAGACAGACAGAGGGAGACAGACAGAGGGAGACAGACAGAGGGAGACAGACAGAGGGAGACAGACAGAGGGAGACAGACAGAGGGAGGGAGACAGAGGGAGACAGACAGAGGGAGGGAGACAGAGGGAGGGAGAGGGAGGGAGAGGGAGACAGACAGAGGGAGACAGACAGAGGGAGGGAGAGGGAGGGAGAGGGAGACAGACAGAGGGAGACAGACAGAGGGAGGGAGAGGGAGGGAGAGGGAGGGAGACAGAGGGAGGGAGACAGAGGGAGGGAGACAGAGGGAGGGAGACAGAGGGAGGGAGACAGAGGGGGAGACAGACGGAGGGAGACAGAGGGAGGGAGACAGAGGGAGGGAGACAGAGGGAGGGAGACAGAGGGAGGGAGACAGAGGGAGGGAGACAGAGGGAGGGAGACAGAGGGAGGGAGACAGAGGGAGGGAGACAGAGGGAGGGAGACAGAGGGAGGGAGACAGAGGGAGGGAGACAGAGGGAGGGAGACAGAGGGAGGGAGACAGAGGAGGGAGACAGAGGGAGGGAGACAGAGGGAGGGAGACAGAGGGAGGGAGACAGAGGGAGGGAGACAGAGGGAGGGAGACAGAGGGAGGGAGACAGAGGGAGGGAGACAGAGGGAGGGAGACAGAGGGAGGGAGACAGAGGGAGGGAGACAGAGGGAGGGAGACAGAGGGAGGGAGACAGAGGGAGGGAGACAGAGGGAGACAGACAGAGGGAGGGAGACAGAGGGAGGGAGACAGAGGGAGGGAGACAGAGGGAGGGAGACAGAGGGAGGGAGACAGAGGGAGGGAGACAGAGGGAGGGAGACAGAGGGAGGGAGACCGAGGGAGGGAGACAGAGGGAGGGAGACAGAGGGAGGGAGACCGAGGGAGGGAGACAGAGGGAGGGAGACAGAGGGAGGGAGACAGAGGGAGACAGAGGGAGGGAGACAGAGGGAGGGAGACAGAGGGAGGGAGACAGAGGGAGGGAGACAGAGGGAGGGAGACAGAGGGAGGGAGACAGAGGGAGGGAGACAGAGGGAGGGAGACAGAGGGAGGGAGACAGAGGGAGGGAGACGGAGGGAGGGAGACGGAGGGAGGGAGACGGAGGGAGGGAGAGAGAGAGGGAGGGAGAGAGAGAGGGAGGGAGACAGAGAGAGGGAGGGAGACAGAGAGAGGGAGGGAGAGAGGGAGAGTGATAGAGAGAGAGAGGGAGAGATAGAGAGAGAGAGGGAGGGAGAGAGAGAGAGGGAGGGAGAGAGAGAGAGAGGGAGGGAGAGAGAGAGAGAGGGAGGGAGAGAGAGAGAGAGGGAGGGAGAGAGAGAGAGGGAGGGAGTCGGAGAGAGAGGGAGGGAGATGGAGAGAGAGAGAGGGAGGGAGAGATAGAGAGAGGGAGGGAGAGATAGAGAGGGAAGGAGACAGAGCGAGAGAGAGAGAGAGATAGATAGAGAGAGAGATGTGTGTATGCCGGGTCTGGTGGCTCAGTGGACGAAGGCGTCCGCTGCAGGGGCCTGTGTTCAACCTCATGGTCATAGTTATTTTTTTTTGCTCTAGCCCCGCCCCCTCCCCCACTGACCCCGCCCCCACCCCCACCCGTGCGGCCCTCGGCCACAAACCACACTGTAAATTTGGCCCCCGAGAGAAAGTTTGTGAGTACCCATGGGCTAGGCTATGTTTTGTTAAGTTATGTTATGGTCTCTAGTGAATGAGTTAAATGGTGCCCTTGCAGTCTCTTCGGATTGTGTAAAAGTCCTTGGTGTCTGAAGCTGTGCAGTCTCTAGTGAATGAGTTAAATGGTGCCCTAGCAGTCTCTTCTGATTGTGTAAAAAGACCCCGGCGTCTGAAGCTCTGCAGTCCCTAGCAGTTCCTTCGGAGATTGAAGCCTGCCGTCTCTTAAGAAGGAGTTAAATGGTGCCCTAGCAGTCTTTTCTGATATTTGAAAAGACTATGGTGTCTGAAGCTCTGCAGTCTCTAGAGAATGATTTAAATTGTGCCCTAGCCGTCTCTAGTTAGTGTGTGAAATGCAGTTCCTTCGGTGATTGAAGCATGCGGTCTCTTAAGAAGGGGTTAAATGGTGACCGAGCAGTCTCTTCTGATATTGGAAAAGACCATGGTGTCTGAAGCTCTGCAGTCTCTAGAGAATTAGTTAAATGATGCCCTAGCAGTCTCTGCTGATTGTGAAAAAAAGAGTTCCTCTGAGGTTTTCAGTTCTGCGCTCTCTTGTGAATGAGTTGTGAAGCGCTGTCTGGCTCTTGTGAAACGAGCACTTCCTGTCGCTCTTGCAGATCGGCACTCTCCTGTAAGGAGGTCGTATTGGGGACCTTTGCTTCTGTTATTTGTGAGAAGAGACCGCTCCCCTGCTCTCTGCAGCTTCGAAGTTGCTCCTGTTCAGCTTTAGTCCGGTTAGTGGCAGTTGCCGTCTCTTTTGGTGTTTGCAACACCCCGGTCTCTTGTGCCCAGTTGCATCCCTGAGGTCTCTCTGCAGTGTCTCTGGGTCGACCGCGCTCCAGCAGTCTCCGCTCCTGTGGGAAGTGTCAGTCCCTCTCGTCCTTGCAGCACTCCTGCAGCCAGCTGCCTCTTTCTCGTGCTAAGGGCAGTTCCTGGGGTGACTTTCTCCGCAATTCACAATGCAGTTTCTCACAGAGATGGAGTTTTTCTGATTTAGTCAGCCTTTACCAACACTAGGATCATCAGTCCGGTCGGTCCCCGTAGGGTGTTTTACATGCACACGTAAACCGTATTCTTTCATCCGTGGCACACGAATGAGTAGATTGTTTGCGGGGCACGAGTTTCTATTTTCAGCACACAGTTTTAATCCATTATGGGATACAATGTGGCACTGACGTGTACAAACAAATCTGTAAACCAAGGACCTAAAACAATTTGCATCACGCTTTCACTTAAGCGAAAGCACAATGCAAAAATAAGCATGCGGCGCCCGGTCTCCTTTTGGGAGGCCCATCAGGACTGGATCCAGCCTGAGCATGGGGATCTCTTATCTTTATGGGGCCAAACATGGGGCCATGTGTTTGGCCCCATAAAGATAAGAAAGTGCTTCACGACAGCCCTGAAGCAGGCCACCGAGTCCAAATGTAAGCCAAAGGGAGGCAACCAAAACACCTCATTTCCAATGGCAGGCCACCGTTTAGCATAAACGGTGACGCCAGCCAATGGGAATGAGGGGCGGGGCTTAAAGCCCTCTTCTGAAAGTCCTTTCTTACAAAACCGCTAGCGGGGCGGAGCAGGGCTCTGCCCTGCAACGCCACGCGAGACCTAAAAATGATCACATCAGTGTGCAACTGGTCAATCTCCACCGGCTCCCATTAGTGGCAAAGACCATCATCAGCACACCTGTCCTATATCAACAGTCCTACATACAATACCAACTGTATTGCTGATGGCTCCCATAATCAGAATTAAAAAAAACTGGATCTCCTCTTTGAAATGCCCAAAAAAAAAATATATTATACTTGCAAAGCCTCGGGATTCTAGAACTCTTAACCGGATATAGGTGAAAATGTGCCGTAAAATGTACTAGTTGGACACATTTATGGGTGATAACTTAAACCATTCCCTCTTTAACCACCCATGGAGGTTAAAGGAGACTGACCATTTTAGTACTTGTGGACAAAAAAAGAAAAGGCAGGGCAGATATGCCTCCGCTGTGTGATTACCACCCTGCAAGTCATCTTAATAGGTCGCACATCAACTTCGAGAAAACGAAAGAACAACATTTTAGTAGCCACCTACTACTGTCTTCTGTTCTCTTCATTCAGCTGGTATCAAAATACTATGGAGCTTAAACTCGGAGCTGACCACCTCCTTTGGCAGCAATGTTCGTTTCTTACTACTGTGTAATATCCAGAAATGATACGTGAAGATTATGCCATTAATAAAAAGGGGATACCAGACCTTGAAAATACTGCTCCATGTAAATACATTAACACAGCTTCAAAATACACTATAAAATTCAAAAGGAATCTCCCTCGGAGCGTCCTCCAGCAGAACGTTCCTAAAGCCTCTCCTTACAACTTAAAATACCTTATAACAGCAAGAACCACTGTAAGCAATCAATTACATGCATTATTTCTTAATCGTCTAGCCAACATCCCAGCACCAACAAAGCCTCGAACCACAGAGCAATTGGAAAAGCAGGCAAATATGTAAGCAAAATGCTACTACCATATCCGAAAAATTCCCTTGAACACACCCAATATGTTTTGCCTTTTCTAATTTTGTGGAATGAAAATACTGATGTACAGACATCATGTCCTAACATGCAGAAGCACCTGCCCTGTTAACTACGCATGCAGAAACGCCCCTTTCTTCCTCGCCACATCACAGACTTACAGCACACTTCCGTCCCTGCCTACGAGGAACACAAAGCTTGAAAAAAATATTCCAACCCATTTCCTTGAAACTACAGCAATTCATTCAAAGAGAACTTTTTTCTACGAGGCCACTTACTAACCAGGTAAAGCCACTTTACACTATTTGCCAGAAAGTACTGCGTAAGCGCAATGAATGTAAAATGTGCACAATAACACAAAACCAAAGCCAACTTTAACAAACGCACGGGTTTTAATTAATTGGCTGGCACCAGGTTGCAATGAAATACAGCCGAACAGTCAAAAAGAAATCCGGCCACATTAACATTTACGAATGGCAACTCTGCGCCAAATGCTCTCTCTAAATCGGAGTACTACAAACAACTGCATACGGTACAGAGATATAGAAGATTCATGGAATACCTTAACAGGCTCAACGATCGAAAGAAAATCTTAAGCATTACCTGGTTGTACTAAATAAAAGATTTAACACTGCACACCAAAGGAAAGTCGTCATTTCAGTCCTGCAAACCACATTCACATCGACCCATTACTTCCTATGGAGTCACTGTCCTGACAAAATCAATGCACCAAAATGCAAGAGATACTGTTATCAATAAGAGGCTTGCAGACAGCCCATTGCTTAGCATTTGTTGGCTTCGCTGTCACTTATATTTGCTGTTTTCTAACTGGCCAGTGCGTGCTGGCTTCACTTCCTCTTCTTTCGGCTGGAGCATGGACCAATTACTGATTGCTTCAGCTTGATGTCGTCGTGATTGAGGCACTAGTTTTATTTTTCCTTCCTCCTAGTTGAACTTCTTGCCATTTGTAACTATGCCACACGCACTTCAAAGAAGCCCTTTTCTCCTTTGAAAAGGATGCTTAATGTGACAACAGATGTTATCTGCTTTTATTATGAGAACTGATATTATCTGCTTCCACATGCATTTCCACTAAGACATGGACATAGACGCAACTGCTTTCTTTATGCAGTAAGATTTTTTGCCAAATGTCTTTTTCCCCCGTGTTCACGCATGGGGAGATTAACTGATTTGCTCGGAGTGGTTGTGCCATAGCATCGGCAAAGCCAATAGGTCTAACCTTTGAGGCTACTGGCTTCGTGATAGTCTTTTGTTCATGCTGTACAGCATTGCCATGGACAACTTTGGCAATAATTTGTAGCCATGCTGCATAGCAGCGTAGTTAAAAATAATAATTACAAAAATGATGATGCATCTAGCGCTTAGCCCTAGCAGCGTTCTAGCGCTTTTTAAAATTAGTTTTAGCCACACTGCAAAGAATCTGCGCTGCTGTACAGCATGGCTACGAAACATTGCCAAAGTCAATAGCTCAAATAGGTGAGACCTATTGGCTTTGCTAATGCTGGTTAGAGATGTGTTTTTATGAGCAGTGGCACTGTTGTCATGTCAACTTTTCCTCTGAAGATAAAGAGACCAGCAATGGACAAATTCTTATCTGAAAACTGTACTTCAACTCTTATGCTCCCAAGCAGGCTCCCAGGTGGCACTGTAACAAGCCCCAAACACCTGCAAAGTCAATAGGTCTGGCCTTAGCAAGTGTGCATTTTTATTGACGGATTTACTTATTTTCCAAAGAAAGCAATTCACAAAAAAGATCTGCCAATTCTGAAAGAACAAAAATAAAGAACTGAAGACCAAACTTGGCAGTGAATTGCACTCCTTTTATGGCGGCTGTGCATGATAGAAGGCCAAATGCAAACATTGAAAGTACAAGTTAGCCAACTGATTAAATGGATAGACTTCCCATGCTGTATGCTGTACTGGGAAATAAAATGTGAATGACAGCTTAACTGACTGATTGGATGTATAGAGCAGACAGAAAGCTCTTGCCTATATGTATGTATGTATTTTATTAGGATTAAAAACAACAACAAAAAACAGGAGGCTGGTGAAACAACTAAAGCAGACTCTAAACCACACCTAAAATTAAATGCATACATTTAACATTAGGCCACACACCCTAGTGGCTTTCCCTTCCACTGAAGACACAGCAAGGAGACCTGCAAAAGGGAACTTCAACCATGGCGTCCATTGTGTTCGTTTCTTCATAGGTCGAGGAAGGTCAGTCCTTCTGAAATTCATCATTCAAAGTTTAAGTGAAGAAAAGGTGCCATGGACAGGCCATTGAACGGTATGAGTCCCTCAATCAGGTCAACTCTTGGAGATGGGCGAGACCAGCTTAGAAGCTTGTGCATGACAGGGAAGTGTCAATGTTTTTGCCTCCAGTTCTATCTGACTGCCCGGAAGCCTTCACAACTTTTGGCTGTTTGAAATGCCGAAGAGTAAGTAGGCCTCTGGATTTCTCCAGCAAGACAAAGATCTCTCTTTTGGAGAATATACTAAAATCGGGTTAACAGGTGTCCCCGGTTATCAGTATAAATGAGTGAACTCCTAGACCTTCGTCCTGTGATCAGAAGGTACATGATGGATCCTATCGTGCAAGGAAAGCAGCCTACAGCATCTACGAATCTGGCTAGAGCACCAAGAGGTGAAACCTGGAAGGATTACTACAAGTAAGGCTTGCTCTTGACTCCAGGTGGCGGATTTCTGTTATGCAGTGTAATGTTCCGTCTGCTCTGGCTTCATCTGGCTTACGAACAAGAACAGAGTGCTTGCAGAAAAGAAAGAAAACATGCTCTCCCTAGTACACGCACAAATGCTAGAGTTTGCGCCTACACTTGGGAGCTCCAACAGTGAGGGGCTGTGAGAACTGACTGGTGAGTACAAAGAGAACCGTCAGGTCGTGTCCAAAGTTCAATGGAGCCAAATTCTGAATAACTGTCATGTCAGCTATTATAGCCTTGTTGTGGCCGTCTCCCTTTGTCCCCTTGCAAATCCCTAAACTGCTTCCAACACTAACCCCCCCAGCAAGCAATTGTAGCTAGGTTGTTTTGTGTTTGGTTCAAATGAACAAACCCGGAATGGAGCAAAGTAGAACTCTTCCTCTCACTGAATCAATGGAGTCCACAACTCTGGAAATCAAGGACCACGGAATTGAGACTTCTAAAGGACGAACGCAGTTTCAGGAAGAAACTCAAAACCTGGCTCTTTACATGACTGCCCCTCCGTACCTCTCCGCCTCCTTCTCTGCAGCGCTGGGAAGCCCTTGGGCAGCTATGCGCTCTACAAATCCCCTAGCATATATCATACAGGGGAGTGATTCCGTTATGGACTTAGGAGGCTGGAATCAGTACATAGTTAATCTTAGAAGGGTGCCTCCAAGACCACCAATCAAATCTTTCTCTGAATAAAGGAACAATAGAATTGTTCCTTCGGGTGTCTCTGGTTTGACTCTGGTGCATCACGCCTAGGTGTATTATTCTTGTAAATCTGAATAGAATGAATCAATCTACATCTTTTTTAGACTTTTACTTTTTTCATTGCTTGTTTGTATAAAATAACTTTTTGCAGGACAACATTATACATGTAGTAATAACATTCACAAACAAATGACAGAGTACAAAACTTGTAAGGACAAAAATATTACATAACATCACTTGTTAAGTATATGCAGAGAATTAATCAAGGAGCATACAACAAAACACATAAAACTACATATCTAGTGTCCTTCTTTTTCGTATTGATGGGACAATTATAACTTCAGTCCTCTATTTAGTAGTGCCAAATAGCACTACTGGGCCCTATTATAGTTGGGGTCAGAGCATGGATTTGTGGCAGGATGAAATCCTAAATTTCATCTCTCATAGTGCACAAATATATGCGCAAATGAAAGCAATTAATGGTAGCTCTTGGCCCCGTGTGTAATTACGCCGATGCGTTTCGACCGTGCTGGGCCTGTGGTGTATTTCGGGCAAGGTCTTCTTCAGGGGTGTACCATTTATGGACACTGTGGATTTAAAAAAAAGAGACAGTTACTATCTGTTAATTGTCTTTGTATACCCTAACTTCGTGATGTGTGGGCTGGTTCTTAGATTCTTTTTGAGGCGTCTATCGGGTTTCTTTATGGCAGACTCCTTTTTCTCGTGAAGTTCTGCATAAAAATGGACATGAAGCAGGGGTGATAATTATTCTATGGGATGTGTGAACACCTGTTCCTATACGTTGCTCAGCTCAAACACAAAGGAGAATCCTACCTTGGATTGTATTTTGTTTGGACCATCCAACTTCTTTATTTTATAGTCCTGCTGGAGATCAAAGAGGACAGTGTCATTTTTCATGTGTGTAGGCACCAATTGGGAAGTTAGTGTGGGTGAACCTGTACACCTTTTGTTTTGTGCAGGTGGACGTGAGTGAGACGAGGGGCCAGCACTCACGTGCCTTCTTTGTTTTTGGCTTGTGGGATAGATGCCAAGCAAAGATCTGGTGAGAGTCATAGGGGTGCACAGCGAAAGAATCTTTAGTTTTCCAAAGTGATTTGAAATAGGGAGTATTTATCGTGGGTTGCACTCGGTTTCATTCCCGTGTTTGGTGCAAATTTTTATGTAAATGCATGCATATTTTTAGAGAAGCTGGCAACACTAAATGTCAGCATGCTTGATGACTAGGCAGTAAGGATAATTGGCATAGTCTTGCCTGATTTGTATCAAAATTGCCCATTGTCGTATGACCGGGAGTGAGGTGACTTTAATGGATCTTAGAGGGTGCCTATACTCGAGTAGGTTCACCGGTGCTTGATACAGTGCCCGCAAGGATCTTAGCACAGAAAGCCCACCGTGAGAGCATGCGTTTTCCGTTACCTTTTAACAGGCATCCGGCCTCCTCTACGGGGGATCTTTTAGATCACAAACAGATCTTTACAGCAACGCTCCTCTTTGATGATTTCTCTCGTGTGCCATGTCATACGTGAAGCGCCGCAAGTGAAGCTGCGGTGGAGGGACGGGGCACTTTTTGTAATTAAATTGCATGACCTGCAGACTTCCTGTATGTTCTGCCTGGAGAAGGGACTTCCTCTCTAGCGCGGGCTTCCTGTTTTAGTCTTTGAAAAAATTAAACTTTGTCTTTCCCGAGTCTCTTTGCAAAGAGTCGGGGGGCCACCTATCTTGTGTGTTTTTTATGGCGGGTGGAAGCCTCAACTTTATTGTTCCTTACTTGGGTGATTGACAAGATGTACCTTGTTTTTTTTTTTGTTTACTGCTAACATTCACGTACTCTGTCTGTGTAAACTATCATACTACAGTTAATGGAACGTACTGGTATTTGTTTCATATCGTACTGGACGCGCCGCAAGTAAAGGGGTGGTGGAGGTACGGGGCCCTTTTTGTAATTGATTGTAATTGAGTTGCCCGTCCTTTAGGCTTCCTGTATATGCTGCCTGGCGGGTGGAACTTCCTCTCTAGCGAGGGCTTCCTGTTTCAGTCTTTGACAAAATTAAACTTTATTTGTCTATCCGGGTATCTTTGCAGTGTGTCGAGAGGGCCCCTTGTCATGGCTGTTTTTGTTTTTTTAGATGAGTGAAAGCCTCAACTTCATTGCTCTTTACTTGGGTGATGGACATGATGTACCATACGTTTTTTTTGTTTACTGCTAACGTTCACATTCTCCCTGTCTATGTAAACGGTCATTATGCAATTAATGGAACATCCTGGTATTTGTTTGATATTCTTTAGCACAGTAAATTATCCGTTGAGTTAGCACGGAATGCATACATCATACAAACAAATACATATGCCTGAGGTTTGCATCTTTTTGCATGTAGGTTAAAATCCACACAGTGTCCATAAATGGTACAGCCCTGAAGAAGAGCTTCCCTGAAATGTACCACAGGTCCAGCACGAAGGTCGAAACGTGCAGCGTAATTACACACAGAGCCAAGAGTTACCATTAATTGCTTTCATTTGCGCAAATATTTGTGCACTATGAGAGATTAAATTTAGGATTTCATCCTGCCACAAATCCATGCTCTGACCCCAACTATAATAGGGCCCAGTAGTGCTATTTGGCACTACTAAATAGAGGACTGAAGTTATAATTGTCCCATCATTACGAAAAAGAAGGACACTAGATTTGTAATTTTATGTGTTTTGTTGTATGCTCCTAGATTAATTCTCTGCATATACTCAACAAGAGAGGTTATGTAATGTTTTTGTGCATACAAGTTTTGTACTCTGTCATTTTTGTTTGTGAATGTTATTACTACATGTATAATGTTGCCCTGCAAAAAGTTCTTTTATACAAACAAGCAATGAAAAAAGTGAAAGTTTAGAAAAGATGTACATTGATTCATTCTATTTAGATTTACAGAAATAATACACCTAGTCGTGATAAATCAGAGTGTACATTTTTGCTAAGAAACAGTTATAACAGGTCAAACCAGAGACACCGGAAGGAACAATTCTTTGGTTCCTTTATACAAAGAAAGATTTGACTGGCGGTCTTGGAGGCAACCTTCTATGATTAATTACAAATCCTCAAAACATAAACATAGTTCATACATCCTGTGTCCAGCTCAAGCCATTAGGGTTGGAGCCACCGCAACAGACTGTTTGGCTGAGTGCCTAGCATAGATAAACATTACATCGCTGGTGTCCACACATCAATTGTCACTCACTTTCTATGCAAGCTGGCTCTATGACTCAGGATAGAAGTTCATGTTTAGACTTAGTTGAGCCCTGCGCACTCTATCAGGGGAAAGGAATGGACCAGCGACAAGAAGCATACCTATCCAACTGTAGGACCCAGGACCAGACTGTAGGGCTGAAACCCTACTGTTGCATGCATCTGAAGAAAAATGAGGTGCATACACTTTTACCTGACAAACAGTCTGCAACTGCCTCAAGACAAGGGGTGGGAGATAAATTCTGCTCCAATGGCGGAGCTTAGACCACTTCACATTATGCTTGTAACATGGACTTCTGACCAAACTCTGCCAACTGCAGTGCAGCTGGATTTTTTCTCATACACATCAAGTTGGCGAAGAGAATGGTCATTCCCCTAGCGCCATTTTCAGGCGCTAGGAAGTAACCAGGCGAGATTTCCTCAACATGGCTGGTTGCGACTATTCACAGTGAGAAAGCTGCAGCTCAAGTAGAAAATCTACTCGAGCAGCAGCAAAGGAGCAGCGCCCTCTGGCATGCCCAGTGGTGCCGTTTTGTGCTGATTTTGCAGAATGGAACAAGCTCCTAGCGGTAAAAATCAGATAGAGCAACGCGACGTGCCGATTTCTGCCCATGGAACGCCGCAGAATCTCCGAGTTTTCATATAACCCTGCAAACTCCGTGAGTTCCGCCCACCCCCTACTCAAGACCGTAGTGACAGCTTGTTCAAGTAATGTGGCATGGACACTCTTTAGAAGAGGGAGGCCTACCCCAGTGCTGTAGCCCCTGGCCAGCCTGACCCCAGAATACTGGTACTGTAAAGAAGATAGTTGGCGATGTTCTAGCGTGTACTTCCATCTAGACTGAGCTACTTGTTTCTAAAAGTTCAGGAAGTACCAGACTCAATGCATGACTGCACGCTACCTGCCCATAGCACTGACATCTATGACTAGGTCAGGTAAGCATGAGTGCTAAGCCTGCAAAACACTGAGGTTCCTAAAGCATGAACCAGACATGCAGCATCTATTGATCAAATAAATTAGATGGCCACTGTTTTTTCCCCACTGCACAGCAGCATTCGCACACAAAATAACCTATTATACTTAGGAGATTAAAAGCTCTCAGTATTTTACACAGTAGTATAACCACTGGGGATAATTTATATGTGCTGACTGCACATTGGGTCTCAGACTATGTGATTCAATGAGTTCAAATTACTACCACTGTCATTTCAGCATCTAATTCTTGGAAACGAAATGGTGTATTTAGGCTAGTGAAACTTGGTCTTTAACCCCTTCGATGCTCATGACGGAGCGGTTCCGTCATGAGCATCGGTTGGGCTGTGCTTATGACGGAACCGCTCCGTCATGAGCACAGCCCCTGGGGGAAGCGCTGGCGCTCCCCCCCCTGGGGCATCGATCTTGCCCCCACAGAGGGGGATGGCAGCGGAAGAGTTTCCGCTGCCACCCCCGGCCACCCCAACGCTTCCCCATGACGTCAGCGCGCACAGCGCGCGCCGTCATCAGGAAGCGCTGGACGCGCTGGAAATCATTTCTTTCCAGCGCGTCCAGAGGGAGGGTAAGTGTTTGTTGTTGCGGTGGGGCGGGGGGGGCCGTAATAGGATGCCTTGAGGCATCAGGGGAGAGGAAAGAGTATTTCCTCTCCCCTGATGTCTCAATGCAGGGTATTCCTGCTTCACGATCGCGCACAGCGTCGCGATCGTGGAGCAGGAATGCCCCACTAGACACCAGGGATGTCCTTTCAAAATAAAGGAAGCGACCCCTTGGGCAAGGGTCGCTTCCTAGAGAGGCGACAATGTAATGAAGACTTTTCTGCCCCCCCTGGGGACAGATCGACCGTTTTTTCGGCCGTTTTTGGATCCAGGGGGCAGAAAAGCCCACTAGATCCAGGGATCCATTTTGTAATGAAATGGAAGCGACCCCTTGGGCAAGGGTCGCTTCCTAGAGGGCCAACATTTTATTAAGACTTTTCTGCCCCCCTGGGGACAGATCGACCGTTTTTCGGCCGTTTTTGGATCCATGGGGGGCAGTAAAGCCCACTAGATCCAGGGATTCATTTTGTAAATGAAATTGAAGCGACCCCTTGGGCAAGGGTCGCTTCCAGAGGGGCATATTTCTTTGTTTGGAGGCAGATCGGCCTGTTTTTTTGCCCTTTCTGACCCCGGGGGGGGGCAGAAAACCTCACTAGGCACCAGGGATTTATTTCAATTGTGATGGGAGTGACCCCTTGGGCAAGGGTCACTTCCAGGGGGCCATTTTATTTTGTAATAGGAATTCTGCCCCCCCTGGGGGCAGATCGGCCTGTTTTTTTGCCTTTCTGCCCCGGGGGGGGGGGGGGGCAGAAAACCCCACTAGGCACCAGGGATTTATTACTTTTGCAAGGGGCAAATTTCTGTCTGCTGTTTTCTGCCCCACCTGGGGAGGCAGATTGGCCTGGCAGACAACCTCACCCGATCCCTTGGGCAAGATCACCCCCTATTTTTCTCAGCCCTATTTGAAGGCCCATCTGGCCGATTGACCATTTGGGTAGTAACATAGCGT
This sequence comes from Calotriton arnoldi, assembly GCA_963921515.1. Classification (NCBI taxonomy): domain Eukaryota; kingdom Metazoa; phylum Chordata; class Amphibia; order Caudata; family Salamandridae; genus Calotriton; species Calotriton arnoldi. Next base: position 1,169,742 of record CAWUFW010004240.1, read on the forward strand.
GTTATAATGTTAATTGTTTTATTTTTTGTGAATTGCAATTGTAATGCTTTATTTCTCCTTTTTTGTTCTAGTTGAAGGCTTTTGCTCTTTAGACTGTTCCAGGTTGCGGTTTCGTTACTGGTGGTTCTGCTGTTTGTGTAGTTGCACGTGTTTGGTAAGAGAGTTTTTTGTACAATGTAAATGAGTTTCATTTCTCTGCATGAATTTGTTTTTGCAAATGGTGTAATAGCAGTATGTTTGGCTTCTGTTTTTTGAGTGTCAAAAACATTTTGCATTTGTGCTCAATGTGTATTTTGTTGTCTTGTGAGTAATTGGTTTTGTTTTTTTTCTTTCTAGTGGGATATTGTTTTTGCTGTGTCTCTGCAGAGTAGGTGCTGGTGAGTGTAGCAGTCTCTTGTAAGTGAATTGTATAGTTTTTGAGTATATAGATCTTTGTGATAAAGGCACACATTTTTTTACTTACTTGCTTTGCACAGTGTTGGTTGTTGTTGACTTGTTTGTGCAGTCTCCTTTCTTAGTAAGGATAATGGCTAGTCGCAGGATTACTGCTCAGCAGGTTGTTGGTATGCTTTTTGAGTCTTCCTCTGACCATGGTTCAGAGACTGGCTCTGCATCTGAGGCAGAGGAGGCAGGGGACGATTCAGGCAGTGAGTTTTCTCTCCACATGGAATCATCGGATACTGAAGATACTCTTAGTGCGGATGAAGTGCCTGTGTTAGAGGAGGAGATTGATGTGCCGATAGTGCGGCAAGAGGCATCTGGGCTGCAGCCTGGGGCTGCAAGGCTTTCGGTTGGTGTATTGCGGCAAGAGGCATCTGGGCTGCAGCCTGCGGCTGCAAGGCTTCCCGTTGATATAGTGCGGCAAGAGGCATCTGGGGCAGCAAGGCTTCCCGTTGGTATAGTGCGGCAAGAGGCACCTGGGCTGCAGCATGGGGCTGCAAGGCTTCCCGTTGAAAGTGCTGACCTCTGGGTTGCCCCAGGCATGTTGCAGCCGGCATTGCCAGACTTTACTGGTGTTCCAGGGTGTAGAGTGAATACTGAAAACTTTTTGCCGATACATTTTTTTCAGTTGTTTATGGACAATGTGTTTTTGGCAGAGATTGTTGAGCAGACTAATTTGTATGCCGAACAGTTTTTGAGGGACAACAGTGCCAGTCTTAAGCCCCACTCTAGAGCTACCCGGTGGACTCCCACAAATCTGGAAGAGATGAAGAAGTTCTTGGGTTTAACTTTTTTGATGGGCTTGCTAAGGAAGCCATCAATGTCTTCATATTGGTCTACTAGTCCCTTGATGGCAACTGCTATTTTTCCGGCAGTCATGAGTCGTGATAGGTATTTGCTTCTGCTTCGGATGATGCATTTTGTCGATAATGGTTTAGCGTTGCCACGAGATCACCCTGAATGTGACCGTCTTTTTAAGATTCGGCCTGTCATTGATCACTTTGTTGATCGATTTTCTGAGATCTATGCTCCAGGGAAAGAAATTGCAGTGGATGAGTCTTTGGTGTTGTTCAAGGGCCGCTTGGTTTTTAGGCAATACATTCCTAGTAAGAGGGCACGCTATGGAATTAAGCTGTATATGCTGTGTGACAGTAGGACTGGATATGTCTCTAATTTCAGAGTGTACACCGGTAAGGATTCCAGTATTAACCCCCTGGTTGTCCGTCCACTTTTGGAGTGACTGAGAAAATTGTGTGGGAACTTGGAAGAGGATCTTTTAACAAAGGCCACCATTTATATGTAGATAACTTCTACACTGGTGTGCGGTTGTTCAGGGAATTGGCCAAAGTGGACACTGTTGCTTGTGGCACAATCCGCTCTAACCGTAAAGGTTTCCCAAAAGAACTTGTTTGTAAAAAGCTTGTGCGGGGACAGTGCAGTGCGTTGCGTTGCGAGGAGCTTCTAGCTGTGAAGTTTTCAGACAGGGAGATGTCTACATGCTGTCTACCATCCATGATGAAAGCACTGCACCTGTGACTGTTTGGGGTCAGGTTGCTGAAGCGCGCAAACCTGTGTGCATTTTAGACTATAATAAGCACATGGGTGGTGTTGACAGAGTAGATCAGAGGTTGGAACCTTACGCTGCTCTTCGTAAGGCTTACATTTGGTACAAGAAGTTGGCTATCCATCTTTTCCACTTGGCAACCTTTAATGCTTTTGTTGTGTTCCAGGATTCTTGTCCTGAGTCAAAGATGACTTTTGCTAAGTTTCAAGAGTCTTTAATAGGCAGCCTTGTTTTAGTGGAACAGGCAAGTGTTCCTAGAGTTGGATTGGTGGAGGATGTTGCTAGATTGAAAGATCGCCACTTTCCTGATCACATTCCTCCCACACCCTCAAAAGACTTTCCCAGTAGGAGATGTAGAGTCTGTTGGCGAAGAGGTATGCGGAAGGAGACTCGCATGTACTGCCCAGAGTGTCCTTCTAACCCTGGGCTGTGTGTGCCTGCTTGTTTTAGAATGTACCACACGCAAATGAATTTTTGGGAGCATCCATGAGTGGTAAAGTGAACTGCCTGGCCTCTATTGTTTAATATTTTTGGTTCAGTTTCAAGGTTGGCATTTCTGTAGTGTATTGAGTTTCAGATGTTGTGTTAGTAGATTTGTATCTATTTGCAATTTGTTTGTGTTTTCTTATTTTTATTTAAAAAAATCCTAAATGTGATGGTGGTGTGCGTGGAGTGGCGCTTGGCTGGCGGTGTGCGTGGTGTGGCGCTTGGCTGGCGGTGTGCGTGGAGTGGCGCTTGGCTGGCAGTGTGCGTGGAGTGGCGCTTGGCTGGCAGTGTGCGTGGAGTGGCGCTTGGCTGGCAGTGTGCGTGGAGTGGCGCTTGGCTGGCAGTGTGCGTGGAGTGGCGCTTGGCTGGCAGTGTGCGTGGAGTGGCGCTTGGCTGGCAGTGTGCGTGGAGTGGCGCTTGGCTGGCAGTGTGCGTGGGTGGCGCTTGGCTGGCGGTGTGCGTGGAGTGGCGCTTGGCTGGCGGTGTGCGTGGAGTGGCGCTTGGCTGGCGGTGTGCGTGGAGTGGCGCTTGGCTGGCGGTGTGCGTGGAGTGGCGCTTGGCTGGCGGTGTGCGTGGAGTGGCGCTTGGCTGGCGGTGTGCGTGGAGTGGCGCTTGGCTGGCGGTGTGCGTGGAGTGGCGCTTGGCTGGCGGTGTGCGTGGAGTGGCGCTTGGCTGGCGGTGTGCGTGGACTGGCGCTCGGCTGGCGGTGTGTGAGTAGTGACTTGCTGCTGGTCACTACACACACTGTTAGCCGAGCGACACTCCACGCAATCCATCAGCTTGTGTGGTTGCTGTGTTAGGAATGTGGGCGTGTGAAAGTGATGGGCCCTTGAATGGCGCTGTCTGCTGGTGTGAGTGTTGTAATGTGATGGGCCCGCGGCTGGTGGTGTGAATGGTTTTGTATGTGTCACACGTATGAAAGGTGTATGAATGGCCTGCAAAGAGGTTGGTGCCTTGTCGTGGCTTTACAGCTCATGAGCTGTGAGTCAATGGTTCAGTTTCTCGTCCTTTCAATTATTAACAGTGCATTTCATTTTTGTGAAATCACTTGTTAATACAATTGTATATACTGAACCATCACTCACCCTCGTGCCAAATCCAACCAGTATGTGTGTGTGCTTGAGGATTAGATGGCTGTGCAGTAATATTTATTTTTTGTCTTTCTCAAGCAGGGTGTACCTTGTCCCTTTTTGTGAATGTTGTAATGCGTTTGTTTCGTGCCTGGTGGTGTGAATGGTCTTGTGTGTATCGCGTATGAAAGGTGTGTGAATGGCCTGTAAAGCGGTTGGGGCCTTGACGTGGCTTTACAGCTCACGAGCTGCGAGTCACTGGTTCAGTTTTTTGTCCTTTCAATTATTGACAGTGCATTTCATTTTTGTGAAATCTCGTTAATAAAATTGTATATACTGAACCATCACTTGCCCTCGTGCCAAATCCAACCAGTATGTGTGTGTGCTTGAGGAATAGATGGCTGTGCAGTAATCTTTGTCTTTTTAGTCTGTCTGCCAAGGTGTACATTCCGTCTAAGAATAACCTACCAACTGTAGATATTGTCGTAAACGAAACACCCATGGGAGTACATGGTGATATCTCTCTTGTGGATCCCAACAAGTTATGGTACCCACAATGTCCTGCAAACCTCAAAATGTCCGTCACATTTTCCTTGCAATATTGTGCCAAAATTTTCACGCTGCAGAAATAAACACATTATCTCAAAATGACCTGGTTTTGCAAGGGGGGTCACCTGGGTTTTTGGCCCGGGGCTCGGCGGCCACCTAGGGAAACCTACCAAACCCACACATTTCTGAAAAGTAGACACCCGGGGATTCCAGGGAGGTATGGCTTGCGTGGATCCCCCAACGTTTCCTTACCCAGAATCCCCTGCAAACCTCAATTTTAGCTGAAAAAAAAATCACTTTTTTCACACATTTTTGTGTGGGAAAGTGTGGCATCACCGGGCTCACACAAATTTCCTACCACCCAGCGTCCCCCCAGGTCTCCCGATAAAAATGGTGCCTCACTTGTGTGGGAGGCCCAAGTACCCGCGACAGGCAAGGGCCCACAACGTATTGAGGCGACCTCAAAATGGCCTTTCACAAAACGACCTGGTTTTGCAAGGGGGTCACCTGGGTTTTTGGCCCTGTGCTCGGCGGCCATCTAGGGAAACCTACCAAACCCACACATTTCTGAAAAGGAGACACCCGGGGGCTTCAGGGAGGTATGGCTTGCGTGGATCCCCCAACGTTTCCTTACCCAGAATCCCCTGCAAACCTCAATTTTAGCTGAAAAAAATCACTTTTTTCACACATTTTGTGTGGGAAAGTGTGGCATCACCGGGCTCACACAAATTTCCTACCACCCAGCGATCCCCGGGTCTCCCGATAAAAATGATGCCTCACTCGCGTGGGAGGCCCAAGTAACCGCGACAGGCAAGGGCCCAAAACATTTTTGATAGGCAATGTTGATGTTGCCTCAAAGCGTTTTGTGTCCTTGCATGTCGCGGGTACTTGGGCCTCCCACACAAGTGAGGCACCATTTTTATCGGGAGACCTGGAGGAACGCTGGTGGTAGGAAACTTGTGTGAGGCCAGTGATGCCACACTTTCCCACACAAAAATGTGTGAAAACTGGATTTTTCAGCTAAAATTGAGGTTTGCAGGGATTCTGGGTAAGGAAACGTTGGGGGATCCACGCAAGCCATACCTCCCTGGAAGCCCCCAGGTGTCTACTTTTCAGAAATGTGTGCGTTTGGTAGGTTTCCCTAGGTGCCGGCAGAGCTAGGGTTCACAAACTACAGCTAGGCACTTTGCCAAAAAAGGGTCATTTTTCACTGCGAAATTGAGGTGTGACCACGTTGCGTTTTGCGCCGTTTCCTGTCGCAGGCACTGGGCCGACCCACACAAGTGAGGTACCATTTTTCTCGTAAGACTTTGGGGGACGCGGGGTGGGCGGAAATTTGTGGATCCACGCAGATTCCAGAACTTTCCACCACAGAAATGTGGGAAAAATGTGTTTTTTTGGACAATTATTTAGGTTTGCAAGGGATTCTGGGTAACAGAACCTGGTGGGAGGCAGTCAAGTCACCCCATCCTGGATTCCCCTGGGTGTCTAGTTTTCAAAAATGTATAGGTTTGTAGGTTTCCCTAGGTGCCGGCAGAGCTAGGGTTCAAAAACTACACCTAGGAACTTTGCCAAAAAAGGGTCATTTTTCACTGCGAAATTGAGGTGTGACCACGTTGCGTTTTGCGCCGTTTCCTGTCGCAGGCACTAGGCCGACCCACACAAGTGAGGTACCATTTTTCTCGTAAGACTTTGGGGAACGCGGGGTGGGTGGAAATTTGTGGATCCACGCAGATTCCAGAACTTTCCACCACAGAAATGTGGGGAAAATGTGTTTTTTTGACAGTTTTTTAGGTTTGCGAGGAATTCTGGGTAACGAAACCTGGTGGGAGGCAGTCAAGTCACCCCATCCTGGATTCCCCTGGGTGTCTAGTTTCCAAAAATGTATAGGTTTGCTAGGTTTCCCTAGGTGCCGGCAGAGGTAGGGTTCAAAAACTACAGCTAGGCACTTTGCAAAAAAAGGGTCCTTCTTCACTGTGAAAATGTGGTGCGTCCACGTTGCGTTTTGCGCTGCTTCGTGTCGCGGGCACTAGGCCTACCCACACAAGTGAGGTACCATTGTTTTCGGAAGACCTTGGGGAACGCGGGGTGGGTAGAATTTTGTGGATCCGCGCAGATTCCAGAACTTTCCACCACAGAAAAGTGAGGAAAATGTGTTTTTTTAACCAATTTTTAGGTTTGCAAGGGATTCTGGGTAACAGAACCTGGTGAGAGCCAGTCAAGTCACCCCGTCCTGAATTCCCCTGGGTGTCTAGTTTTCAAAAATGTATAGGTTTGCTAGGTTTCCCTAAGTGCCCGCAGAGCTAGGGTTCAAAAACTACAGCTAGGCACTTTTCAAAAAAAGGGTAATTTTTCATTGTGAAAATGTGGTACGTCCACGTTGCATTTTGAGCCATTTCCTGTTGTGGGCACAAGGCCTACCCACACAAGTGAGGTACCATTTTTATCGGGAGACTTAGGGTAACACAGAATTGTAGAGCAACTGTTATTACCTATTGACTTTCGATGCATTTCTGCCTTCCAAATGAAAGACAATGTGTAAAAAATAAGTCATTTTGAAAAATGACCTATAATTCTCATGCTAGTATGGGTACTCCCAATTTCGGAAATGTGCAAATATCTACTGTTTCTAAAATCTACATTTTGTTCCCATTTCAGAAATACATAGGTGTCTTTCATAACAATTTTCCATGTACACATTTTCCCAAAATAATTGCTATATACCCGGTACATAATAAAAAACCATTGCTCTGGGTTCGTCGGGTTCTTGGTGAACCTACAAGTCCTATATATCCCCACAACCAGAAAGGTCCAGCGGATATAACGGTATATTGCTTTCAAATAGCTGTCATAATTAGAAGAAGTTACAGATGAAAACGTTGACACAAATGGCTGTTTTTTCAACTAATTTTCAATTTTTCCTTCATTTAACTGTTAGTTTCTATAAGGAAAACTTTAAGGATCTACACAAATGACCCCTTGCTGAATTCAGAATTTTGTCTACTTTTCAGAAATGTATGGTTTTTCAGGATCCATTATTGGTTTCATACCCATTTCTACCATTAACTGGAAGGAGGTTGAAAGCACAAAAAATAGCAAAAATAGGCTATGTCCCAGAAAAATGCCAAAACTGTAAAAAAAGTTGGTTTTCTGACAAAAGTCTGCTTGTCCCTGAAAGCTGGGAAGATGGGGATTTCAGCACCACAACCCCTTTTTTGATGCCATTTGCAGGGAAAAAACAAGACGCTTTCATCTGTAGCCCTTTTTCGCATTTTTCCCCAAAAAAACAAAATTTAGCTGTATTTTGGCTAATTTCTGGGTCCCCTCCAGGGGAATCCACAAACCCTGGGTACCTTTACAATCCCCATGATGTTAGAAAAAAAGGACGCAAATTTGGCGTGGATACCTTATGTGGTCAAAAAGTTACAGGGGCCTAAGCGCGCACTACCCCAAATAGCCAAAAAAAGGCTTAGCACAGGGGGGGAAAAGGCCTAGCAGCGAAGGGGTTAAAACTTTATTCTGTTGCATTGTGTAAATAAATTGTATATGGGCTGCCCAATGCAGAATTTATTGTCCAAACAAATAAAATCAATAGGACCACTTGATTTATAATAAAATGGGTGGAGACGTTCCTTTTTCATTCAAATTTATACATATCAAGGTAAAACCAACATGTGATCCAGGCTCTTATAAATATAGTAGAACAATGCAGAAGAGATGCATAGTCAAAAGGGCAGATTAGCTTTGCAGGGTAGTTTCCTCTGCAATAACTGCAACTGCAAGCTGTCTTCATAAACCCAAGTAATCTATCTTTACATAACTGCGGCCAGTGTACACCACATTCACATTCCATGTTACACTAGTGACTCGAATCCATTTGGAAACATCTTTGCCTAGCGTTGTTTAGACTTCCTCCTCTTGTGGGTCTCTTCAATATTTCTAACAATGCTCCGCCCCCAACAAGCATCACATAAATTTACCTTTTTACCTAAAAAAATACCCAAGAGCTTTTAGAAGGTAGACGTTTGCTGGTGCATGAAGTGGGCAATTTATACCCAACAAAAAACCAACGTCTACAATGGATTAAGTCCACTTGTGTGATCCTCGGGCCAGCCTCATACTTCTCAATCCTTTCATCTTGGCTTTCATATCCAAAGGAAGGAAGGGTTTTGCAACACATCAGTTCTCTTCCTCTCCCACCAATTTATCCTATAGTGTTCATTTCAGCCTGAAATTAGAGATGCATTATTCCGGCCGGTAGCTAAATCGTCTTAAAGCTACTGAGACGACCAATTACTAACGGGTCTTGTTGCACACTCGCAACTCCCCCATCTTGAAATGCAGCCAGCTCAAAATAGAAAAGTAACTACCCCTTCCCAATCCTATCTCACAGAATGATACTTAAAGGAAATCCAAGCTCACCATACATAGCACATACAATATTCTAGTGCTAAGTGGAGCTCATTTGCAGTTCACCCCTTTAAGGGCACTCTATAGTTTTCATATGTTATTCACCAGGTGAAACTCTCCCATCTCTTACCCTATTTTACCTTTTAAGGTAAAAAGTGGGTCTTAAAAAATAAAAAATGCCACTGTTTTGTCATAATCCTAAATGGGATGTGAGCTATCAATAAGGGACAAAGGTGGCGTAAGGCATCTAGCATGGTGTGGTCATACACTGAGAAATCCCTCAGTGTCCTTGCCCTTGTCGTCATTTATATCTATAGTACCTGCCCAAAGAGGAGACAAAAGCTATGGTTCAGACACCATTTTCCCATTTCATAGCTTTCAAATTCAGGTCACAATCTTGCCAGCAGTCACTGTTTGGACAACTATTTGTTGGTGCACTGGTGATTCTTCTGGGTGCGTGCTGTACCACACGAGACTCCATTATCTGTCTCGCAGGCCAGTGCTTAGCTGTTAGGGAATCTTTTGTCAGTCTTGGAGCATGAATTTAAAATTTAATAAAATATAGAAGGTTCGAGCTTGGCCCTGAAGTGTGTGGAGCTACTAGGATAACACAAGAGAAACAACTATCATTCCCTGCAAAGCCAGACCACAACTGGTTTCGCAAATCTATTAAGACCTAATTTTATAGACAATAGGGTTCATCTTAAGCTGTCGTATTGTCAGTTTCTGAGAATCCCTTTGATACCAACAAGTGGTGTGTGTCTGTGCTATATAAATAGAACGGGCAATATAACCAAGGAAAATTATTTTGTTGTTAACTTGGTACAAAAAGTGTCTTAGTACAAATGAATCAACTGAAACAAATGTACATCAATAAACTTGCCTTAACAAAGTTGTCCGGAAACATGCCTCTCCGCCCATGAACTTCTCCTTCCATCCATCCTTCCTCTTCTAGTCTTTTCACGTTCTTGATTATTTCACCAACCCGTATTGTCAGCTCATCCTCGTGTACTGCTTCATAGTCATATTCCACAATATATTCAACTAAATGAAAAAGAAAAAATGATCAAAGATGTCAAAATATTATCAAAGTACATGTGAAATCACAAAGTCAAACAATCTGCACTGAGTTACGTGCTGCATTTGTATTTCACTTTTTTTATGCATCTCTAAATACCACACTTCTTAGGTTTCTAAGTGCTCTAAATAAGAGATGTAACTTGCACAATTATTAGTAAATTTTTGTCCAATTTTTAGATGGTGAAATTTCAGCCTATTCTGACTCGCAGTTATTTATTTTCCTCGGCACATAAAAACAAATCTGATAGGGAGAAATGGAAACACCCTATTTGAGAGCACTTCCACTTGGACCTTAAGTCATGACCTTAAGTGCTTACAGCTTAAAGCCCCCACACACAGGAGCTCTTGCATGGACAAGTTTAGTTTGGGTCAAATCTGTAATGTTATGGGGCAGGAGGTGGAGTCTAAAACTTGTTTGAGGCAATAGTAGATCATAAGCAACTCGTGAGGCAGAATCCCCACCTTTAATAGACGGTGCAATGCCAATCTCTAGGGTTCAACCAATCAGTAGATTTGTGGAGGGCTACTTGTCACCTGAGAGTGGATCCAGGCGTTGAAGTACGATAGTGCCATGTTTGCCTCGTTGACTAACAGCTTGCAAGGCCATGGGCACTCTAAGGATCGTGGAAGCCTATTTGAAGGTCACCTCGAATCCATTTCAATAATCTAGCCCACTAAATGCTCTAGGTGCCAGGTGTTCACAATCGAACACAAAGTTCTGAACAGGATAGGTGCAGTGTAAGCCCATGAAAAGAAATATTCCATCTATGAATTTAGCTTAAAATCGAATGCTATTGAGAAACAAAACTCTAAAGGTAGGCATCATCTATAATCACAGGGAGAGAGAAAAAAACACTTTTATAAATGAGTTACTGATTTATGGCACACATTTAAGGAAAATAATAAGGAAGTAATTTGATTAATGTTAACTCTTTGCTCGGCAGAGCGTTCGAAGCATCTTTCATATCTCAAATGTTTCCCTCTCCATACACCAATTAACTTTATGAAATACCAGAGCTCCTCATTAACAATTATGTTCGAGCCCCAGTTAATATTTTCAAGCATCTTTGCTAGCAGGATATATTCACATTACATAAGGCTAATTCTTGTATTAGCAAGTCCTTTATAAAACCCAAAAATTACATACATCTGCCTGCTCAGTGCTATACACTTAAACAAAACATCTTACAGTCGACAACCCAGTGTAGTAATCAGTTAAGTGGCCTACGAACATAAGAAATACCACAAAGAGACCAGCAGAGCTGCAGCTTTTTTAAAACAAGCGTTTGCAAAGCAATATGTCTCGCATTAGTTAAATGCAGATCTATTGGCTTTGCAAATGGAAAAGAAATGCGGCGTCTGCCGGCCTTTGTTTTTTTATTTATTGACTTTTGTAGCAATGGAGCCACGCCGCACATTAGCTTTAGATGTTTAAACTAAAGCGGGGGGTGCTGCCATTGCTACAAAAGTCAATAAATAGAAAGGAAAAAAAGTTGTGCGGCCACCTTTTTTTCCTTTTTATTTCCTATTGTATTAATCGCGGCACGCCGCGCTTTAGCTTTCAATGTTTAAAGCTAAAGCGCAGAATGCCGCCATTGTTATAAACGTGAATAAATGGGAAAAAAAATGCGGCATCCACCAGACTTTGCTTATTTATTGACATTTGTAGCAATGGTGGCACGCCACGCTTTAGCTTTAGATGTTTAAAGCTAAAGCAAGGCATGCCCCGATTGCTACAAAAACCAATGCAGTGTCCTGCAGGGAGGTGGGGCATGCCAGAGCGAACAATAAATACATTGCGTTAGGGTCTGTGAAGTTACCAAAATACAATGCATTACATCAGTAGGTCAGCAGCAAGGCAGGAAGGACAACATCAATGATGGGCCTGAGGGAGGGCGAGCGAGAAGGAAAAGATGGCCAAAGATGGTCAACCAAAAAAAAATAATTGGTGAGGTCTGCTGGGAGGGAGCCAAGCTCACAAAGGAGGAACAGATGGACAGTATTGACCAACCAGAGTATAGAAATTTAGAAAGTCAGACCAACTGACCAACCAGAAGCGCTGGGAGTGTTGAATGCTCATTTCCTGAATACAGCATGTCTTGAAGATACAGCACAAGCACTGCCTAGGCGAGAACTAAAAAACTGCACGCCTGTGTCTCACTTCTTCCTCCATCACACTGATAAGCGCTGCATCCCATAACACGATAACTGCACCTCTGTGGACATGGAAACACTTACTAGATGGGAGAAAAACAATGACAACACACACCGTACACAGTGTAGCTTGCTACCTATGTAGGCAAGCATTTCAGAGCCCCAATATGAGTCGTAAGCGCTATATAAATGTTGCAGTACAACACAGTAAACTAGATTTGAACTTTGTGTGGGTGGTTTGGGCAAGAAGTTTAAGATTACAAGGTAATTAATGCAGTTATATTAAACATAACACATTAAGAGTACTCGACGTGCTGTGGCATAATAAAACACGTTGCACGTGATTGTGGATGCTACAAAGACTAATTCCCCACATACTGCTTCTGAGAGACATTTTCAAGAAGCTCAAGGTGATAGTGGTTACTGAGCCAACTGCGAAATGATGACAAATTGGGCAAAGAACAGAATTTTGAGAAAACTGGGTGAGGGGAGGAGGTGGCGGAGTTTAGGTGAAGTTGAAGTTGTGACTGAAGGAAGCAGCAGGGATTGTGAGGGAGGTGGTGGGGTTGATGGGGGGGGTGGGGGGGTGGGGGGGGGTTGGGGGTTATGGGATGTTGAATTTGAACTCCTGGCTGCTTCCTTCAGTCACAAAGAGTTGCAATTCTTCATTACATCTGTAGGGGAGGTGGAGGTTGTCCTTGACAGGATCAACAGGGTGCCAGTAGTGAAGTTTATGGATTTATCCAGGAGCTGGAAAGAGAGGGTAAGCCAGGGATCTGGCAATTGTAGCAGTGCAATTAACGGAGGTCTACAGTAGTTAAGAAAGATCCATGCTGGACTGCAGGGTGGTTTTTGTGAGTGCAAAGTATTCATAGTTGTCAGAGGTGGTGGTTTAAATTATACAAAAATATGAGAAATTAATTTTTTGCAAAACTTTATTTTTTCGATTTGCTCAGAACGAAGAGAAATATGCAACAACTTTATATTGGAGAGCATAGCGAGAAAGGAGCTTTTGATAAAAGAAGCATTAGTCTCAGGTAGTTACAGCGATTATCAAGCAATGCACACATCATCATTGATTGTCTACCTGAGGCAGGATGAGGTGACTGGTAATCAGCCCCACCTGTAGCATCACTAGTTTCCAAGTTCAACACTATGAATGGGATTCAGGCCAGATATTTTTTGGCCTCCACAGTTTTGTATGCAGTTCATATAGGGCACCTTCAGTAGAATAATGGAAACCCTTGTCTTGGAACCAGTGTTCAGAAATCAGCGGTGCATTACACATCCCTCGCCTACGAGAGAGTTATTGGCTGTGTCAATGTTTTTAAGTCCTGTTGTACAGCAGCACAGCTGTTCATCATGGCTGAGAGTAAAAAGAAAAGTGCTATGCTGGCAGAAGGCAATACAGGGGGGGGGGGGGGATTTTCCCAAATCATTTGTACTGTTCCCTAGCCCTCGAGAGGGCCTCCCAAATGACTGAACCGCCCTTCAATTGAACTTGGGCCACAAGACATGGAAATGCTCCGAGTCTGTCAGTGGAAAGGCAGACAGACATTAACTTTCTGAACACTTTTCATTTGGGAGGCACACTGGAGGGCTAGGAAACAGTACAAATAATTTGGGAAAAGCGCAGAACCCACTGGAGGGTAACAATCTGTACAAAAGCACTACAGGACCCAGCATGCAACATTTGTTGGACTCACCTGCAAAGCCCACTGGGGGAAATTTAAACTAATTACATGCACAGGGAAGTGCTTTTCAAACAACACTGCGCTATTTTTTAACATGCCTGTGAACGAGGAGCTGCTGCTCCGAAACCCGTAAGGCTGAAGAATTAATTCAGAATGGAAAATGCTCACTTCGTCTTAATAAAGAATCGAAAGAATTCACCTGCCTTTGTGTGCGTCTTTGGATGGAGGATAAATTGTAAGCATATTACCTACTGGCGGTCGCCAGTAGGTAGTTATAGTTAGGACCTTGTTTCTATTCAAAAAGCGTTTTTTCTTTTGCCAATATCTTTGGCACCGTTTGACAAATCTTCGCAAAATTTTCCAAACTAATGACCAGCTCTGGTCAGCTCCCGTCTTGAAAGTTTTGGGGTGATTCGTCAAGCAGGGGCCGAGAAAAAAGGGGGGTCCCAAAATGCGTTTTCCCCCATGTTAATTTCGATAGGAAATTTTGGAACAGGCTACAGCCCGAACTGCTGAACGGATTTACACCAAATTTGGCAAAAAGGTAGCTCTTGGTTCAGAAAGCGCCTTTTTTTTTTTTTTTTTTTTTTTTTTTAAATGGTGTAAATCCGTTCAGTAGTTCCTGCGAAATTCAAAAAATAAAAATTTATATATCTGAGCACCGAGGAGGAGTCGCGAATCCTCCCGAGCAAGAGCTTCATTTTGATTGGCTGCCAACACTCCAAACCAGGAAGTGTTGGCAGCCATCTTGTGACTCGGTAACCGAGTCACAAGAAAACAGTCAAAAAAAAAGATTAAAAAGAAGAAAAGGGGGCAGGGTAGAAACACCCTGACCCCCTAGGCCTGCAGTCCCAAAAAAAGCATTTTTTTGTTTTTAAAAAAAGGAGGAAAAAAAAGAAAAAAAAATTGGCAGAATTCGCCCTGGGTGTGTGAATCCTGCGGAGAAAATGAAACAAAACTAAGCACGGACTCCCGCGCTTCGTTTCTCTGAGCCCCCGTGTGGGCCAGGTCCCGGGGGCAATGGGGAAATTATATGCAGGGGCCCACGGGGGCCCCCGCAGCCCCAGGGACCGCCACCTCCCCGGGGCTTTAATATATATGAGGTGGGGGGCCTCGCGGGGGCGCCCCCCCCCAAGCCCCGAAAATCGCCACCTTCCGGGGCTTTCATTAATTAAAGGCGGGGGCCTCGCAGGCCCATCCAAGCCCCGGGACCACCACCTCCCCGGGGCTGCCTTCATTAATGGGGGGGGAGGTGGGCCTCGCAGGCCCCCCCTAAGCCCCGGGGACTACCCCCCCAGGGCTATGCAAATGTAGGGAGCGGGGCCGCGCGGGCCCCCCCTCCTGGAGCCCTAGATGGCCCTGGGGACCGCCACCCGCCAGGGCCGGCTCCTGCAATGTCCCGGGGTGCCCACCCCCGGGAAATTGCCGTTTGCTATGGCAAGCGGCAGCACGGCTCCCGCCCTGTCATAGCAAACACTGCTTTGCTTCTTGGAAGAGAGAGCAGGAAACCTGCTCTTGCTTCCAAGAAGCAAAGCAGAATTGCTTTTGGGCAAGGGGAGCTGTATGTTAGCAGCTCCCCTTGCCCAAAAGCAATGCTCGGCTCCCGCAGGAGGCGGGGAGCCGGCAGAGACCGTGGGGGCATTGGGGCTCCCCCCACGGTCCCCAACTTGAGGGCCGGCCCCGGGGGATGGGGTCCCCAGGGCCAGAAGTGGCCCTGGAGGGGGGCCACTCGGCCCCCCTCCCCTTTAATTTTTAAAAAAAAAAATTTAAACGGAAGGCCGGCCCCGGGACATGGGGTCCCCGGGGCCGTAATTGACCCAGGGAAGGGGGGCCTCGCGGCCCCTCCCGAATATTTTTTTTTTTTTTTAAACGAGGCAAAGCTCCGGGCGATGGGGTCCCCGGGCCGATAAAGGGCTCAGGAGGGGGCCGCGTGACCCCCTCCAAAATAAGGGAAAAAAAAAAGAAAAGGCTGGCCAGGCCCTGGGGGATGGGGTCCCCAGGGCCACAAAAAATAGTAAATGAAGGGGGCCACACAGACCCGCTTCTAACAAAACAAAAAAAGAAAAGCCGGCATCTTGCCAGAAGCCCCGCCCCCTTCCAGCACCACTCTGCAAACGCGCCTCCTGGCGCGTTCTAAGTTGGGGGATTAAGTCCCCTTGAATCCTGAGGGTCCCTGGGGGCCAACTAGCCCACCAGGTACCTCCAGTAAGCCCCACACAGTGGGATTGCTGAGAGGTGGTCCGAGGCCACGCCCCTTTTTACACCACTCTGCAAACGCACCTCTTGGCGCACTGCTCGTGGGGCGATGAGGTCCTCGTGTCCTGAGGACCTCAGGACTAAAGTGGACTTCATCCCCGAGCAGCCGTGCACCAGGAGGCGCGTTTGCAGAGTGGAGAAAGGGGGCGTGGCCTGTGTCCACCTCTCAGCAATCCCACTGTGTGGGGCTTACTGGAGGTAAGAGGAAGGCTAGTTGGCCCCTAAGGACCCCCAGCAGCGAAGGGGACTTCAATCCACATCCCAGAGCGCGCCAAGGAGCGCGTTTGCAGAGTGGAGGTCAAAGGGCGTGTGGCCTGCTATGAGAAGTTAGCAATCCAGCTGTGTGGGACTTACTGAGGGTAATATGAGGGGTAGTTGGCCCCCAACTACCCCTCTTGTTACCTCCAGTAAGTACCCCACAGTGGGATTGCCAAGACGTCTTTGGAGGCCACGCCCCCCTTTCTCCACCACTCTGCAAACACGCCTCCTGGCAAACTACAGGATGGGGGATGAAGTCCACTTTACTCCTGTGGGACTTTGGGGGCCAAGAAGCCCTCCTGGTACCTCCTGTAAGTCCTACGCAGCAGAATTCCTGAGCGCTGTTCGGAGGCCCAGCACCCATTCTCCACCACTCTGCAAACGCGACTACTAGATAAAGAAGCATTTGCAATGTAATAAGGTTTCGCATTTGCGAGATTTAGAGCTATTGGAGTTGTAAATGTAAAAGCTTTTACAAATTTTTTTGGGGGAGTTGAGTGGATGTACGAAGTGTGTAGTGGAATTATGTGGTATGTTGTGCAGTGAAATTATGTGGATAGAAAGTATAGTGGTATTTGGTGTATAGGAATTATGTAGAGTGGGATTATGTGTTATGGAGAGTAATTATGTGGTATGGTAGTCTGTGTTGTGGAGGGGTAACCTCAGGTTTAGTCTTCCTCGTTTCCACAGAAGCTCAACTATGAACTAAGTGAGACAAAAAAAAGAAGGACTCACTGAGGAGCACTTGTGGATCTAGTCAGAGGTATGAGCAGGGCCACTGGAATTATGCGACTGTTTGGCTGCACCGACTTTCGCACAATTATAAATTTTCCGCATTAGCCACATAATCCATCATCTGCTCCCTAATCTGCAGATTTGAACAAAAAAAGCCTTGTTTCTAGCTCAAACGTTACCAAAAATGCAGCGACAAGTGTTCCAGCGTGGTGGAAGGCCCTTTGCAAACCTAGAATGGTCACCTGTTACTTATTGCTAAATGTGGGTGTTAAATTGGTACTAATGGTGTGCATGACACTCTTGCTTTTCTGCGCCTCTCTTGCCTCTTTCTACATTTCTGTTGCTTCTTTCTGCACATTTCTTTTTCTGCATCTCTTGCCTCTTTCTGCACCCCTTTTGTCTTTCTGCACCCCTTTTGTCTTTCTGCACCCCTTTTGTCTTTCTTCACCTCTTGCTTCTTTCTGAACCCCTGTTGCCTCTTTCTCCACCCCTCTTCCCCCTTTCTGCAAGTCTGTTGCTTCTTTCTCTACCCCTCTTGCCTCTTTCTGCACCTCTTGCCTCTTTCTGCACCCCTCTTGCCTCTTTCTGCACCCCTCTTGCCTCTTTCTGCGCACCTCTTGCCTCTTTCTGCGCACCTCTAGCCTCTTTCTGCGCACCTCTAGCCTCTTTCTGCGCACCTCTAGCCTCTTTCTGCGCACCTCTAGCCTCTTTCTGCGCTCCTCTTGCCTCTTTCTGCACCTCTTGCCTCTTTCTGCGCACCTCTTCCCTCTTTCTGCGCACCTCTTCCCTCTTTCTGCACCTCTTCCCTCTTTCTGCACCCCTCTTCCCTCTTTCTGCACCCCTCTTGCCTCTTTGTGCAACTCTTCCCTCCTTCTGCACCCCTCTTGCCTCTTTGTGCAACTCTTCCCTCCTTCTGCACCCCTCTTGCCTCTTTGTGCAACTCTTCCCTCCTTCTGCACCTCTGTTGGTTCTTTTGCACTGCTCTTGCCTCTCTCTGCGCCCCTCTTGCCTCTGCGCCCCTCTTGCCTCTGCGCCCCTCTTGCCTCTGCGCCCCTCTTGCCTCTGCGCCCCTCTTGCCTCTGCGCCCCTCTTGCCTCTGCGCCCCTCGTCCCGCGCGCCTCGTCCCGCGCGCCTCGTCCCGCGCGCCTCGTCCCGCGCGCCTCTTCCCGCGTGCCTCTTCCCGCACCCCGCGTGCCTCTTCCCGCACCCCGCGTGCCTCTTCCCGCACCCCGCGTGCCTCTTCCCGCACCCCGCGTGCCTCTTCCCGCACCCCGCGTGCCTCTTCCCGCACCCCGCGTGCCTCTTCCCGCACCCCGCGTGCCTCTTCCCGCACCCCGCGTGCCTCTTCCCGCACCCCGCGTGCCTCTTCCCGCACCTCGCGTGCCTCTTCCCGCACCCCTCGTGCCTCTTCCCGCACCCCTCGTGCCTCTTCCCGCACCCCTCGTGCCTCTTCCCGCACCCCTCGTGCCTCTTTCTGCATAGTAGGCTAAGGAATATCCAGCAGCTTGATCGATATCCAGGATTGTGTACCAACACAGCATTAGCAGCCTTGCTTGAGTGGAATGGAGCCTTAATCCTTTAAGTGGCTGTTTCCTAGCAAATGCTAGCAGATTTTAATGCAGAGGACTATCTACCTAGATATGGTTCTTTCGTGCACTGCCTTGTCTTGCTCCTGAGAAGCCCAAAAAGAGCACAACCACCCGAAGATCTCTTATACGATCAATGTGGAAACTGGGGGCTCCAAATGGTGGAGTCTCATCATTTGAGGGGTTAGGCGGGGCAAAGAAAGCTGGAAGAGTGATAGCGTGCTGACATGAAATAGGGTCACTACTTTCAGGAGGAATACAGCTCAAACCCTCAGCACCAGTTAATCTGGAAAAGGGGTGAATAAGGTGGCTGGACCGAAAGTGACAGGTTTCAAAAGATCTAATGGGAACTATGCATTAGCTCATAGTGGGTGCACATTAAAGAGTGTAAACCAAATTGAGTTCCCACTATGGCATCACAAAGGGATTCAGCACGAACATGCTAACCTTTAAGAAGCCTCACCACAACATATCATTTGAACAAAGAGTGCTGATCCGGCAACCACAAAAAAAAGCCGAAAGAGCTGACAAGTACCCTTTAACAGTGCCCACTGCAAGTCCTTGTGAGGCAAAACATAAATCAAACACAACATCCAATAGTTTGGCCTGTAATGGGTTCATCTGGCGGTTGCCACACCAAGCCAAACACTCCACCCAGCGCCCGGCATACACAGACTTTGTGGAAGGGAGCCTAGCTGCCAAGATAACATCAACAACCTTAGGAGGGAGATCGAATGAAATCAACTGCAGTCTATGAAGGAGTCAGGTGTGACTTACGCATTTTGACAGTGAACCCGGACTATGTTCGTAGGTTCGCCATCATCTGGAGGTGATTTTCAACCGCCTGGGGTGAGCCCAAATTCAATAGCCAGTCGCTGAGGTAGGGGGAAAACTGGAACTCCAACTTCCATAGGTGTGCTGTAACTAACACCATCGTGAACACCCGAGGGGCACTGGTGAGGCAAAAGTGAGTGCCGCAAACTGGAACTGCGCCTGGCACCCTTTGTGAAGCGCAGTCTGGGCATTCGGTACAGGGATATGGAAATAAGCATCCTGAAGATTCAATGCTACCATCCAGTCTCCAGGATCTAAGGCAGACAGAACCTTGGCTAGCTTGAGCATCTTGAATTTGTCCTTTTGCACGAAGATGCTGAGAGGGTGGAGAGCTTAAACAGCATGGAGCCCGTCATCCTTCTTCAGCACAAGAAACTATCAGGAATAACATCCAGTTCCTGCTGCTTCAGGAGCTGGATCCCTCTCTATGGCCCCTTTGGCCAAAAAGACCTGCACTTCCTGCTGCAAAACACACTAGTGGTCCTTGGTCAGCAACCCTGGTGGGTGTGAAAGATACAGTTGCTAGAAACAAATGGGAGAGTGTAGCCCCGTTGGACAATTTGGAGTGCCCATCTGTCGTACGTAATGGCTTGCCACCTTTGGTAGAAAATGGCATATCCTGCCTCCTATAGTGTTGCGGAGTGCTGGAAGGGACATACTAAAGTGGTTTTGATGTTGTGTTTGCTGGAGGGGTGGGAGACTGAGCCGTATTGTCGCTGGTGTCCTGAAATTTGTTAAGGCAGAGGAGAGCTGCGGCCTTGCCCATGAAAAGGCAGAGAAAGTTTGCTGTGCCGACGGCAAGATCTAAAGTTGAAAATATGCTAAGCCCCTGGTGTATCCCTGAGATGGGGAAAGTTGTTGGGGAAACTGTCTGGCATGTGTGGAGAGACTCAAGGAGTGAGCTATAGTGCGAGACTCCTTAAATCGCCGGAGGTCCAAATCCACCTTTGCACTAAAGAAGCAAGAGCCATCTAATGGCTTCATAATTAAGGATTCTTGGAAATCCCCAGAGAAGTCCATAAGACCTCATCTAACTACACTCATGGCAGTTGTCCAACCCAAGCAATCGGTCGTGTCCAAGTCAGATATCACTGCATCTTGGCTGGCAGGAATGGTTTTGTCTAAAGACACCCAAAGGTTGTCGGAGACCATCGGTAAGATCTAAACAACCATATCCTAAAGGGTACAAGTGTAGTGACCAAGACGACAGCTAGCAGTCACTCAATGTAAGGCAAGGCTGGCATAAGAAAACATGTGCTTGCCAAAAGTTTCTATACGCTTGGGTTTGTAGTAAGGTGGAGTTATAGGGAAGACACTAGAATTGGTGGACGTCTAAAAACCAAAGCTCCATGGTGGGTCTGGTGCACAGTCGAGATGAGTTCAGCTCAGAGTCGGAGACTGCTATTGGGTGTGGATCCTCCTCTGGCATCACCGTTTTCAAAGGAAATGGCAAAGAGTGCGGCGCCGGGACTGAAGTCTGCACCAAACCTGATGCAGAACCTGATGTGGGTTCGAGAAGCACAGACTGCCCAGAGGGCAAAGCCGCCAGCAGGCATCTGACTGGAGGCCTCTGCGGATCCTTGGGGTTCCAAGGTAAGCCAGAAAGAGCTTGAACCATGTTGAAAAATGTGCAGCATAGGCTCAATAGAGGCCTAGGTTTGCTGCAAAGTCACCAACAGACCTTGAAAGACGGATGGCTCAGGACCAGACTCTGAATTGGCTCCTCAGGAGTTCGGGAGAGAGACTGGGTGGCAAGTTGACGCCTTAGAGCCTTTTCTGTAGATTGAGAATAGTGGGAAGAAGCAGATTCTTGCTTGGATTGTGAAGGTGTTTGTTCTTTGACTTACCTAAGGACTTCAACAGCAGAAAATACTGAGGGAGCAGGACCTTCCTTTAAAAATCTACCAGTCGCTGAGTTTTGCAGTTGTTTGTGACAGTATGCGACAGAGCTTTGCATCAGAGTCCCGTATTGCTTTCAGGCTCATCTGGGTGCATTTGTCGCAGGACCTGGAGTCATAATCCGATTCAAAGCACCCGAGACATACCTGGTAGGCATCTGTCACAGACATCAGTTTGTGACAGTTCCTAAATCCGGTCGTTTTTAGGAGGGGACATGCCCCTTTCAAACTGGCAATATTCAAAATGAGGAAAAATCTGGTCATAAGTGAAAGGAGTAGAGCTCTGGATCCACGGCTGAAGAAATGTAAAGAAAAGAACTGAAGCCAGCGAGCATTGGGGGGCATTTACATGCTGCTCCGCTCATCAGAACTACGTCAACGCGGAGTCACACACGCCCACCTATCACCGCAAGTATTACTACCTTTGAGTTTTCCAAATCCAGTCTGACGCCTGGCGAATATACAGAAGGTGAGGAAACAACAGTTTGAAGTATTCATCAGAATCCCTTTTTTGGCATACACTTCTCCTGGCAGGTCTCAGTAGTTAATGAACCCGCTGCTATGATTAGGGTTTGACTACATGGTGGTAGGTAGCGGTCCACTCTGCCAATCATCCAGAGGGGGATAATAAAAAAAAAAGAATATCCAAGTTATCAACAGCTACGGGAAACTCTTCTGGAGAAACGTGCGCTATAAAAATTAATGTGGTATGTTGTACTACATTCCTTACACCAGGGGCTTTTTTATCCAGAATTGAATCACCTTTAGAAATATATACTTCCAACTCCCAACTCGATGCTAGCCAAACTACTGTGCCTTACTCTCGGGAAATCAAAAGATCTGAGAAGCAAATAGGATAGGATCTGAAAAATCAGTATTTGCCTCCCTACATATCATAAACAACTATCTTCACATCGCTGGAAAGCATCCTGCTAGAACGCCAAAACCCTTCCCGGGACACATACATTTAATTCTGCAATTGTACCCTAAAAAGACTCCCATTTTCACAATATATGCACCACAATATAGCAGTGGGATTTCACGTCACACTTTACATGACAAAGTCTACATTACATATGAAGCACCAGTACACTACGACAATAAATAAGCAATAACAAAATCAATAAATCTTCCTTGAAATATGGATGACAGTAGGCATTTCCCTAAGTCCCTGGAGCAGCCCGTGGTTACTGTGCAGTACCGATGGTGGGTACTATTTACCACTGATATCAAAGGGCACTGGATGCTGCTGCGTGCACACAGCATGTACTTCTGATAATTCAAAGACCCCAAAGTCGAGCTGTGAAGGGTTAAAAAAGGATGTGGTGCAAGGTTTGGAAGTCACTACCAAACTTTTTTCATTTCCAGGTATGCAAATTACATCGGCTAAAACAAATGAAAACTACACAAAGACCAGAAAGCACTGCAAACTTTGATGGCCACAGTTTGATCCCATACTACCAAAGGCATAATAGACAAAGTATAAAAACAAAAGGGGGGTTTGTGGAATGCCATCTCACCAGTCTGGAGTGGTACAGTGGGCAAACAACCAATAGTCTGGCATGCAGCCTGAGCGATGGCCAGTGCCTGAGACTATTGCAAACATTCCACTCAGCAACTAATGTTTTACTATAATCAAAGTAACACTGGAATATATTTGCAATATTATCCCACTGGTCAGAGACCGAGCCCTTCCTAATGTCATGAACGTATTTGGTTCCCAGTTCTTTACTATGGACAAGGTTTCTATGTTATAAATGTATCAGTTGCTGCAGGATATGTTTGTCCCTTCACCTTGTTTTTGAGTGGCTCTGGGCCCAAGGTACTTTGAGCTTAGGTTGCTGAGAGCTGGCCAGCACTCCGGAATCCATCTGAAACTGAACAGGAATCCCCAACTAATAATATGGAGACTTGTGGTTGGCAAGGACAACAAGCATTGGCATAGCCAATAGGTCTCGCCTTTGGGACCTTATAAGTGTTTAGTTATCCAGCACAATATCCTTGGTGGAACAACATCAACTGTTGCATGGCTAAACACTTATAAGGTCCCAAAGGCGAGACCTATTGGCTATGCCAATGCTTGTTTTTCTCCTGTGTGTATGTAAAGCGCTCTGATACCCACGGGTCAAGCTAGCGCTATATAAAACTTGTAAAATAAAAAAAAATTAAAAAATCTACTGAATGAGACAAGCTAAACAGAGCAACAACTGACAATTAGGCAGCACAGAAAGGATAGGACTAGAAACCACACCATAGAACGCGGGTAGGATGCGACTTAAACATGAGAGGAAAAGCAAAAGGAAACTAAGTCTCACAATAAACTGACCAGAAAAAAAGCTGAAAAAGAGAAACTGGACAGCGACACAAGTGCGAGGCAAAAGCAGGGGGTAAGGATGAGCTACACCAGAAGAATACATCAAGAGAAATCAATCCATTTATGACCAAACACGAACGTGAGGATAGCACGCGACTAAACCAATGGTGCAAAGAACGGACCAGAACCAAGAGAGGAGCACAGACGGGACCTGACGAGAGCCACAAGTGACCGACTGCACAGCAAAGATGGGCAAGGATAGAAATTACAAGTAAACAGAATAAGGCTGAAGCGCTAAACCGCATCTCTCCGTAGGGGTCGGATGCAGTGGTTCTGGGTCAGGGCACAATAAAAACAATCTGATTTTAATTCCAGCCTGCTTTCAGCTTTGGGACACTTCGCAGTTTGTCGAGGCCAGGAGGCTGCGTAGGCCCCGCAGCAGTGATCCCAACAAGATGTGCGGACCCCTGGCTGGTGCCTGCCGCACGCCCCTGGCAGCACCTCCAGGAAGCTGAAAAAATGCAAAATATTCCACTCACCGAATCCAGAAGTGCACATTGCACAATCCCCTGTGCGGGCCTGGGAGGGGGGAACAATAGAGGCTGATCTCACCTCTCAAGGAGGGGGAGACTGGGAAGACTGCCGCAGAACCGGGGGGGAGAAGGGGACAGCATGAGTGAAGAGAAAAGATGGTGAAGAGAGAAGAAAGTAATGAGGAAGTTACTATGAGACTAGGGGAGAGGGGGCAGTGAGAGAGTGAGCACAGCATGAGGGGAGAACGCTCACAGGTGAGTTACACGAGGTTGAGGGAATAGGAGTGGGGGAAGAAAGACGTGGCAGGAGGGAGACAAGGAAGAAAGAAGGAAAGGAGACCTTAGAATACAGAAGGAGACATCGGGGGAAGATGAAAGGCGCAGAAGGGGGATAGCGTGGGGAAAGAAGGGTCAGGAGGACTTCAGGGCAATAACGGGAGCGGAAAAGTGGAGCCTGGAGGGGGCAAAGGGCATGACCTGGTGGATGAGGGAGAGCAGAGAAGCATAGGGATGTTAGGGGGCAGCCTAGCACGAGAGAAGTTTGTAGAAGCAGAAGAAAGAGTGGGATCGCTTGTGGTAGAGCAAGAGAGGGGCGACCGGGCGAGCCCAATGGGGCATAACATGAAGGGAGGGTGGAAGAAGTGAGCAACATAAATGGAAAAAAATAGAGCAAATGAGGGCAAGAACAAGAGAGAATGGCATAGGGAGACTGAATACAGAAGACAAGAAAGGGTGACATGCAAAAGAGTAAAGAAAAGAGATAAAAAAGCATTTGAGAGCAAGAGAGAATAACCGAGGGGTACAGACGAGGAAACAAGTGAACAACAACCGTAGAAGGCATGCAAACTCCAGCTGCTGACACTCTGGGCCGAAGCAAAGCAAGCGCGCGCGTCTTAATTGAAAGCAGAAAAACAAGCGTGAGGGAGCGAGCAGGCAAATGCACTTGTGCTTGTGCAGGCATCCGCCTTTGCGGGAGCGAGCAGCGGCGGCGCGAGAGCCATATGTTTTCAATTACCACGCGCGCCGCTGCTCGCTCCAGCAAGGTGGATGCCAGGACAAGCACGAGTGGGGGGAAAAGGAGCAGACCGATGGCTAAAGGCCCTCCTAGAGCAACACATGCGCGCTGCCTAGGCGAGACCTAAAAAGGAACCCAAACTCAAATTTGCAGTGCCTTGGTAACATGGATACCAGGGATGTGGTTGTCATGACAGCACACAGTACTGGGTGGAGCAACTGCAGCCCCAACTGACCTCTACAGTCGGTGTTCTGGTAGGAGAGCTGCTGGGGCTGCAAATAAACTTGGTTGAAAAAAGTTTGGTGAAAGAAGTCCAAGTGTCAAGCTCACCAAATAAATCTGTTCAGAAGCCCATACAACCAATCTCCATAAATATGGCAACATCCATGTGCCAGAAAGTGTAGGAATATGGTTCCTGCTCCATTTTTTTCATAGACCGGTTTTGTCATAAATATTTTGTCTTTTCTCTTCAGGGTATTCCACAGGGAGTTACCACGCTAATCATTCAATCAAGAGCAAATATCTGTGATTAATAGAATGCACATTAAGTTTATAATAGTCCCTTCTGCCACATGATAATTAAGTTTCTTTGAACATATTTACAGTTTGTAATGTAAACACGGACTGTTCTGTTTTACATTATTTGTTACTGATTTCTGTAGAATTTTTAGATTGTTAATTATGTGTCTTGTTTATTATTGTTGTTCAAATGAACACAATCTCAATGAATGAAAATAAGTGAATGGGCATCAAGCCACTCTCTGCTAATTGCCTATTTTTAAGAGTTTCAACAATAATGAAAAACATTTTTAAAAGAGGAGCACAAAAAGCTCGATTGTTGAACTTAGTGCAGGTGGTCTCGCACAACTAGAATAGCATGCCTATTATATTAAACATAAGCCTTATTGTTCAAACAGGCACGTGGGTGTAAACCATTTCTGAGATTCGAAATGGGCTTTTATTTTTTGCTGTGCTAGAATTAGCTTAGAAGTAGCTAGAAGTAGCAGAATGGGGGTTGAATTGCAATAAACGTATAAACAGCAATTATGTTGGAGTTTTCCCTTTTAGTCACACTTTTCGTAAGCTTTACTGCCGCCATATTGTCGTAATTGTGGTTACAATTGTATTGTGTGGATGAGGGTTTTGATTTTAAAATAAACCTTTCAAATGTACTTCTTGTTTGTAGTGCACTTGAGTGGTTCCTTAATTAAAGAGGGTTTGGAGTTCCATTAACGACCCCTGGCAGTCTCATGGAATTGATCATTAACTTTAACACATCTCACTCAAATACTGCTCAGTTGGTTGCTAGATGGTTGCAGTCCAATTGGTTTTCCATCTCGAGTTGCCATATTGACAGAGTCGTTAGTGACAGTGCATCTAGAAAACTGAACTTTGTGATTCTAGAGCAATCTAGAAAATGAATCAGTTCTGCAGAGATGCCTTGAAATCCATAGTCAAAAGATTCATCAGTACTGTTTTTTCAGATTTTGAATTACCATACTTTCAGTCCACTTGCAGGCCATCTTTCAAGGAGGCTACCTTCCTTAAAAAGGATTTTCGCTGATCTGCATCTCGCAGCATCACAACAACGTCATCTGTCGGCTCATGGTATTGAAGACTTTCCTCGCCATGGGAGGGCTACAATGATTTTGCACAGTCAGGTGCTCAGCAAAGAAGGCCTGCATCACCTCAGTGATCATCCTTATTGGACAAAATCTACAAACTCCTAATCTTAAAGTCCTCTATTGGAAATGGCCCTTTCTGCAGGGTCACCCCCAAACTGTCTGCCTTCCTCCTCCCCAGTTTGCTGAATTCGTTTTGGTGGCTTTAGGACTCTGGGCACTTTACCCCTGCTAACCAATGCTAAAGTGCATGTGCTCTCTAAAATTAAATATGCCAATCGTGGATAAGCCAATGTTACCATATTTTCTTATAAGTCCCTAGTAAAGTGCAATACATGTGCCCTATAAATGAAATGCTTTTCAACATCTACATGAAGACATTACTGGTACTGATCAATCAATTTCACCTCACCTGCTTCAACTATGCAGATGACACGCAAATACTCCTTCCACTGGAACTCCCCAAAGACATTGGAAATTCGCCAATTTTCAGTTGTCTCAGAGCCGTGGATCAATGAATGACTTGGAGCCATCTCAAATTGAATGCTTCCAAAACGGAAATACTCACGTGTGGCGATTGGTAACATTAAGACCCACTTGCCGCCTGGCCTGATGAACTGGCATCACCACCTAAAGTATCGAAGGAAGTAAGAAACCTCGGAATGACCATGGACTCCAAGCTATCGATGAATGCCCAAGTGGACAAACTAGCAAGAACAAGCTTTGTCACTATAAAAACCCTGCGACGAATCTTCCCCCATTTGGGATTTCCACACAAGGTCCAAGCTACCATCTCCCTTGTTCTGTCCAAACTCGAAAACGCCAATAGCCTCTACCACGGATCACCTTTAACGACCATGAAAAGATTACAACGGATTCAGAACTCGGCTGCCAGACTACTCTTGCATATCAAATCCAGAGACCACATCTCACCTGCCTTGAAAGCCCTGCAGTGGTTACCGGTTGCCAGAAGATCCACGTTCAAGCTGCTTTTTATCACACACAAAGCAATTAATGGAATGGGACCGCTCTTCATCAGGAATAAAATCACAAAACACATTCAACAAAGGAACCTCCCCTCTAGAGTGGCACCTGGCCTCAAAATCTCAAGATACAAGAAAAAAAACATGGGTGGCACATCCTTCTCTGTTCAAGCAGCCAAACTATGGAACTCTTTACCCCCCCGCCCCCCAAACATAAGATCCACAGAACCACCTTATCTTCAGAAAACTACTCAAGAATTGGCTCTTCCCCACATAAGCACCATACGCAAACAGAAATATACAGCATATACCTCTGTATAGAAGCATTTATTTGGACTATAGATATGTACCTATCTTTGTGTATTGCTTTGTATAAACATGTAGAATAATTGTTAAAAAAATAAATAAAATAAATGTTTAAGTACAACACTTGAAAACCAGAGTTTATCTAATGCATCTTTAATCTACATATACTTACTTCCTTTATGCATCTATATACCTTCCATGTACTTGGATCTATATATTTATTACTTTTCTCCTAAAAAAAAAAAAAAAAAAAAAGCAGATTCAATGATCTACCCTATTTCACATCCTATACCTCTATCAATATCTTTAATCTACATATACTTACCTCCTTTATGCAGCTATATACTTTCCATGCACGTAGGGATCTATATATTTATTACTTTCTTCTAATTCAGCATATCCAATGCACTACCCTATTTCTCACCCTATACCTCTCAATATATCTTCTACCCCAACCTTCTGACACATCTCAAACTTCTTTCTACTAGTCTTTCCAATGCACTACCCTATTTCTCACCCTATACCTCTATCAATATATCCTCTACATCCACTCTCATTCATCCCAAACCCAATACCACTACTATGATCCCCAAAATAACCCTTTCTAGACTCTCCCCTACTCTACCCCTCCTTGCATCATCTGACACCTCTTTTACTATACCGATCCCCCAAAACAAGCCTTTCTAAACCCTTCCCTCTGACTCTTCCCCTCCACATCCCTTTCTACTCATCCCAAGCCTCCTCCTACTGCTATGACCTCTAAAACAAACAAAAATAAAGTATAAATACTTCACTCTTCTATCCCTCCACTATCCTTTTCAATCAAAATAACAGACATGTCCACTTTTCAAATTTCATATTTCACTATACTAATTCACCACTAAACCTTTATGGGTTCCAGAGTAGCGTGCTACTCGCCGAAAAAGCGCTTCAACACCCCATCAGGGGTAAAAAGCGCTATATAAATGCAAACCTTTTCCCCTCTTCTATTCCTCCCCTATCCTTCTCAATCCAAATAACTGACTAACCTATCCACCACTCAATTTACTTTCATATTTCACTATACTAATTCAACACTAAGCCTTTATGGGCTCCGGAGTAGTGTGCCACTCGCCGAAAAAGCGCTTGGGCGCCTCGTTAGGGGTAGTAAGCGCCATATAAATGCAATTACAATACAATATCTCAGGCCTGCCATTGCAGAGCCTGTGTGTGCAGTTTTAAACTGCCATTTAGACAGTCACCTGGCAAGTTAACCCTCTTGCCAGGCCCAAACCTTCCTTTTTAATACAGATAAGTCACCCCTAAGGTAGGTGTAGACAGCCCCATGGGCAGGATGCAGTGTATTTAAAAAGTTGGACATATGCTTTAAAGTTTTACATGTCCTGGTTGTGAAAAACTCCTACATTCGTTTTTTAGGTCGAGCCTAGCGCAGCGCGCATGCGCTGCACTATGGGGATGCCTCTTGGAATCACTCCAGACTTCCCCGAAACTTTTCTGTGTGGTTTTTCAACTTCCACACATTCTATTGGCCTTTGCGTGTGGCTTTCAAAAATGAAAGCACGCAATTGGCCACAGGCGGGTGCATGTCCCACCTTTTCTCTAAATGTTCACTCCCACGGCCTCCAGCTGTCGGGAGCGAGCAGCGGCGCGCAGGCTGCCAGCTGCATTCCTCCCTTATCGTGGATCATGTTACAAATTAAACATAGCGCAGTCGCTTTCACTTTCGCGGCCGCGCGTGCTTGTCTTCCACACTTGTCTGTGGTTCTTTTTCCATGTTCACTCCTTTGTTTCTCGCACTTTTTAATTTGTCACGCTATCTCCCATTGGTTTATTTGATGGCAAGCACGTTATTTAATTAAAAGTTGCCATCTAAAAAGGCAGCGCACGCCTGCAAGGCAGGCATAGTCATGTCAGCTTAGCAGACCGCCGCACTTCCGGAGCATTACTGGTGTGTATATACCATGGACACTATACTTCCAATTCCGGAGCATTACCGGTGTGTATACCATGGCACACTAGGCTTTTACTGCCGGAGCATTACCCATGTGTATACCATGGACACGACGCTTCCACTTCCGGAGCATTACCAGTGTGTATACCATGGCACACATCCCACTTCCGGAGCATTACCGGTGTGTATACCATGGCACACTACGCTTCCACTTCCGGAGCATTACCCATGTGTATACCATGGACACGGCGCTTCCACTTCCGGAACATTACAGGTGTTTACCATGGCACACTACATTTCCATTTTTGGAGCATTACCGTTGTGTTTATCATGGCACATTACGTTTCCACTTCCGGAGCATTACCGGTGTGTTTACCATGGCACACTATGCTTCTGAAGCATTACCGGTGTGCATACCATAGCACACTACGCTTCCACTTCCGATTACTGGAAATGCTCCACTTCCGGAGCCTTACCCATGTGTATACCATGGACACGATGCTTCCAATTCCGGAACATTACTGGTGTGTTTACCATGGCACACTACGCTTCTACTTTTGGAGCATTACCGGTGTGTATACCATGGACACTATGCTTCCAATTCCGGAGCATTACCGGTGTATACCATGGTACAATAGACTTTTACTTCCTGAGTATTACCGGTGTGTATACCATGGCACACTACGCTTCCAGTTCCGGAGCATTACCGGTGTGTATACCATGGCATACTACGCTTCCACTTCTGGAGCATAACCGGTGTGAATACCATGGCACACTACGCTTCAACTTCCGGAGCATTACCGGTTTATACCATGGCACACTAGGCTTTTACTTCCGGAGTATTACCGGTGTGTTTACCATGGCACCCTACGCTTCCTATTCCGGAGCATTACCGGTGCATACCATGGTACACTAGGCTTTTACTTCCAGAGTATTACCGGTGTGTTTACCATGGCACACTACGCTTCCACTTCTGGAGCATTACCGGTGTGTTTACCATAGCACACTACGCTTCCACTTCCGATTACTAAAAATGCCTCACTTCCAGAGCATTACTGGTGTGTTTACCATGGCACACTACGCTTCCAGTTCCGGATTATTACCGGTGTGTATACCATGGACACAATGCTTCCAATTCCGGAGCATTACCGGTGTATACCATAGTACACTAGGCTTTCAATTCCGGAGTATTACCGGTGTGTATACCATGGCACACTACGCTTCCACTTCCGGAGCATTACCGGTGTGTATACCATAGACACTATGCTTTCAATTCGGGAGTATTACCGGTGTGTATACCATGGCACACTACGCTTCCACTTCCGGAGCATTAACGGTGTGTATATCATGGACACTATGCTTCCAATTCCGGAGCATTACCGGTGTATACCATGGTACAATAGACTTTTACTTCCGGAGTATTACCGGTGTGTATACCATGGCACACTACACTTCCCGAGCATTACTGGTGTGTATACCATGGACACTACACTCCCACAGCATTACCGGTGTGTATACCATGGCACACTAGGCATTTACTTCCGGAGCATTACCTGTGTGTATACCATGGCACATTATGCTTCCACTTCCGGAGCATTACCGGTGTGTATACCATGGACACAACGCTTCCACTTCCAGAGCATTACCGGTGTGTATACCATGGCACACTACGCTTCCACTTCCGGAGCATTACCGGTGCGTATACCATGACACACTAGGCTTTTACTACCGGAGCATTACCCATGTGTATAGCATGGACACGACGCTTCCACTTCAGGAGCATTACCGGTGTGTATACCATGGCACACTACGCTTCCACTTCCGCAGCATTACCCGTGTGTATACCATGGCACACTAGGCTTCCACTTCCGGAGCATTACCGGTGTGTATATCATGGCACCCTACGCTTCTACTTTTGAGCATTACCGGTGTGTATACCATGGCCATTGCGCTTCCACTTCCGGAACATTACCAGTGTGTTTACCATGGCACACTACATTTCCATTTCTGGAGCATTACCGTTGTGTTTATCATGGCACATTACGGTTCCTCTTACGGAGCATTACCGGTGTGTTTACCATGGCACACTATGCTTCTGAAGCATTACCTGTGTGCATACCATAGCACACTACGCTTCCACTTCCGATTACTGGAAATGCTGCACTTCCAGAGCATTACTGGTGTGTTTACCATGGCACACTACGCTTCCAGTTCCGGAGCATTACCGGTGTGTATACCATGGACACTATGCTTCCAATTCCGGACCATTATCAGTGTATACCATGGTACACTAGACTTTTAATTCCGGAGTACTACCGGTGTGTATACCATGGCACACTACACTTCTGGAGCATTACCGGTATGTATACCATGGCACACTACGTTTCAACTTTTGGAGCATTACTGGTGTGTTTGCCATGGCACACTACGCTTCCACTTTCGGAGCATTAACGGTTTATACCATGGCACACTAGGCTTCTACTTCCGGAGCATTACCGGTGTGTATACCATGGACACTATGCTTCCAATTCCGGAGCATTACCGGTGTCTACCATTGTACACTAGGCTTTTACTTCCGGAGTATTACCGGTGTGTATACCATGGCACACTATGCTTCCACTTCTGGAGCATTACCGGTGTGTATACCATGGCACACTACGCTTCTACTTTTGGAGCATTACCGGTGTATATACCATGGACACTATGCTTCCACTTCCGGAGCATTACCGGTGTGTATACCATGGCACACTACGCTTCCACTTCCGGAGCATTACCGGTGTGTATACCGTGGCACACTACGCTTCCACTTCCGAAGCATTACCGATGTGTATACCATGGACACTATGCTTCCAATTCCGGAGCATTACCGGTGTATACCATGGTACAATAGACATTTACTTTTGGAGCATTACCGGTGTGTCTACCATAGCACACTACGCTTCCACTTCCGATTACTAAAAATGCCTCACTTCCGGAGCATTACCGGTGTATACCATGGCACAATAGGCTTTTACTTCCTGAGTATTACGGGGGTGTATACCATGGCACACTACGCTTCCACTTCCTGAGCATTACCGGTGTGTATACTATGGACACTACGCTTCCACTTCCGGAGCATTACCGGTGTGTATACCATGGCACACTAGGTATTTACTTCCGGAGCATTACCCGTGTAATAATCGGGGCCACAGAATTATGTGGCATGGGAGGGCAAAATATGCAGCAGGGTTGAGTAAATTAAGTGGCAAGAAAAGGCAAATTACGAGGCACAATGCCGCACATTTTGTGACGGTATTACTGCATTATTTTGCCATTTTATAAACATGCTAACACTGTCTGAGCTTTGGATTCACCTCATTAGTACCAGTGTATCACCCAAATATAGCAATAAGCAGCAGATAGGTGATCAGTCAGGCTTTGTAAAGGGCTTTCAGCAGCGCTGCAAGGAAATGCATGGGTTCTCGGATTTCCACTTCCGGCAGTGCCACATACTTCAGTCAGTGTTAAACTAGGATAGGCCCACGTGATGTGACATTACATTAAAAAAATCTGTGCCTGGGACACGGGGTGAACAACGAGGAGGAAAGATTGCGGGCTTTCTCCCCTGGTCTGTTTCCTGTTGTGAATAGATTCCATTTTGTGTGGGGCATCTGCTTTTGGTGAATACCATTCCTGTGGACGAGTGCCTTCTCTGGGTTCTTAGGTCTTCACGATCTGACTAGGGAGCAGGCTTATGCGTGGCCCTGTGGGACATTTTAAGTCATGACTATGGCCACTGCAAAATATTCTAAAGGAAAACATCACAAAGTTATTGAAACATATCTGTTAAGGAGCTTAAATAATCTTAGCACAATAAAAATAACTTAGCTCTTCAATAAAAATGCATTGAATGGAATCATGTAATGTGTTCTGGAGTATTAATGTTCTTTCCAAATTAGTTATGAGATTTAATTAAAAAAACGTAATTTATGAATTTCAATTTTTTGTTATATAATGTTATATATAGCCTGCTTGCAGAGCGAACACATTCATATGAGTTACCATGCTACAAAATCACTACGGATAACCGAAATATTTGCAGTGCGCAACACAAATGCTCAAATAATAATACAACATTTGGGGGGAAAGATGGGGCCCTGAGATGTACAGTACCTTATAGGGTGTCCTACTGCCTTTTAATGTTTTATTCCTTGCTATCTCGTGTCCAGCCTGCCAAATCACAATTTTTATTTTCTCAGTAGATTTCATTTCTAAAGGTATATCATTAAATAAAGAAATATGTGAGGTACTCAGCATTGTAATCTCAAAGTCGGTTATGATATATACACACATACATCCCACCAACACACATCATATCACAACTCACCACTACATTCCACACCATGCCAGTGCCCTTATGTCACTACACTAAGCACAACTTGCACACAAACTTTACAGTACTAAACACAGCAGCTACATTGCTCTACAACATACCTTAAAAACATTGCCAATATCTCTGGCTAAACACTTATAAGGTCCCAAAGGCGAGACCTATTGGCTATGCCAATGCATGTTTACTACTGCAAGGCCCATCTCTCCCTCAGGTTAACATTGAGGATACCTTTTAGAAGTGTCATTTTTAATTGCGAAATGGCAGATATTTCGAGTTTGGGGTCTCTGGACTCAAAATTTAAAATTACAACTTATGTTAAAGTCGGATTTTAAGTTGTAAGTCAGGCAGAGGCACAGAAAGGTTAAAGTAAGAAAATACCAACTTTCAGTCTCTGAATACGCATCTGGGGTGCGTGACAGCTGGGCTTTGTGCATTCCCTCTAGACAGTCACACAAAAATGGCGCTGAGGTGTGCCTGGTGAGCCATTCACACCCTGATGGGTCATTAACATCCTGACTGGCATCCTGGGCAAGATGGGAGGGAGAAACCGACACTTGCATCTGAATAGGGCTGTGCCTGTCCCCACACAAAGAGCTTCATACCCCCCTGTAGTGAGCCCGGGCAGGAAGGCCAGGGATCTTGTGCACTTCAAAGGCCTCTCTTTAAAGTCTCCCGAACTTCAAAGGCACAACTGGGTATAAGTACTGGGCCCCTGACACCACCAACACCCTACACTTCTGGACCTGAGGACACTCTGCCAAGAAGAAGGTCTGCTGTGCTGCTGAAAGGACTGTCATTCTGCTAGGCTCCTGCTTTGCTGTGCCTGCCCTGCTGCCCTCCTTGCCTGCTAGTGAGAATGACAAGATCTGCACTTCTACATCCCCAGAAACAAGTGACTCCAAGGGCTTGCCTCCTGTTCTGAAGTCTCAGGGACATCAAAGACTTCATTCCACTCTGCTACAGCCTCTGGACTCTGACAATAGTGAGTCCTGCCTTGTCAAGTGGTGCCAATCGAGTCCTTGCCCTGGACTGTGGTTTTTCTACAGAATCCACTCATTGTCGACTATGCGCCAGTCAGAACCGACGCATTCCCTTCGAAACATCGCTGCTTTGAGGATCTCACAACGGCGACAGCGCGGCTCAGGGATGACTCATTGTCTTACTCAGTGAACTTACTGTTTGA
Organism: Calotriton arnoldi; assembly: GCA_963921515.1. NCBI lineage: Eukaryota > Metazoa > Chordata > Amphibia > Caudata > Salamandridae > Calotriton > Calotriton arnoldi. Next base: position 1,205,036 of record CAWUFW010004240.1, read on the forward strand.
GGCTGCGAGGCTCCTGTCTCATACCTGAGCTCCGTTGCACCCAGCTTGACTTTTCAGGTTTGACACATTCCAGCGCGACCAGATAGCCCCGGTTGGTGCTTTGGGTTTCTAAGAACTATAATTCAGGATATTCTTTAGAAATTCATAACTCCGGTTCTATTTATTGAATTTTATTGGATGCACTTTAGCACTGGTTAGCATGGGTCTTGCTGCAGGTTATCTCTGGTCAGGGGCTCTCTACGGCTCTAGGATCATCTCAGAGCTCCCAGGTGTTCAAAACAGGGTTCCCACTAGAGTTACAAACATCCCTATAACCAAGGCAGACACTGAAACCCTAGTTCCGAAAGCATATCTAGCTAAGATTCAAGTCATGAAGAGGAACAGCTCTTATGTTGCTCCGACAGGAAACAGATTCTTCTGTCAGAAGTTTGAGAGTCATCCATCTTCTGAGACCATGCTGATTTTGAAACACCAGTGGGCATGTTTCAGAAAAAGAGAAACGATAATGCTATTGGTAGGTGTTTTCAATGCACTGCCTACAAAGTTTACATATTTCCACTTCTACTACTTTAACATGGTAGCACCAAAATAATTGCAGATCCTTTGAAACCTAAGAACTAAGGATACAGGCAAAATGCAGTATGGCTTAGGACAGAATCGTTAATAATTACCTCGCTTGCCCATCATTGACCAGTTTAACTTATTTTACATCCAAGCCATTCCATGGGGTTCTGCGGGCATGATCACTGGATTTTCCACAACAATGGGATGTCTCATATTTAAGCAAAATGAAGTCACAACAATTATGTAAGGTCCTTAATGACTAGGTTTATCACTACTCTAACCCGCACTGCTAGGTCTTCCAGTCCCAAAATAAAAAGCAAAATGATCTATAAATAATTATTTAATATTTCTTTCACTTCAATCTTATCTTTTCATTGTTATATAAAACATGTCATGCCACACATTTCTAATTTCAATTTAAACAAAGGATAATAGTCACACTGTACAGCCAAGTTAATAACAAACAATGGTGAAGCCAATATGTCCGGCTTTGACTGCCAACCTTTTGGCTTTGTCAATGGTTGTTTTGTCCTTTGCAGAGTAAGCTGCCAGGCCCTCATCAATCTATTTTAAAAAAATTGGCCAAAACGAAAAAGAATTGGGAAATTAAAATAAAATATTTATTTATATATATTAATGATCCTTCCCGCCGTGGCAGGACAAAGTGGGCACTCCAGACGGCGTGTTTGCAATTCTTTTATTGCAGCTCCTCCAAACACATATATATATATATACATATATATATATATATATACATATATATATACATATATACACACACACACATCAAATGTACTCCGCTGCTCTCCTTCGGATGTCTCCAGGAACTGACACGGACCCAAAAATCGTGCTTCAAGGTATTTTTATTTCACCTCTGTTGCCATTACGCGTTTCGCCTTCTGCGAGGCTTGATCACATGACAATGGTAACCGAACATTGTGCTTAATTTAAAGTGCTAGGTGCTTTACAAAAACTGCATCACATGACTGTTTTGTCCATAGACATAGATGACATACTTATACATAATATAAAATTTGTATTGTGTCTAAAAAACATTGGATTGGAGGTTGTCCCTGTAAATTAGTTATTTATTACAAGTTTCAATTTTTACTCTTTTACATCCTACTGTTTTGATCTACTATAATGGTTTAAATACCATTTTTAAATACAGGATGATGTTCGTAAACATGTCCAAATTACAATCAACCTTAATATCGTCAATTGTTACCTTAGTGATGCCATAAAGTGCTAAAGTGCAAACAAACTTTGTGCAATAGTGTTTAAAAATCAAAGGAATAAAAATTGGAGATATGTTTAAATTTTCAAATTTTCATTATGTCTGGAAAAATAGCAAAAAAAAAGGGGTTGTTACATGATTATCACTGTATCTTTTGTTGTTTACGAGTGGACTCGGGTATGGCATAATACTGTTTGATTTACAATTCACCGATATTTAAGCCTTGTCCAATAAATCCATTGTTGTGGGGTTCTGTGCAAAATAATGTTTCATATAAATATCCAAATACATAAAAATACTCAAAAATACTCAAAAATATTTAAAAATATTTTAAGAATACTTGAAAAATATTTAAAAATACTCGAAAGCACCCGAACATAAATACATAAATACATTGAATTTGCTACATGACACCAATTATATTACTACAATATATTCATAAGGAAGTAAACTACTTAATACCACATTATAAAATACAATACATGTCATTTGTTGTTTAAAAGCCCCCTAAAATCATTGAACAATAAATAGCTAAAAGTTACATTATATTCAATACTGATATTTATGCCCCTACAATGTGTGTTGGTCCTAGATCGTATAGTAAGACTTCGCATTTAAGTTAAGCAGGTGTGCAAGTCCTCTGTTGCATTGAGGCCTCCTGGGAACTTAGAATCTAACTGTATGATATTCCGTGTTTCCAACTTTCTCAACTTAATTTCCCTGTCACCTCCTCTTCTGCTAGGGGGGACTGTGTCAATTACAAAATATTTTAAAAATGAAATATTTGAATTGTGTTTTTCCCTGAAGTGTCGTGCCACCGGATAGGTATTATCCTGGTTTGTGATGGCACGTAAATGTTGCAATACCCGCTTATGTACCGGCAACTTGGTGCTGCCTATGTACTGCAAGCCACATGGACATAACAGTACATAGACAGCATACTCCGTCTTACATGTTAATAGCTTAGATATTTTGAATTGTTTATCACTAAATGGCGTGTTGTACATGCTTTTATTAATGCCATGTACACAGGCTTTACAGGTTCTACATTTAAAAAACCCTTTACTAGTTTGGAGCCAATTGCTACTTTCTATGATCTCAGGACTAGTTTTCACGATCTTATCTCTCATTGATGGTGCTTTGCTATGGGTGATGGACACCCTCCGCGGTAGCAGGGGTCCAATTACCGGGTCAGTGAGCACCATCGACCAATTCTGTTGTATGATTTTGTGTATAAGTTTGTGTTGTCTGTTGAATTTCATTATTATTCTAAATTCATTGTCCTGTGTGGTTGGTTCACTTGGATTACTTCTAGATGTATTCACCATTATTTGTGGTTTCTCCATTAATGCCTCCTCTCTTGTGATTAACAGACTTGCTGATGGCATTGTCAATAACTTTGGTGGAATATCCTCTCTGTTGGAATCTCCTTTTGCTCTCCATCTGTGCAGCGATCAAATCATTGTTATTACTGCATAATCGCCTCAGGCCCTCATCAATCTATTTTTAAAAATTGGCTAAAACGAAAAAGAATTGGGAAATTAAAATAAAAATATATATTAATGATCCTTCCCGCCGTGGCAGGACAAAGTGGGCACTCCAGACGGCGTGTTTGCAATTCTTTTATTTTAGCTCCTCCAAACACATATATATACATACATATACATACATATATATATATATACACACATATATACAGCCATTGTAGTCTGTGGCACTTACGGGGACTATATAGTGTGCAGATGGGCTCCTTATGAAAGGGTAGATAGAATACAGTCACTTACAGTGAAGTTAGTCAATGGCCGGAGTTGTCAGACCACTGCCCCACACTGTAGTGGGTAGAAGAAAAATGTAAATGCCACAATAACAGACTAATAGTTGTGGAGGGCTACTGAAGAGATAGATATATATATCTGTAAAGTAAAGCAGCAGTCGCTCATTTCTTTATGATCTGCGACCTGTGGTGCACCCAGTTGCCAACTATTAAGAAAAGACATGAGAACTTGACTATTATAAGTTATTACAGTCACAATGCATGCTGCCAGAGTACCAGCAGTCGAGGTGACAGGCAGGTCAGGTCACGGAGCACAACTGAAGCAGCCGTTTTAAGGTTTCTTTCTTCTGCTCTATTTTACTAGCTTACAATGACAAGCAGAGAGAATGTTATTTTGCACTCCTTACAGAAAAGCTAGAATTTTTCTTCATCTTCATACACAAAATGAATTGTATTGAATCGTTTCTAATATCTGCTTCCAACAAATAACTAACAGATTTTTTATGTTTTTAATTATGCACTAGGTTTTACGTTTATTCTTCATATCTGCAAACATGCTAGCTCTTTCATATGATAGAGCTACGCACCAAGGTTTTAAGTGTTGTGTGAAAGGCGATTGTGTGACCACATATTGTATGGGATAAGTACTCCCTGAAGTACATAAGGATATTGCAAGTCACCTCAGAGTTCCATTACCTTATAAAGTAACTCGGCCTTGTTTCGCTATGTGGGATTTGAGCTCCTCAGTGACTTGCAGCAATGTCCTTATAATGTGCGGCGGGGTACTATATTTTAATATGCATGTGTGTGTGTGTGTGTGTGTATATATATAAGTCCACAGTTGCAAATAAGCACGCGCTCTCAGATTCCTATCAAAAGGATTTAATGTAGTTCAAGGTTACGCGTTTCGGGAGCAAGCTCCCGAAACGCGTAACCTTGAACTACATTAAATCCTTTTGATAGGAATCTGAGAGCGCGTGCTTATTTGCAACTGTGGACTTATCTATATGCCGGCATTGTTCTACCGGCTTGATCGCGCCACCGCACTACGGGCGGAGTTCCCAGGAGAAGCAACTTCGTTATATAATATATATATATATATATATATATATATATATATATATATATAAATATATATATATATATATATTTTCTACTGCCGGTCGCCAGTAGATAGTTATAGTTAGGACCTATTTTCCATAGGAAATCCGCAACATTCTATTTGAAATAACTTTGGCGCCGGTTGGCAAATCTTCGCGAAATTTTCAAAACTCGTGGGGCGCTCCGGTCCGCTCCTATCCTGAAAGTCTCGGGGTGATTCGTCAAGTGGGGGCCGAGAAAAAAGGGGGGTCCCAAAACGTGTTTTCCCCATGCAATTTTCCATAGGAACCTTTAGTCGCAGCTACAGCCCGAACTGCTGAACGGAATTACACCAAATTTGGCAAAAAGGTAGCCCTTGGTTCAGTGTTGTGCCTTTTGGTTAAATGGTGTAAATCCGTTCAGTAGTTCCTGAGAAAATCAAAAGTAAAACCACATATATATCTATGGCCGCGAAGGGTCCGCGCACCCTGAGCGCACCCTCCCGATCACGAGCTGCATGCTAATTGGCTGTCAACTGGCTGTCAACACTCCAAATCAGGAAGTGTTGGCAGCCATTTTCTGCCTCGGTAGAACCGAGGCACAGAAACAAGTGCGCAAAACGCAAAAAGGGGGCAGGGTAGAAACACCCTGACCCCCTAGAAAAAGCATTCCCCCCCCCCCCCAATCGGCGGGGTGCGCGGATCCCGCCGTGGAAAAAAAAAAAAACTGGAGCACGGGCTCCCGCGCTTTGTTATTTGGCCCCCGGGTGGGCCAAGTCCCGGAGGCATGCGGGGGTTTGTAAAATTTATGTAAGGCCCCCCCAAGCCCCGGGAACCGCCACACCCAGGGGCTTTGAATTAAGAATGGTGCGGGAGGGTACTCGGCCCTCCCGCAGCCCCGGGGACCACCACCCCCCGGGGCTTCTTTTATTTTAAATAATAGTACCTGTGTGGGGGGGCTCGACCCCCCCCACACGCCCCGGGGACCGCCACCTCCCCGGGGCACTAAGAATTTAAATGTGGGGGTCCGTTTCGGACCCCCGAGCCCCACCATCTCCCCGGGGCTTTGAACATGTTGGGAGGGGGCCGCGCGGCCCCCTCCTGGAGCCTGTGATGGCCCTGGGGACCACCACCCCAGGGCCGGCTCCTGCAGTGTCCCGGGTGCCTACCCGGGACACTGCTGTTTGCAATGGCAGGACGAGAGCCGCGCGGCTCCGTCCTGTCATTGCAAACTTGCTTTGCTTCATTGAAGCGAGAGCAGGGAAACCTGCTCTTGCTTCAATGAAGCAAAGCAGATTGCTTTTCCATAAGGGGAGCTGCATGTCAGCAGCTCCCCTTATGGAAAAGCAATGCCGGCTCCCGCAGGACGCGGGACCGTGCGGGGATTGGGGACACCCCCACGGTCCCAAACGAGTGGCCAGGCCCCGGGGGATGGGGTCCCCGGGGCCATTAGTGGCCCAGGAGGGGGCCACGCAGCCCCCTCCCCAAAAGAATTTTTTATTTATTTTTTTTAAACGTAAAGGCCGGCCCCGGGGATGGGGTCCCCGGGCCTTAAATGGCCTGAGGAGGGGGCCACGCAGCCCCCTCCAAATATTTTTTATTTAAAAAAAAAAAAAAAAAGAGGGCATGCTTCGGGGGATGGGGTCCCCGGGGCCAATAGAGGCCCAGGGAAGGGGGTGCCACAAGGCCCCCTTCCCGTTTTTTTTTTTTTTTTGAAAGAAAATCCTCAGGCCCCGGGGGATGGGGTCCCCGGGGCCAAAAGTGGCAGAGGGAAGGGGGGCAACGCAGCCCCCCCCTCCCATAAAATAAAAAAGGAAAGTAACCAAAAAAAAAACAGCATTGTGCCGGAGGCCCCGGCCCTGCCCCCTCCCCCTCCCTGCAGCTGTCTGCAAACGCGCCCGAAGGGGAAGTAATTCCCCTTGAATACTGGGGGTCCCTGGGGGCCAACTAGCCCACCAGGAACCTCCAGTATGCGCCAGGGAGCTGCGTTGCAGAGAGGTGTTCAGAGGCCACGCCCCTTTTTACACCTCTCTGCAACGCAGCTCTGTGGCGCTTTTTGGAGGTACATGGTGGGCTAGTTGGACTCCAGGCACCCTCAGAATTCAAGGGGACTTAATCCCCCAACTTAAAACACGCCACGGGGCGCTTTTACACAGTGGTGAAGGGAGGGGGCGGGGCTTCAGGTGACATGTGTGCAAACGCGCCCCGTGGCGCGTTTTAAGATGGGGAATTAAATCCCCTTCAATCCGGAGGGTCCCTGGGGGCCAACTAGCCCACCAGGTACATCCAGAAAGCGCCACAGAGCTGCGTTGCAGAGAGGTGTAAAAAGGGGCGTGGCCTCGGACCACCTCTGCAACGCAGCTCTGTGGCGCTTTCTGGACGTACCTGGTGGGCTAGTTGGCCCCCAGGGACCCTCCGGATTGAAGGGGATTTAATCCAAAACTTAAAACGCTCCACGGGGCGTGATTGCACAGTGGTGAAGAGAGGGGATGGGGCCTGATGTGACAAGTAAGTTAGTTAGTTAGTTAGTTTTAATCCCCCTGCCCTATTATGTACTAGGGACTTACAGAGGAGGTCATGCTAATCACAGGGGTACCCCAACGCATAGTGTTCCCTAGTGTATGTAGGTGTTTTCACTGTATTCTAAGTGTCTTTTAGCATAGCACTGGCTCTAGGCCTGGTTAGTCAGAGCCAGTTAACACCAGTACCCATCTGGAAAAGTTGTGGGCACAGGATGATTTTGCAACAAGGCCTCTTTCTGCTCCTCTGTTGGTTCTTTCTGCACGTCTTGCTTCTTCCTGCACTTTTCTTCGTCTTTGTGGATTTCTGTTGCTTGTTTGTGCATTTCTTTTGCTTCTTTCTGTGCGTTTTTTTCTTCTTTCTTCACATGTCCTACCTCTGTAGGCATAGTTAGAAATTAGCATTTAAAAAACCTTTGAAATTCACTGAAAAAACCATAGGTTTCAGGCACATTATAGTTAGAAATTAGCATTTAAAAAAACCTTAGAAATTCACTGAAAAAACCATAGGTTTTAGGGAAAGTTATAGTTAGTTGGACATTGCACTCATACAAAACCCGTGAAATTCCACCGTTATAGTTAGTTCAGCTAACTATAACTCGCGCCCCCGCAATGCACTGCTGATGACGTCACATATTACATCACTGATGACATCACTGATGACATCACTGATGACATCACTGATGACATCACTGATGACATCACTGATGACATCATCCATGTGATAATTTTATGCATCTTCTCACACCCTAATATAACCTTTGATACACCCACTCTAAATTACAGACTGCCATTCTCAAAACCATAGACACTCCAACACCAATAACTACATACCCACTCACTGATTCTTAGGTTTACACACATCCACTCACTCACTCACCCGTACAGTCACTCATACTTATGGTCACTCAGTACAGAACTATCATATGCACTCATACTATTAGATAGACACACACACCGCCACTCATCCATAGAGGTACTCATACACCTAGTCAGTCATGCAAATAATTAATCACACTCCCATTTACTCACCTATCCAGTTATACACACCAGCTCACTTACTCATACAAATACTAGCACATTCTTACGCTCCTATGCAATCACTGATGCAAGCACACACTCATCCATATAGCCACTCTCACAATCACACACTCTCACTTATAGCCATTTATATACTCCAACACACATATATACTGCCTTTCACATATGTAGTTACTCACACATGTACCACTGAGATATACATTCAATCACTAACACACCCCACCCACACACTCAGGCACCCATACAGCCCATCACAGACGCACTCTTGAAACCATGCACCCAGTGAATCACCCACTCACACATCTATGCACAGAGACACACACCCCACCCACACAAACACTCAGGCACCCATATAGCTACTCAGACAACCAATCCATTACCCATATAGACACTCATGTAGCTAGTCACAAACCCATGCAGCTGCTTACACACCAACAGACAGATAGACATTCACACAGTTTAGTCACTAACCCATGCATTCAGTAAGATACGTTTAATCACTCACTTATAGACTCAGTCACGCACCTACTAAATCATCCATTCAGACACTTATACACCCACTCGTTCTTCAATACGCCTTTTCCTATATATATTAAACATATTTAAACTTTACAGAAAAACAGTCACTGGATGATGTCATCTCAGATGTCATGCGTGATGTAATATGTGATGTCATCAGCAGTGCATTGCGGGGGCGCGAGTTATAGTTAGCTGAACTAACTATAACGGTGGAATTTCACGGGTTTTGTACGAGTGCAATGTCCAACCAACTATAACTTTCCCTAAAACCTATGGTTTTTTCAGTACACACACACACACACACACACACACACGCACGCGCACGCGCACGCGCACGCGCACGCACACGCACACGCACACACGCACACACGCACACACGCACACACGCACACGCACACACGCACACACGCACACACGCACACACGCACGCACGCACACACGCACGCACACACGCGCACGCACACACGCACACGCACACACGCACACGCACACGCACACACTAAAATCGAATTGTATTAGCTGGGGAGGATAGGAACATGGCAGCGGCAGGCTAAGCGGCCACTGCAAATGCACACTCCTCCACTTCACCATAACTTCAATAACTGGCGCTCATGTAGAACCCTGTCCGCTGTACTTTTTAGGTCGAGCTTTCGACCTCCTGTATATACTTTGGTATATACTTATATACTTCTGTGTGGGCTTAAACTCCACCCACTGCTTTCATTTGGTTTTTTCAGTGCCCTTAATTTTCCTTGGTTGCTAGTGGTCTGTCCTGCCTCTTTGTCCCTCCTTTTCTCTTTCGTTCCTACCACAGAGTAGAGACTAAGTACTGTATTATTACGCTTTGCTAGTTTCTCTGTTCTTTGGGGGGGGGGGGGGGGACTATTTTTTTTTCCTGCTCTGTTACTGTTTGCAAGCATGTGGCCGACTTCCCCTTAGTCGGAGGATTACCAAAGCGCTGGAGCTCGAAAGAACTGGTGTGAGCACTCACCCTTTCAATGAGAAGTTGTTGGGGCAGCTCTCCATTTTCAGAGCGTCCGTTTCTGGCCGGGACAGCCGTGGTGAAGTGCTTGCGGCAGTCAGAGAACCAGATCAGGCTGGGCTTCCCCAATCCTTGGCAGAACTGACATTTTTTTTTTTTGTTTGCAGATTTATATAGCGCGAAGTAGACCCGATGGTATTGGTGCGCTTTAAAAAAAGCACCAGTTGCATAACACTCTTATAGTTGTAGGCACGAGTGCTGTGTCGAGGCACCCGCTGCCTTTCGTACACCGCCGCAGCGCCTCTAAGCGAGGTACCATTACCACACAATCAGGGGCGGGCCAAGCCTGCCAGGCTCCAGCCCTCGGCCACACCCCTAGATCTGCTGGAGCTCGAAAGAACTGGTGTGAGCACTCCCCCTTTTAATAAGTTGTTTGGACAGCTCTCCGTTTTCAGAGCGTTGTCAATCCCTTGCCGGCGTCAATAGAACCAGATCGGGCTGGGCTTTCCCAATCCTTGGCAGAACCAGCATTTCTTTTGTAGACTTGTATAGCACAAAGTAGACTGAGGGTATTGGAGTGCTTTAAACAAGCAGCAGTTGCATACCACAACGCTACATTTCTAGGCAGGAGTGCCGTCAAGGAAGCCGCTGCCTTTCGTACACCGCCGCAGCGCCTCCAAGCGAAGTCCCTTTACCACATAATTAGGGGCCGGCCAAGCCTGCAAGACGCCGGTCATCGGCCACGCCCCTAGATCCAGTGTTGGTCTATATGTGCCCCCGCCTCTCCGCCGGACTTTTTTCATGCCCCGTTAGACTTCAGGTTTGCGCTGCGCACCTAATGCCATGCTTGCGAGGCTCCAGACATCGGCCACGCCCCTATATCTGGTGCGGTGGACTTGCAGGCTGCCCAGTGCTGCGTCCGAGGCCATTGGCCTCCTTCCATGCCTCAGGGGAGCTTGATGTTTGACCTGTGACCCTCCCTCTCCCTCCCCCTCCCCCGCCCCCCCAAGCAACTATATCCAGCAAAACTTCCCTACCTCCACTTTATGGGGTAGATCTCTAGGGCAGACCCCGAGAGGAGCTGGAGTCTGCCTCAAGTCGGGTTTACATTGCTAACAGGACTGATGAATTTGTGATGCACCACTGCATTCTCGCTTCGACTGTTGCCAGTTTTCTTGTTGCACTAATTTTTGTTCCTTTTCAGTTATGGGTATCTTGTGTCTCACATGAAAGCGCTTTCTGAATATATGTAGCAGAGAATTTGGAGGCACTTTGTCTTCAGATTACTGGAGGATCTAGGAATGGGGGCTCAAACTTCTTTTTTATGTGAGTTATTGCTACCCTTACTTGAACTGTGACCTTGAAGTAATCTGATCTGCACTTGAACATAGTCTTTACCATAAGTAAATACAGATTGAGCTTTTCAATGTTTCAGTGTCTGAGTGTTTTTCGATGAGTAAATCAGCCTCCTTTGTTTTAAGTGGGACTTCGTGTTCTTGTGCAGCCATCACTATTATGGTATGATATGCAGAGGCTTAATTCGATGGAGAAGCCCTTACATGGCTCTAGTGGTTTGCCATCCTGCACAACCACCCTATAATTCTGGCACACAGTTTCATCATGATCTTCTGTAATTGATTGCTGAAACAGAGGCAGTGGGTCTGAAGAGATGTCTACTTCTCAACTTAATCGAGTATCATGTGGTGAGGAAAGCTCGAGGGTGATGAGACTGAGGCCACTTTGTTGTGCTTAAGAAAGGGGAAAATCCTCAACTCCTTAGATAGCTTCTACCTTTGCCCTTTAATACACCAAGGCATCCCACCCATTTTCACTCCTCTAATCTATCCATTAATTAGGGGCATCTCCCAACTTCCACCCACCCGTACCACCACCACCACTCTCTGTTCCATAAGAGGCTTCCAGTCAGACAGCGGTAGGTCATTATGTGTCTGTTAGGAGCCTACGATTATTTGTCAACTCGGTTAGCACCGTTCCTTTTGGAGATAAATGTATGGTGCATTCACTGACCTAGCATTTGACTAAGAATTAGTCATAGACTCCAAGTAGGACCTCCTTACTGTCTGAACTATATCGGCAAAATACAATGGTAAAACTAGTTACTCATTATCTACGGACCCTGTGTGCCTTCTGTGTTGCTCTCCCGCAGGGACTGGTCTGACTGGTCGGTGTGTGAGCCATATTCTGAATGGTTGTGGGCCTGTTTTCTGCTCTGCTGGGACCAGGTTCACTGGTGATTACAATTATATTCTCACAAACATTGCCTGCATCAAGCGCAAATCCATGTAGTCTTCTACACCTTGGAAAACACTGGTGCTCATGTAAAGCGCTCTGTGCCTCACGTTGTTCTTCTCACTCTCCTTCCTTATTAATCCCGCTCCTCTTTTCACTCTCCTTCCTTGTGCCTCACGCTGCTCTTCTCCTCACTCTCCTTCCTTGCGGCTCTTCACACTCTCCTTCCTTGTGCCTCATGCAGCTCTTCTCGCTCTCCGTCCTTGTGCCTCATGCAGCTCTTCTCGCTCTCCTTCCTTCTGCCTCACGCTGCTCTTCACTCTCCTTCCTTCTGCTTCACGCTGCTCTTCTCATTCTCCTTCCTTCTGCCTCATGCAGCTATTCTCAATACTCCTTCCTTGTGCCTCATGCTGCTCTTCTCATTCTCCTTCCTTCTGCCTCACGCTGCTCTTCACTCTCCTTCCTTCTGCTTCACGCTGCTCTTCTCATTCTCCTTCCTTCTGCCTCATGCAGCTATTCTCAATACTCCTTCCTTGTGCCTCATGCTGCTCTTCTCATTCTCCTTCCTTCTGCCTCACGCTGCTCTTCTCACTCTCCTTCCTTCTGCTTCACGCTGCTCTTCTCATTCTCCTTTCTTGTGCCTCATACAGCTCTTCTCACTCTCCTTCCTTCTGCCTCACGCTGCTCTTCTCACTCTCCTTCCGCATGACTCATGCTGCTCTTCACTCTCCTTCCTTCTGCCTCACGCTGCTCTTCTCATTCTCCTTCCTTCTGCCTCACGCTGCTCCTCTCTCCTTCCTTCTGCTTCATACTGCTCTTCTCATTCTCCTTCCTTCTGCCTCACGCTGCTCTTCTCACTCTCCTTCCTTCTGCCTCACGCTGCTCTTCTCACTCTCCTTCCTTCTGCCTCACGCTGCTCTTCTTTCTCCTTCCTTGTGCCTCATGCAGCTCTTCTCTCTCCTTCCTTCTGCCTCACGCTGCTCTTCTCTCCTTCCTTCTGCCTCACGCTGCTCTTCTCACTCTCCTTCCTTCTGCCTCACGCTGCTCTTCTTTCTCCTTCCTTGTGCCTCATGCAGCTCTTCTCTCTCCTTCCTTCTGCCTCACGCTGCTCTTCTCACTCTCCTTCCTTCTGCCTCACGCTGCTCTTCTCACTCTCCTTCCTTCTGCCTCACGCTGCTCTTCTCTCTCCTTCCGCATGCCTCTTGCTGCTTTTCTCACTCTCCTTCCTTCTGCCTCAAGCTGCTCTTCTAATTCTCCTTCCTTCTGCCTCACGCTGCTCCTCACTCCTTCCTTCTGCCTCACGCTGCTCCTCACTCCTTCCTTCTGCCTCACGCTGCTCCTCACTCCTTCCTTCTGCCTCACGCTGCTCTTCTCACTCTCCTTCCTTCTGCCTCACGCTGCTCTTCTCTCTCCTTCCTTCTGCCGCATGCTGCACTTCTCTCTCCTTCCTTCTGCCGCATGCTGCACTTCTCTCTCCTTCCTTCTGCCTCACGCTGCTCTTCACTCTCCTTCCTTCTGCCACACGCTGCACTTCTCACTCCTTCCTTCTGCCTCACGCTGCTCTTCCCCTTACTCTTCTTACTTGTGCCTGATCCTGCTTTTCTCACTCTCCTTACCGGTGTGTTATGCTGCTCTTCTCCTCCTCACTCTCCTTCCTTATGCTTCATGCTTCTCCACAACTAACAGTTCAAATACAACCCACATAATTCCACTCCACATACATACATACATACACTCCATAACACATAGGTAAAAGACATTGCCATTTAGAACGCCAAAAGCTCTAACTCAAACAAATGCGAGACCCACTGCATTTCCAATGCTTGTTTTCTCTGAGAGCCCACAATGTGGCGTTGATCCTGCTAATGCCCCTCTCCTTCCCTACCCCATGCTTTCAGACCGGAGAAAAGCCAGCTCAGCAGCTGGATGGGCGCATGTTTCTAATGCGGTCTCGAAGGAGAGGAGGACTGCAGCGAGAATCCCTTAACAGGGGAGAGTAGGCAGAAACAGAACAAGCCCAGGAGAATGGAGTCGGCTTGTCCAGCGCCGTATGTGGACGTCCTGGTGCAGTGAATGCAATCTACGCAGCTTGGGGAGGTTACCAGACCACAAATGACACAAGGCGGCTTTGATCTTGAGTCCAGGAAGCTGCCCCCCCTCCCCCCAGCTGCAGGTACAAGAGAGGGACTCCAGCTCCAGGAACATACTGAGTATTTTTTTCGGATTCTCTGAATACTTTCAAGGAGCCTAAAAAACCTGAAATTATAAATCCAAAAACGCGCTGGCTCTCTTATAAAGCAACCTAAAGTGAGATCAAGGACAGTATTGCGATCTCTGAAACATTTCAAAAGCTTGGGGAGAAGCTTGACTAACTTGCCTCCAGAACAACGGCATTAGAGGAAGCCTTGGCCAAAACGTACCAGGCAGTCGAAAAGAACACACGGGATCTGGCCTCATTAGCGAGGCAGGAGAAGATAACACAAGAGATGCTTGCGTGAATTAAAAAAATAAGCAAGGAAGAATATTATTAAAATCACAAATGTCTTGGAAGGCGCAGAACTCCCAGATATTAAAACGTTTACCATCAGCTTAATCCAAGAAAGACTCTTTGGGGGTACGCCACAAGAACACTTCAAGTTAGAAATCAAAAGGATGCCTAGGGAATGAATGGGATTAGGTCAAGGAAAAGGCATGGTCTAATCCTCAAGTTTTTAAGGAGGGAATAGTGTTTTGTGAGCAAAACTGGATTCAATCAGCAATTTGAACTACACAAACCAGTAGAATTAAAGGCGTACTAATTTTAATTAGAAGCAACTCTGGGATTCAACTTATAAGGTCAGAAGCGGACGAGAAGGGTTGGTGGATCATTTTGGAGGCAAGGATGGGCTACACGCACTTAACAATTGTTGGCTATTACGGACCGAACTTTGATGACCCAGCCCCCAAGGTGGTTATAGACTAGATAGGTGGACTGTTAAAGCATTTAGTGGTCTTCAAAGAGGCATGTCTTCAACTACTCTTTCCTGAATTTAATGAGGAGTTAGGGCAATTCTGATTGAAATGGGGATGTTGTGGTAGATCCTTGGTGCACAGATGGAGTAGGCCTGCTGGCTTCTTTTTACACTTTTTAGTCTGCCGTCTGATGGTGACTTGGCTGTGGATGTGTTGAGAACCACCAGAAATGGTGAGCTTGTCTGCATGATAAGCAGAGGTGTGAGGGTTGTGATGGCTTTGTAAATGAAGCAGTTAGTTTTGAAGATGGTCCAGGCCAGCAAGTGGAGTCAATGGCGTTCCATCAGGATGGGAGTGAATCTCAAGGCCCTTAATGAGACGTTCTGTGGGATGCATGATGCCCTTAAAAGGTGCCCAAGTGGCATCTAGGAGGCCATGGAGCAGGGTCTTACCACCATCCAGATGCTAGAGTACGAGCGCTTCACCAGCAATTCTGAAGGAAAGGTTTTCACTTTCTTTAGAAGAAAAAAAAGAAACCTGGTACCAGGCAGCCTTTGTTGTTGGCAATGTGTTCCTTACGGGCGAGCATGGTGTCCAGGGTGAATTCAAGCGACTTGGTAATCAGAGGAAGTTGGGGCTTGAAGCGGTCAAAGTTCATGACATTCTGCTAAGTGTGTGCAGCTTCTTTTTTGTGGTTCCTGGCAAATAAAGCGAATTCTGTCTTAGTTATGTGGAATTATGTACGAGTGGGGGGGGGTAGCATGATTTGCTAGATTTATAGCTTCATTGCTTTGAAGATAAACGTGCTCTAAATGCTGGCTTGTCATACTGGGTTGAGGCAGACGACTCATTTGATTTTGGCCGTGTGCTATTTGCATGTGGTGCCGGTTGCTTTGTATGTGTATGCTGTGGCATTTGTGTACTGCGGACCTTCCTGGAGAGCAACAGAGTGCTGAATATTGTGCACAGCCAGAAAACAATTCATGACTGCTTTTAAGGAGGCTGAGTAAAATAAGTTCGGTCTGTAGGGGGAGCTGCTCAAACGGCAGGCTTGCACAATTTTTTTGTTAACCAGGTTGCAGATAGTTTGGTTACACGTTACTGGTGCAGAAAGGGAGGGATTAGATCAAAGGTATAAGTCTGGCTTGCTGATATGTTGGCAGGACAGAGTGTGCACAAGCATGCATGTGAGTGAGGTTAACCGTGGGAACGAGACACAAGGAGACAGAGAATGACAGTGTGCCACTGGGTGTGAAAGAAAAAGAAAGAATGAGTGACCGAGAGGGAGTGACTGCGAGTAAAAGAGAGCGAGTGACAGTGAAGGAGAGATAGAGTGAGTGATGTAACAGGAGCTGGGGTCAGGGGAACGTCAGTAATGCATGACAGATAGTATTCCTCGTTGGAATCCTGGTTCAGGTTTCAATCACACAGCAAGTCACCATACTCCACAGGTGAGAGAACTAATAAGTCTTTGGTATCGGACTAACCTGTTCTGCTCTTACGCAACTGCCATGTTTTCCAATTACGAATTGCCATGCAATCTACTATCTCTGAGCAAACATAGATTAGAATATCCAGCCGGTACACCACAAGCCAGGGGCAGTGCGTTCACAACAAGTCAAAGACTGCATAACAAGCAGAAACAAAATAATTCGTGAGTTAACATACACCATCATCCGTGGAATCCTGCTTCAGGGTAAGAATGAAGGAATGTGAAAATATTTCGCTTTCACCTTCCAACCTTATCTGTTATCATAGAATAGCCATCTTTGCAAGGTTGTGGTTATTTTTGCTTTAAAAAAAAAAAAAAATTAACATACTCAAACAAGTTGCCACAAGTTCACACGTGAAAAGAGCACAAACCTACACAGACTACTTAACGTATTAATGGAAATCCATTAACGGCACCGTTCCGGATTATTTATCCACTGGTCCCCAATTGACGCTTACCGGCTGATATCTCAGTTGCAAAGGCTGGCCTTACAAGTTGTTACATCTAACTGCGGAGCAGCTGCTCGCATCCAAATTTATCAGGTGATTATACGAGCAGTTTTTCACCATTTTGGCAAAAAAAATCTGATATTTTCTACCTGCTCGGAGATGGAAAATGTTGGCAAGACTGGTGATGGGGTGGGGGGTCGTTGCATCAGGGGAAGGAGTGACGGGCACGCTTGTGCTTGCCTGGGGGGGTGAGGGGGGGTGAGGAGCATTAACTGCTCGCCAGTCGCCACTAGCAGGTAGTGGGCAGGCAAGCCTGTGCACTGCTGCTTGCCGCAGCCCCTCGGAGAAGGGGGGCTTGGGGGGGTGGACGACCGCAGGGAGGTCCCCCCCCCGGGCTGTTTGGGAGGGGCTATGTGGGGGGGGGGGGTTTATCAGGCCTCCGTCAGACATTTTGTTTTGGGCTCCTTATTTTTGTAGCCCAAATGGAGCCCAATTATAAATAATTTGGGCTCCTGCTCCCGGCCACCATTTTAGGTTTGGTGACCTGGTGGCTGGGAGCGTTTAGGCAGCTGGTTTTTTGTGAGGGAATTGTAGGTAGTATAGAGTAGATATAATTTTTCTTCTCAGGTTTGGTAGCGATGTCGAGTGAGGATTATCGTGTGCTCGAGGCCCTCCGGCTCCTGAGCGAAGCGGGCCGGATGGACATGGTGATTGGAGAGGGTTGGGGCCGGCGCGTCCCGCGCGGCAGGCCTCAGCAGGTGTAGCAGCGGCGGTGGCCGCTTGCCAGTCGCCTAAACGCCGGAAGACATCTCCGGTAAGTGAGCGGGGCCGCCCGCGAGTGAGAAGGGCGGCCCCAGCTGTGAGGGTACATTGCGGGGGAGCGTCCGGGGAACCTGGGACCTCGGGGCTTGTGGTTGGAAATCCGGGGGGGGGCCGGGTGGTTTGCCGGCGGTATCGCGGGAAATGTTACCGGCGAATGGGAAGGCAGTTAGAGCATCCTCGGCGCCTGCTGGCATGATTAAGAGGGGGGGGGAGGCCGGGGCGGCAAGCGTCGCTCGGCCTCTCTGTCAGCAAAGAAGGTGCTGGAGCCAGCGGCAGAGTGCGGGCGGGCCGGGGGCCTTGATTTGTTTGTGGCGGCTGAAGCGGGAGGTCCTATCAGCTGGGAGGCGGGCGGGGAATGTCCCGGTTCGGTATTTCGCCCTTTGTCAGGTGCAGGGCTCGTGGGCTCATCGGATGTTGGGGGCCGCCCTGTTCATTTGTTGGCGGCCCCGGGAGCTTTCAATTCTTCAGGGGTTTTTTCCCCTCAGCAGGGTGGAGTTTCTGGTTTTGGCTTGGGGGAGGCAGGGGAATTTCCGGGGGCCATTTCTAGTCCTTTGCTCTTTTCCCCCCAGCGGTCGGCCAAGGGGGAGCCAGTTTCGGTGGGGGGTAGTTCGTGTGGGGAGGGTGAGTGGGCACAGGTAGGAGGGTGGGGGCGCCATCAGGGTGTTTGTTCTGGCTGGGGTATGGGAGCGGAGCAGCAGGCTTTATCCCCAAGCTGGGGGGCAGGGGCTCACAATATTGTGGAATCGGAGAGGGTTTGGAGGGGCAGAATGGGGTCGGTGGGCGGAAGGCCAGCGGTTTTAGACCCGGCCGGGGGGGCCCAGCCTGGGAGGGTTTGGACATTTTCCCGTCTTGGTCGGAAGGGGTGCGGGGCCGCGGTGAGGGCGCACAGCGGGCCAGTCGGTGGTCGCGAGAGCAGGAAGTGGTTTTGCACAACTTGGAAGGGCATCGAGGGGGGGTGAAGGACAGGAGTGGTGCCTTGGGGGGGCTCGGGATGTCAGGCGGCGCGGGGATTGGGGTCATAGGTGGGGGCCCAGACTCGGCATTATTTCAGGCAAGGCTAGAGTGGAGTGGGGAGGATGAAGGGGAGGATTCCCCTCCCATTCCGGAAAGGACAGCCAGTTTTGAACGTGGGGGGCAGAAGACAGGGAGAAGAGCCAGGGATTTCTCCCCGGTTTTACATGGAGCAGGGGCAAGGGGCAGTCGTAGGGATCCCAGCACATCAGTCCAAACTTTTTCTTTACAGGCTTCAGAAGGTCGCAGCGCAGCTGACTTGGTAGGGCTGAGAGCGGCCCATTTGCACCGAGGTGAAGGGAGGGTGGAGCCTTGCGCGGCGCATTCCGTACCGGCGGGGGATCCCGGCGCGGCCAGCTTACGAAGGTCAGGAGCGACCTCGCTGGCCCCAACGACAAGCAGAGCACGATGGTCTGCCATGACAACACAGACGGAGTCGGCGAGAGGTCAGCGCATGGGGGAGTATCGGCGGGTACAGTCGGCTCCCCCGCAAGGAATGCATAGGCCCAGTTTGGGGCATACCGGGTCCGGTAAGGCCCGTGATGTGGTTTTGACTAGTGAGGTGCTCCAGGGGGAGGAGCATATGGTTTTAGATTATGAGGACAGCCCCGAAGAAGGGGAATTGCTGGAGGAGGAGGAGGGGGGGCCTTCTCATATTTCTCCGAGTATTTTGCAGGCACCGGTGGCGGAGCCACTCAGGAGGGCATCAGCGGCGGAATCCAGGAGAGAGCGCGGCCCCTTGGTGAGGGCTCCTCGGACAGTGGATCGCACAGAGTCAGCGGCACGGCGGTCGCCCGGGCACCCTCCTTAGAGCCAGGTGAGAATAGGAGAGCACAGGCCAAACCTAAAATGGTGTCTGTGGGGACGGGGGGGAAGGGGGTGGGGTAGTGACTGAAGGGAGACTATACAAAGGAAAATATGTTAAAGACACTGGGGTAGGAACGGGGGAAGGGGGTATAGATCAGGATACTAAAGCAGTGAGTGGAACAAACACAGATACAGGGGATAAGGCCCCTTTGGAGAGTAAGGAGTTAAAAATTAAGAAACTGCCATATATGGGGGTAACAAAGCCCCTGGGAGCGCATTTGATGCTGGCAACCAAGGAGCGTATTTGGAAAGGGGATTATGTGGAGATGTTGAAACTTTTACACAGGGAGGTGAGGTCTAAGGAGGGCTCTAAGGAGGAAGAATACGAGTTGGCCAAGCGGCCTAAGGTGCCGTTAACCATAGAAAATTGGACGGCAGCTTTTTTGATTTACGCTAGTGTGTACTGCGAAAAGTTCCCCGAGCGTTGCGTGGCCATATTTAAGTACATGGATGTAATCCGGAAAGCCCAGATCACGGGGGGTGGTTACGCATGGGCTCAATATGATGAGGAGTTTCGGGCACGTATGGCATGGGACACTGACGCGAAGTGGGGGAGTTGGATACTGATTTATGGCAGCATACGATGGGGGCAGCAGCGGCAGGTAAAACTATTTTTACAGCCAGTGGTTTGCCTTTGGTATACCGGCCCTTTCAGGGGAGACCCACCCGGGGGGTGGGAGGCACTGCCACGACACAAACTGGGACGGGAGCATGCTGGGATTTTAATAAAGGTGTCTGCACAAGGGAGTACTGCAAGTTTCGGCACAAGTGTTCCAAGTGTGGGAAGCGACACCCCTGGTTAACTGTTGGGGGTCAAGCCGCAGGGAGGCCAGCAATGGCAGCAGTCCGGGGCCAGTGCACCCGGCGCTGCACAGCAGTTCCAGAGCAGCAGGGGCGGGAAGGGACCGCAGGGTTCTGGGCCCAAGGGCTCCTACGCCAGTTAAGTTGGCAAAGCTGGTGGAGGGCCTACAGGGGTATGGGGATACGGGGGCAAAACAGGTGCTTGTGGAGGGTTTCAAGTGGGGGTTTTCTTTGGGTTACCGGGGGCCGCGTCTGAGAAGGTGGGCAGATAACCTGAAATCAGCAGCAGAACACAGGTTGGTAGTGCAGGAGAAACTGGACAAAGAGGTGCGGGAAGGGAGGATGGCGGGCCCCTTTGAGGATTGGCCAACAGAGAATTTAATTGTCTCGCCGATTGGTGTTGTTCCCAAGAAGGAGGAAGGGCAATACAGATTGATTCAACATCTATCATGGCCAGAGGGGGCTTCAGTTAATGATTTCATCAATGAGGAGGCGGCAGCAGTTACTTATTCCTCAGTTGACGTAGCCATGTCCCTCGTGGTGACCGCGGGCGCAACTGCAGAGATGGCAAAATGTGACGTAAAGTCGGCATTTCGGTTGCTTCCAGTCCATCCAGATCATTGGGATCTTCTGGGTATCCATTTCGAAGGTAAATGGTACGTGGACAAGGCATTAGCGATGGGTTGCTCTATGTCGTGTGCTTTATTTGAGCTTTTTAGCACTTTCCTGCAGTGGTATTTCACACAACACACGGGTCATACATTGGTGACGCACTACTTGGACGATTTCTTCTTTGTCGGTTCCCCGGGCTCCACGGAGTGCCAGATAGCTCTGGACACTTTCCATGAGCTCATGGAGGAACTAGGGGTGCCGTTGGCACCTGAGAAGACCATGGGACCAGATAAGACTCTGGCGTTTTTGGGTATTGAAATTGATTCTGTGGCAATGCGGGCTCGCTTGCCGGTAGACAAAAAAGTGAAGATGTTGGAATTGTTGGACAGGATGTTAGCAAAGCAGAAGGTGACAGTAAGGGACGTGCAAGTGTTACTAGGCCATCTTAACTTTGCCTGCAGGGTGGTCAGGGCAGGGAGGACATTCTGTAGGCGGTTGGGGCGGGCATTGGCAGGACATCATTTGCCTCACCACCATGTTCGCCTCTCAGCAGGGGTGAAGGAGGATTTGCGTATGTGGACAGCTTTTTGCATAACTTTAATGGTGTACCGTTGGCCAGGGAGGAGGACGTCCAGTGGGACGTGCAAATTTTTCTGATGCAGCAGGTAGCGACGGATTTGGACTGTACTGGCAGGGTAGGTGGTGTGCGGAGAAGTGGCCTCCACAGTGGAAAGATGGTGGGAGGAGCATAGCATTTTGGAGCTCTTTCCGTTACTGGTGGCACTGACACTGTGGGGGGAGGAGTTGGCACATAAGAGAGTCTTGTTTCGGGTGGATAACATGGCAGTGGTGGAGATTGTCAATAGACAGTCCGCAAGAGATGAACAGATTCTGAAGTTGCTGAGGGTCTTTGTGCTGGGGTGCCTCAGACATGACATTGCTTTTAGGGCATTGCACATACCTGGTGTGGACAATGACATCGCTGATGCTCTGTCTCGTTCACAGTGGGGGAGATTCCGTGGGCTGGCCAAGGAGGCGGACAGGACACCGACCCCAATGCCGGAGCATCTTTGGTATGTAGGCAACGTAGGGTGCTACTGCTGGTGGTAGGTTCCTTGTCTGCGGCTACATGGACGGCATATCGGCTGGCTTGGAGGGAATTTTTAGCATCTGGAGCCTGTAGGCGGGAGGAGGTCTGGCGGCGGTCCGAGGATGTTATTCAGTTTATCCTAGACCTCATTGAGAGAGGCCTGTCGCGGGTGACCATTTCCGGGAAATTGGCGGGCATAGCATTTATGGGGAAATTCCTTTGGGGTTACACCCCTTCCGCAGGGGAAGTAGGGAGGAGGATGCTGGAAGGTTGGT
Source organism: Calotriton arnoldi (assembly GCA_963921515.1). Classification (NCBI taxonomy): domain Eukaryota; kingdom Metazoa; phylum Chordata; class Amphibia; order Caudata; family Salamandridae; genus Calotriton; species Calotriton arnoldi. The sequence continues at coordinate 1,227,372 of CAWUFW010004240.1, forward strand.
CTAGGGAGCGGGGAGGGGAACTTTTGGCACGTAGCCCACTTTCATGGCAATTGCTGGCCCGGGTTTTGGAAACATTACCTGCGGTGTGCAGAGATGGTTTTGAAGCATGTTTGTTTTCTACACTTATGGTGTGGATGTTCTTTGGGGCTTTCAGAGTCTCGGAGCTCTTGGGCACCAAGGTAAGAAGGGGCGTTAGGTGGCAGGATGTGTTTTTAGAAGAAAGGGGTTCATATCTGGCTGGCCGGTTCTAAAACGGACCAGAGATGTCGGGGAAAGGAGTGTGGTTGGTAGCTGACGTTCCCGCTTCAACTTGCCCGTTACATTGGGCCCGTCGTTGGGGGCGTTGTCAGGATTTGCGGGGGACTGTTTGGTTTTCCAGCATTACAATGGAACCCGGGTGACGGATTACCAGTTGCGCATGGTTTTGCGAAAGGCTTTACAGAGTTTGGGGATGGATGGGTCACGCTATGGGACGCATTCTTTCAGGATTGGGGCAGCAACGGAGGCGCACAACAGGGGCTGGTCGCAGGGGGACATTATGAGGCTTGGGCGCTGGTCATCAAATTGCTTTCAGCGCTATGTGAGAAGGACCGCGGAGGAGGCGCAGGCGTCATCCTCCTTGTTATGAGTCTGATTTTGTTTTCTCATTACAGGTTCGGTGGCGGGGCCTCAAACGAAGGAATTGACCATATGGATAGTGGGGCACTCGTTCATCAAATGGGCACAAGTCCAGGCGTGCCGAAGTTATTTTGGGGCAATGCTGGGTTTCAATGACCGGCTGTTTAAAATTGTCTGGAGGGGTAAGGGAGGGATGAGATGGAAGGAATTGATACCCTATTTGAATAAATGTATGGTGAAAGGCCAGTGCCCGGATGTTTTGCTAATCCACTGAGCGAGAATGATCTTTGTGGGGTGAAGGGCGTGGTGTTGATGAGGGCCATGAAAAAGGACTTAGCTCGATTAAGGGAGCATTGGTCTGGATGCCACGTTTTGTGGACTGAGTTGGTTCCGCGTAGGGTTTGGAGGGGTGCTGTGAACCCAAGGGCCATCGATAGGGCAAGGAGGAAGGTGAACTTGGAAATGTCCAGGTTTTGTCGACATCTGGGTTTTGGGAGAGTTTTTCACAAGGAAATTCGTTTTGAGGCAGTAGAATTTTTAGAGATGACGGAGTACATCTCTCTAGCCTGGGCATGGACCTTTATCTCCTGGAGATTAGGGAAGTTTTGTCGAGGTGTTTGAAAGTTCAGGCGCATTCTTACTAAGAGGGACAGCAGAGGTCCTATTTGGGGGGCAGAAAGGGGGGTGGTAGTTGGCTCCCCCCCGTCTTTCTGGGTGGCGGGGGTTGTTGGAAGTTTGACAGGGTTGACAGAGGTTTTTTGGTTATTGTTGGTTTTGGGTTATCGACAGGGAAAGGGTAGGCAGTTTAATTTCTAGTTCGGTTACACATGTTCGGGGATTGACAGTTGTAAAGAAGCAGGCAGGGGACATTGTGTAACGGATAAGTGGAATTGAGGGGTTATATTTGGATGCATTGCTTTGTATTTGTTTGTGCTGTTGTAATGTAAGGGTGGGGGCGGGGTCAAGATAATTTTAGGGGCGGGGGCGGGGTCAAGGGTCAGGTATATGGTTGATTAGTGAGGTTTAGTTTTGTAAGGCGTTTGCCGAGGAATTATATATATGTGATGTGCACCTGTTTCAATAAAGCGGCCTTTTACACACAATCATGAGTTTGTGGTCTGCTTCCCCCCCGCCCCTCCCTCCCAAGGGGGGCTTGGGGGGGGGGTGGACGACCGAGGAGGTCCCCCCCGGGCTGTTTGGGAGGGGCTATGTGGGGGGGGGGGGGTTTATCAGGCCTCCGTCAGCCATTTTGTTTTGGGCTCCTTATTTTTGTAGCCCAAATGGAGCCCAATTATAAATAATTTGGGCTCCTGCTCCCGACCACCATTTTAGGTTTGGTGACCTGGTGGCTGGGAGCGTTTAGGCAGCTGGTTTTTCCTCCCTCCCTCCCTCTTTTTCATATTACTGGGTGTTTTTTCTAAATATCCCCCTTTTTGTATTTACTTAGGCTTTTTTGTTGGAACAGGTGAGCAGGGGTCTGGTTATATGTATTGTCGCTTGGAACAGGTGCAGTGCGGGGGTTGTTGGAAGTTTGACAGGGTTGACAGAGGTTTTTTCGTTATTGTTGGTTTTGGGTTATCGACAGGGAAAGGGTAGGCAGTTTAATTTCTAGTTCGGTTACACATGTTCGGGGATTGACAGTTGTAAAGAAGCAGGCAGGGGACATTGTGTAACGGATAAGTGGAATTGAGGGGGTTATATTTGGATGCATTGCTTTGTATTTGTTTGTGCTGTTGTAATGTAAGGGTGGGGCGGGGTCAAGATAATTTTAGGGGCGGGGCGGGGTCAAGGGTCAGGTATATGGTTGATTAGTGAGGTTTAGTTTTGTAAGGCGTTTGCCGAGGAATTATATATATGTGATGTGCACCTGTTTCAATAAAGCGGCCTTTTACACACAATCATGAGTTTGTGGTCTGCTTCCCCCCCCCCGCCCCTCCCTCCCAAGGGGGGCTTGGGGGGGGTGGACGACCGCAGGAGGTCCCCCGGGCTGTTTGGGAGGGGCTATGTGGGGGGGGTTTATCAGGCCTCCGTCAGACATTTTGTTTTGGGCTCCTTATTTTGGAGCCCAAATGGAGCCCAATTATAAATAATTTGGGCTCCTGCTCCCGGCCACCATTTTAGGTTTGGTGACCTGGTGGCTGGGAGCGTTTAGGCAGCTGGTTTTTCCCTCCCTCCCTCTTTTTCATATTACTGGGTGTTTTTTCTAAATATCCCCTTTTTGTATTTACTTAGGCTTTTTTGTTGGAACAGGTGAGCAGGGGTCTGGTTATATGTATTGTCGCTTGGAACAGGTGCAGTGCGGGGGTTGTTGGAAGTTTGACAGGGTTGACAGAGGTTTTTTGGTTATTGTTGGTTTTGGGTTATCGACAGGGAAAGGGTAGGCAGTTTAATTTCTAGTTCGGTTACACATGTTCGGGGATTGACAGTTGTAAAGAAGCAGGCAGGGGACATTGTGTAACGGATAAGTGGAATTGAGGGGGTTATATTTGGATGCATTGCTTTGTATTTGTTTGTGCTGTTGTAATGTAAGGGTGGGGCGGGGTCAAGATAATTGCGGGGGTGGGGGCAGGGTCAAGGGTCAAGGGTCAGGTATATGGTTTATTAGTGAAGTTTAGTTTTGTAAGGCGTTTGCCGAGGAATTATATATATGTGATGTGCACCTGTTTCAATAAAGCGGCCTTTTACACACAATCATGAGTTTGTGGTCTGCTCCCCCCCCCCCCGCCCCTCCCTCCCAAGCCCTGTGTGTCCGGGCGTTACCGGGTCGGAGAAATTTAGACCCGATAATTCGGACACCTGAAACACTAGTAAGTGCAAATTAAGTTATTTCACTGTGAAGCTTCCGTTATGAAGTGTGTAAGTAACATTGTGACATTGTAGCTGCCTGCCATTTCTCTGTGCGGTTGGCCGATTATTTCTTCTTGTCGCCTTCATACAAAACAAAATACTTGGCACAACTAAAAGGCTTGGGTTTTATTTATAATTTTTTTTTTTTTTCTTTTAACCACCAGTAAAAGAGCGACAGTTTTTTTTATTTAACATTTTTATTGCACGCTCATGGCTGGCACATTTCAGTGGCGGCCTGTTTTCTTTTTTACGTCTTGCCCAAGACCTACTGGGGTTTACAAAAAACTTAGAGGGTTTACAGCCTGTACATTGCTCATCATTGGTTGGCTTTGTCGTCACCCATTTGCTTGCTCCTTATTCAAAGGTTTGTCTTGTCCATTAGGTTTCTCCCTCCTGTGGAGCACAGCCTCTACCACACTTTTGACTTGGTGACTTGTATCCTTAAGCAGCTCACTTATAAGGAACTATTTTTTTCTTTTTGGTTAAGCACTTCATGAAAGATGTGTTTTCCAGCTCTCTCCCATGAGTGCTTCTTTGATAAGAACTCATAAGTCTATGTGTTTTCTAGCTTGTCTCTCCCTTTTGCGTTTCTCCCACATGCTCTTAATGTTGCTCTATCCCTCATGTGTTGCTCTCGTGTGATTCTCCCTCCACACCCCAAGTTGCTCTCTCCTTGGTACGATTATTTTCAACTCCTCCCCCCCCGCTATCCCCCCACAACCTGGCTTGATTTTTACTTTTTTTTTTATTATTATTATTTCACCCTCTTGCCCCCAGCCACCCAACTGCTCCCCACACCCTTCACAGGTGTTTACATTTTTTTTGGGAGGGTGGCCTGGCGTTGCCATTAGCTGTCAGGCATATCAAAAAACCTTTCGGAGTTTTCTTAAATCCTTTTTTTGAATGTACCAATACAAGAGCTGGCCCCATCTTAGATTGTTCAGTTTAAAAAAAAATGGCTGCTGCATCATGGAGCTGGTGTGCACATGCGTTGTGACGGATGCACACATGACACGTGCACGCCAGCTGAATAACACGGCCGCCAGGAGCAATGCATCATTGCGCCTACCATCCCATTTACCCCCTTCCCCGATGCTTTATAGTAACAGCAAATGCTTTTTACCGATGCTGTACATCAGCAGCAAATAAGTATTGCTAAAGCCAATAGGTTAACAAGACATGGTCCACTGACTTTGGCAAAGCGTGTTCTCTGTTTTTGTAGCATAAGCTTGCTACTAAAATAATTGTTGCACCAGCATGCAGAGTACAGACCTATTGGCTTTGCCAATGCTTGTTTTACCTGGTTGAGCTTGCCCGAGCTACAGTATGCATAGTTAACTGGAAAGTAAACATTGTGAAGCTGCGTTAAACATTTTTGAGGGAAGAGTTTCGTAGAAGGCCACACAAGATTCAGCCTGGTCAACAGAACATAATTTCTAAATACAAAACTAAGAGTTACAGTGCGTTATGTAATATCGTATTGTGTGAACTAACACCTTTTATTACCATCACACCACCAGCACCAACAGTGGCTTTGAGGTTTGACACTACCGCCTGCGAGAACTACCTTTCGCCCTAGCTAGAAATTAAGCACAATTCTGTGAGCGGGGAGGGCAGTGGTCGTCCAGTGTAGGAGGCTCGCCCGGTCAAGAGGGACAAATGAGATCAACAAGGACCAGTGTTAGTGCTCAACTGAAAGGTGCTGAAAAGGTAGCCCTAAGGAATCATTATAGGCCGAACTTGGAACTTCAGGGCAAAGCAGTGTACGATCGCAGTCTGTGGGGGAGGGTTGATGGGAGGTAGGCAGCAGGAGTTTATCCACCGCTCTAAATACAAATAGACAGCACCTAAGCCAGAGTCTCGCTACACCCCTGTCATTGGCCATTCATCTATGGTATGTCCTGCACTCCCAGGCGTCCTCTTGACAGCTCAGGACCTGTTCACTTTGTCCATTCGCTCTGTCAGTGCCTGCGGGGCACACTCACCTGACCTTCAGACACTTAAAAACAAGCATTAAAAATGCAATAGGTCTCGCCTTTCATTAAGTTAAAGCCATTTGCTTTGCCATACAATACCATTAGCAAAGCAAATGGCTTTAACTTAATCAAAGGCGAGACCTATTGCATTTTCAATGCTTGTTTCATATGCCTCAATCCTCAACCTAAAAAAGTTGATACCCTACTACAGATGTTTGATCATTCATCCTGCAGATCCCGAGTTCCCGCCCTCTCTACATCCATACCTTCCAACCCTACTGATTTTGGGTGGTGGCACTGCCTTTTAGTCAGACCTATCACCTATTCGTTTCGATTCTTCTAATAGATACATTAAACCGCCTCCTGCTGATCTGCCAGATCATCACAGAATTGTTATAACAACTGCTCCGTGAGCGATTATTGCGTGGCTGCAGGGAATGGGAAATGGATAGACCTCGGGCAGAAGACAACGCCTTTTCTGAGCACGATTCCTGTTTCTGAAGAGGGTGACAGTTGAGGAAGGGGCGCAGTGAGGAATAGAAGATTGGGGCACTCACGGTTTTCATCACAGGAATACATAGTGGAACAGGATTAAAGGAGGATAGAGAAGTACCAACGGAAGGAATTAAATTTAAAAAAAAGGGGAGGTTGGATGATGTGGGGACGAGAAAGCCAAAGAAAGGAGAGCCTGGAAGCAAAAATAAGTGGGGGGGGGGGTGGGGGGAGGGGAGAGCTGTAAAGGAGAGGTGTCAAAGAAAGACAGAAGAATCTGAGGAGGGAGAGAAAACCCACGGTGAGAGGGGCTAGAGAGAATAGAGAAGATAGAGGACAGAATTAAACCGGGTTAGATGGATAACAAACGCTAAAACACAAGCGCGGCCCCGCGGCCGCGAAAGTTAATTGTTGTGTGAGAGAGAGAGAGGGGGAGCAGGGGGGGAGCAGGAGGGGAGCCCGCGAGTGGTGCGCGCGCTTGGGAGAGTCTTCACTTTTCAAGCACTGCACTCGTGCTTGTGGCGCGCCCCTGCTCACTCCCGCAAGGTGGATGCCGCCACAAGCACGAGTGCAGTGCTTGAAAAAGTGAAGAGCGACGGCTAAAGGCCCTCCTATGCAGCGCATGCGCGCTGCGTAGGCGAGACCTAAAAAGCACTCCGCTCACTGCTGAAGGGCAGCAACCTCCACTGTCCCAGCCAATCCTGCACAGCAGCTTCCAGCCCGGTAGTTGAAGCTAGGTGCTGCTGGACCTCCTCTGCTACTTCCCGCACTCCGCCCCTGCCAGCAGCCAGCAGGGCTCCTCCTATCACTGCGCTGGGCCACTGAAGGCATCACTCTGATTTCACAGGCTATGCCTCGGGACCCACCAGAAAGGCTATAATAGTACGTCTGTGCCTCATTTTCAGGAATGGAGTGGTTCCGCATACACTTAAAAAAATATATCCTTGTCACAGGTGAGAAGCTTCCTTTTTGCCTGTTCCATGGCATATACGTTTGTGATAGGTATAGCCCAGACTGGTGTTAATACATTATTAACCCACAACAAAGTTGGTAGGCAGTGCTGCCCAGGAAACTGTCCCAGTAGTTAAGAAGCACTGCCCAGAGGATAACAACCATCACTTTTGTTGCCTCCACTCAAAACTTCATGTTAGAAGAGGAATTTCCAAGAATAACCAGTCAATAAAGAATTGCACTGAATCAACCGGCCAATGTGACTAGATGAAATATCAGTGTAAGCACCAGGCCTTATTTAAGGGAAATGTCAACTGAAGTCCCATTTCAGACCACAGGATGTGCAGGCTGCCTGGCAAAGGTGGCATCCAGGCGGAAAAAGGTTTCTTTCTTGCTCACTGTAATATAAACACAAAAAAATCAACACTTCTAGGAAAGTCAAATGTAGAGGAGACTCAAGCTTCATTTAATACTGGAGCTGACATTTCTCATGTAACTCATAGGGGTGAGATGGTAGTGCTAAAGTCAACATTTTCATAAAATTTGCCCTGGTTATCGATGAACAAAATGTGCCTGACATTAGAAAATGTGTTTAATTTAATCGTATCTGTAGAAGAGAAAGCGAAAACAGAAATAATTCTTCAAAATGTGATAAATAATGTAGCTTTAACCATAGGAGAAGATGCTTTCTTGAACGTGTAAAAAAATAACGTGCAGCTTAAATATCTAGTAGGCTCTCATACCAAATGTGCTTCTACGACTAGGCCTGAAAAATATTTTGTCGACTTCTGCTTGACATTAAAATAAAATGCCTTTCAGAAACTGATCGAATCCTCCAACTGTAAAATCATTCAGCTCTTTAAAATGTGCTGCTGTAAGAGAAATGTATTTCTTTGCTTCCTCACACCATAATGATTTTCCTCATTTCTCTAAACAATGTATTCAGCTATATTTTATAATGAATAGAGTATTAGCAATGTTGAACTTATTTAAGATATTTGTTCGCATGGTCTCATCAAGACTTCCGGATAGAAAGGTTTCATTGTTTTACTAGCCCTTTGTCCACACAATGAGATACTGACAACAGCTAACAGAATAGGCCTGCAAGGGTTCTCATGAGAACCTTCCCTCGTGTATCTAGTGCAAGACACATGAAAAACTTTTAGAGAACTGCTCACCGGCATTAATGTTTATCGTGGAAATTGGAGGAGAGAAGACAGACCATCGGAAGACCTGTTTACATTGGAAGAACAGTGGCAAATGTTTTATGTTTTCATATATACGTGTTCCTAATTAGAGAGACTACAATATTCTTCCTTTTTCAATGCTACCTTACACTTGATGCTTTATGCATTACTCCTTACCCTAGCCCAGGTTGCTGTGTGCTACTGCTAACAGCAATTTCCTATTATTCTGATCCTTTAGTGGGGAGACTTTCTTCTACAGCTGATCATAGCTACTGCTGTGATTAGTTTTCATTGATTTAATTAACAGTTGTTACTGCAACTTGTTGGGAACTCTGCTCAGTTTCCTGAATTACTCTTTATGGGGAGTTTGTTCTTTGATTAACTAGATGCTTCAGAATCTTGCTCTTACCAAGAGAACTCTTTATGGGGTTCTTATTTAGGTTAGGACTCTTAAACTAAGATAGGGACTTTTTTTCCTTTATGGAACATGCGGTCTATATTTTGCGGATTCTAATGAAACCTTTTCTTGATATTTCTGTAAACTGACTAATCTGAATAAAAACGATAAAAACAATACTAATCTCTTAATGAGAAATAAAGCTTTAATACTATTCCAAACCTCTCATTATTGACTGAACATTAAGTTACTGAAAGTTGATGATTAGATTGGATATGCCACGGCGGCCAAGATCCAAGATGGAGGAACGCCAAAAATAGGAGGCCTTTGTTGTAAGTGCTTTGGGTCCGCACTGGTCAACAAATTGCCCTCCCAGATTTTGGGCGCCAACAGTAGTTCCCTTGGACTATACAGTCTGGGGACTCCCAGCAAGAAAAAAGGCCTCTTTAACATACAGTACGGCATGCCAAGATATTTCCGCCACACGTGAACGAGAATAGGTTCAGTGGCAACCAGTAATGGCAGCATAATTACTAGCCGGTAGTATGCAATTACGAGACAACCAAAAACCTCAACTCGTAGCCAGAGTAGTAAGTCATTGCACAATACAACGAAAAGCCAATAATTACAGACTATTAATACAGACATAAGATTCAGAACAATTACACCAATTCCCGCCACCCTATGAAGGGTGTAATCTGTGCATGACCAAATGCAACAATTACTTTCACTTAAGCACCCCTTCATTAGGTAGAATTAAAGACCTGATCGCAATTATGTAACATCAATAAAAAAATAAAAAAAATAAATAAATAAAAAATAGGCACATGCCAAACTATTGGGAGTCAAATCCGTACAGCAACGCATCACCTACGACAACTAAGATTACAATTACCAAAATATATAACATTATACTAATGAGTAAACTAGTGATCAAACTAATTCTATATTTAATTACATTTAAATAAAGTGAGCACCCATGATGCAAGTCTCCAAGTCTCTTTATGCAGGTCACATAATGCACAACATTTCAGACAGTCCAGGACAGCCCTTCAAAAATGACTGCTCTGGAAGAATTTCAAGGAGCCAATTAAACTTGCTCAGACATGCGGATGATTGAAATGCTACAGCACTTTTGTATCTCCGTTAGGACACTTTGTATTCCTCGTCGGCTGTTGCATGTTACTCAAAGGTAGTCCATGATGGGCAAACCTTTCGTGTCCATATGGACGTCAACTAGGACAATCAACAACTTGGTAATAAACCTTCAAGTTGTTAAATTCAGGCAGACCAATTGCCTGAACAGTGATCCACGGGGCAGGGGTATCAACAGTGGCATCACCTAAACTTTCATCCCTTGATTACACTATAGGGTGGACCCCCTTGTCCTAACATTATATTGCCGAGTAGCTAGTTGATGGACAAGGTGTAGATGTGCTCTTGGAGCCCTGCCAACTTCGAGTTCCTGCTGCTGACTTCATGACTACACAGACCAGGCACCACATGAAGCGGATGGTACCCTTGGCTACCATCAATTGATACCCATGAAGACTGGGAAATGGGACGAATAATCAACTCGTCCCCCTTTAAAAAGAGACAAATTGATGGAGAAAGAAACCCACAGATCGGTTTGGGAATTCCAGGTTCAGAGAGTGAACAAAAATTTTAAGAACCGTCTGTACATTCAGTTTAGCATGTGTTTAAAAGCACCTAGCCACTGTAGAGCGCTTTTATGATCCACTGCGACCCAGGCAGGAAGAGAAAGCATTAAAGATGCAAGGTGTGAAAACCGCAAAGAGGGGATGAATGTATGTAAGGAGGAAATGGAAAGGAGGAAGAGATGGAGACAGGATTATGGTGGAGAAGAGGGCGTCAGTCTAAAACAAAAAAAAGAAAGTGGGATGGAAATAGTTTAAAGGCACCTGCCATCCCATCGCTCATAAGGATAGGGTAGGTGAACAGGAAAAAATGTACATAATATTAAAAAATAAGGGGCACAGAAGGGTATGGCGCATGAAACATCCAAGGCCGGACAGGCCTTTTATTTTACAGGGCATTTCCCTGGTGGGTTGCAGCTCCTGATGGCCGGTTTTGAAAGCCCACGGACGATCCTGGTGGCTCCGTCATTTTCACCAGCTCCCCAATTACAGCTAACATGGAGAGAGAAAAGACGATCGGAGAGGAGAGAAGAGGCAAGAGAGAAAAGATGGAAAGATAGACTGCGCAACTAGAAGGGAGGGGGCTGGTTTAGTGCTTAATTTGACTGTATGTGCCCAAAGGTCTGTTCAGAAGATCCCATACCATGCACTTTAATGTTGGCGCACTGAATACCAGGGCTGCATAATCCTAAATTCACCCCCGGCCTCTTTAATCCACTACCAGACACTCACTGCCTGTTTATCTCAATCTTACAGGTTCCTGCTTTCTCCATTCGTGACAGTTTTTCCGTCTTTCCGCTGTTTGGGGTTTACCTCTCTTGCTAAAGGTAAACGGCTGATGTGGTAAAATACGTGCAGGTGGCCCGGCCCCACCGGCTCAAATTAAGCACTGCGCTTCGTTTGAGAATTTTTGCCAAGCTGCTTTTGGCCCCGTAGTGACAACACCTTAACTTGCACTGCATTACACATGAGAATGTATTCGGAACGGACGGATCCGGTTAATCCGACCAGACAATGAAATATATTATCAGGAGAGCACATATTCGCCTCCAGCAGTACAGTGCAAAGAGACTCAATGCTAGTTATTTTCTTGACTTCTGGAAGATGAAAGGTTGGTGGACCCACCGGATTTACCTGTGACCATGGTGATCATGAACGGGATCCATTAATCAACTGAGCCCCCACTCCCAGCTGGCAGCCGTCGGCTTTAGGAAGAACCGAGCAGATTGCAGCCCTATCAGCGAGTTCCGTTTAGACAAGGGTTGAAGAGTTGGTCTTCAATCACTGTTTGAGATGACGACGGAGCCCCGCGTCCATGGTGACTATTCAGAGACGGCCAGCACTGCCCGCCAATTATTAAGAACAAGTTAGCAAAAAGAACCTTTCCTGTCTGCAGTCCTCACCCCACCCCACCCCCCACTCCCCCCTCCCAACTCACGGTACACCCTAGCAATTAGGGGGCTGTAAAATTGGGCATACAATACTTTATCAATATAGAAAGTCAGACTTACTGGCTTTGTCAAGAGAACATTATTCCAGGTGGTTTTGACCCACCAGTAAAAACGCTGCTTTCGTTCTTCAACACACGTTTTGTAATACTTTTGCGACTACTTTTCACTAACTTTACACCGTGGACTCTTGTGGCCTGTGGCTTGAGAGTGGCTTGCTAACTAAAGTAGACAAGTAACGCCTTTCTGAAGTCAAACAAAGCTCCTCTATACCATGCCCCCCTTTTCCACGAGGAAGGAGAAAATATTCAAGCGAAAAAGAAAAAAAAGACATTTGTTTTGTGGGCTTTCAAGATTTTAATACAATATGCAAAATTAAAATGATCCCTTTGTAGAGACACATGAAAAATAGCGCACCAACATTTTCTAATGCGCGTTTATATTGAAATAATTATAGTAGGCCTATGGCAAATATGGCGACATAAAGACCACAAACACTGGTGTTCACTACAAACCACGTCTTTTTAAAAAAAAAAAAAAAAAAAATGTATTAAGTTGGTACGATGTTTCCTTCGTAAAAAAGTGACTGGGTTTAAATGAGCATGTGAGAAGAAAAGAAGCAGTCGAAAACCCGTGGACTCCAGATAATGTACCCGTGCTGTGGTTTTTAAGACTCCGTATACAAGTATGGTCGCCTCCATATTTCTATTTAACCGCTCTTTAACCTCCGAGGTTCTGTAGAGTTTTTTTGTACGTGTTTCTTTGAGCATGTGCAAGATATGGGAATGTGAAATTGTGCACCAGTGCTGCCCCTCGCTCCTGAAGTGGCTGTATTGTCTGTGCTCGTTATTTCCATCTGGGCCGTACCTTACTCGCACTTCCTGATGTTTCAAGGGGTTTTCCCCAGTCAGACTGTGTCTATGGAGAAAGGCGTTGAAAGATAAGGGCCTTATTGCATAAGCAAGTGGTGTGCATAAATCACAATCATGCACACGCCGCAAACTGATTTACAGATATAAAATGATCTGAGAAAGTAAACTCTATTCTTTCATGAAACTCCAACAGCCACGGTTAGGGGGCAGCTTGGCAGAGGAGAAACCCCACCATTCTGTGTACAGGGCCCACAGTCAATGAGCTGCTGTGAATAAATCACAAACTATTAAAGCCACACATTAGACAGAACACTTCACACACTTCCAGACTTTTACAGAAACATTTTGAGTAGATAGCACTCTATCTACTACAGCAATAACCCCAGCCATCACCACATACCACCTCACAACAGTACACATTAGGGGCCACATGTACGACCGTCAGGGTTTGCGGCTGGCAAATTGTATTTCTTAGCGACTCGCAATTTGCGACTCGCAAAACCTGGTATACAAAAGTGTCTCAGACACAGTTTGCGGTTCCCAAATTGGTCGCAAGGGGCCCGTCTCATTATTATTCATGAGGCAGGTCGCAATTTGCAACCCATATGGAAAAGCCGGCATGAAAAGGGATGTTGGCGTGCTGGGGTCAGCAGACCACCATGTCTGTGACTGCTTTTTACATAAAGCATTATTTTTTAAAATTGAAATGCAGCCCGTTTTTCTTAAAGGACAATGGGATGCATTTCAGAAATGAAAATGAATAGTTTTCTTTTCATTTCTTTGGAGTGAGCAGTGGTCCATGGGAGCCATGCCTGCTCTGAAAAAAAGTTGGCGCCCCCATTCACAAAGGAAAAGGGGTACCTTGGGGACCCCTTCCAGTTTGTGAATGGCTTACCACCAATTTGAAATTGATGGTAATCGGCATATGTTTTGCACCGCATTCCTGGTCGCAAAACATTCATACATACCAATGAGACACGCTATTAGGAAGGGACGCTCTTTACACGCCCCTTCCTAATAGCGACTCGCAAACCTTATTTTGTGAGTTGGTAGCAAAATAGGGCTGGTACATAGGAAAATGCATTTTACCAGTCGCAAACGGCCCATATAACACCACCCAAAATAGTCCAGATAAGCCAGCAAATGGATATCACGGCTCTGCAGAAGCATACAAGGCATGTAAGCTCTTGGCCAGCCTCTCCAACGATACCAAAGAAGCTTATGACGCATCTAATCATCAACAACAAAAATCCACAAACTGCTTAACGCTTACAACAAATCACGCACACCACTTTACAATGGAATCCTTGAAATCTGGACAAGGAGTAACCAAAGCAAGTGGCACTGCAAAACCATACCAAGAGCAGAAACTAGGTGTATTGATTCATATTGTAATTGCATTTATATAGGGTTTACTACCCCGGACGAGGCGTCAAAGCACTTTTTTGGCGAGTAGCACGCTACTCCGGAACCCAAAACGGATTTGCTGTGAATTAGTATAGGGAAATATGAAGTTAATTTGATTTGAGCGGTGGACATGTTAGTCTGTTATTTGGATTGTAAAAAGATAGCGGAGGGATAGAAGAGGGAAGGGTTTTAATTAATATAGCGCTTGCTACCCCTGATAAGGTTTTTGAAGTGCTTTTTGGTGGATAGAACGCTACTCCGCAAACAGGATTAGTGGGAAATTAGTATAGGGAAATATGAAATTAACTTGAGTGGTGGACATGTTAGTCTGTTATTTGGATTGAAAAAGAACAGTGGAGAGATAAAAGAAGGAAGGGTCGAGAAAGTGGTTTTTTTTTTTTTTTAAATTTAAATTATTTTTTTATGGAGTTCATAGCAGAAGGAGCGGGTTTGGGATGAGTAAATGGGAGGTGGAAGGGGGAGAGTCAGGGGGAAGGGGTTAGAAAGGTTTGTTTGGGAGATCTGAATAGTAAAAGGTATGAGATGATGCAAGGAGAGGTAGAGGAGGGAAGAGTCTAGAAAGGGTTATTTTGGGGACCATAGTAGTTGAATGAGGTTTGGGATGAGTGAGAGTGGAAGTAGAGGATATATTGTGAGAGGTATAGGGTGAGAAATAGGGTAGTGCATTGGAAAGAGTAGTTGAATGAGGTTTGAGATGAGTCACAGAGTTGAGGTAGAGGATATATTGTGAGAGATATAGGATAGTGCATTGGATATGCTGAATTAGAAGCAAAGTAATAAATATAAAAATACATAAGTACATGGAAACGTATATATATATATATATATATATATATATATATATATATATATATGGTAGTATGTAGATTAAAGTTGTATTTAATAAACTCAGACTTTCAACTGTTGCTGTACTTGAAATTATTTGTTCTTGAAATCAAATAGGGAAGCAATTGTAGATAGTTATGATTAAAGATTTACTTATTTATGCAGTCACTTATATACATGTTAAACATAGAATAATGTAACTATAAGTAATATGTACATTTGTTAAGCAGAACTAACGAATATCTATCTTTAAAACATAATTATTATACACGTTTATACTAAACAATACACATATGTAGGTATACATCTATAGTCCAAATAAATGCTAGTATGTGAAAGGCAGCGAGTCTTCTAAGACCCTCAATGCTGCCCGGTGCAGGGTTCCACCTCTAATTCACTTTGGGTTCGCTATCAAAATAATGAGGCAAGCGCTGGAAACTGGAAGACAAGAAAAAGGTTTATTTCTCATGAGGAGATCACGTCAACTGCAGACACCGGGATGTCTGAGGGAAGTGTTCTGCTGATACTCCTTTGGCTCTTCCTTTTATACAGGATTGACAATGCATTTGTTTCATTACCATGGTTACACAAGCTTGGGGTCCCCGCCCGGGCAGGTTGTCACACAAGCCCAACAGTAATTCTCTTCCCACCCAGGTCAAACAGACAATCTTATCTTGCAGCTGGACCTTGCTTCAGGGTCTAAAACATGTGAGACCGGCCAGATCTAAGAGTCCGTTCTGTTGATAAAAACAGGTCCCATTGTTGGTAACAACAAGTCTTGCAGTTTGTAGTGCAATAAATCATGTTGCAAGAGTCTTTTTGGTGTTTGGAACCTGTTTGTGTAACTAGGTGCAGTGAGGGGTAGAGTGTCCAAAGGTTTGCCTGAAAACAGAGATGAGAGGAAAAACGAGTTTGTGGCAGCAAGTGGCGCTGAGGTTTGTTGTGGCAATAGAGTTTATAGCCCCCAGCACACATACCAGGTCGGTCAGAGGGTCAGAGGGATGCTAGTAAGGGCAGGGTGAAACAAAGGTGACCAACAGAGTACAAAATGGCTGATATAGATCAAAATGACTGCAACTTATGTGCACATAGAATTCCACCAGACAAGATGGCGCAGGTAATGTTCATGATTATCGTTTTGCTTTTAACAGTGGACCCTTTGAACATAACTAGCCAGCTTGTCAGTCTATTTCGATCTCCATAATGTCCTGTATCTCTTGATCATACATTACTCTCATTTTTGTTAGCTGAGTGTACATTGTCTTAGGGTGCAAGGTAGTTAAGCAAAGAGAACACAAAGGTGGTATACAGTGTATATCCAAACAACAACCACATATTGTCAATACTGGGACCAAGAGAATCATTGATATTTTCCAACCCCACTCCTTCAAGATGCCCCAAAGCCAACTTCCAATTGTCCAAGTCTCTGATCCTTGATGAATTTCTGAAGATAGTCTATGGAGATGTTCGATTGCTTCATAGACAGAAGGTGAATTATCAGGAATGTATACACAGCAGCTGGCACCGATGATGCGGCATGCTCCTCCACGGTCCGCTAGTACCACGTCCAGGACCATGCGATTTTGCAGGGTAACCAGACGGATCGCTTGGAGCTCAGCAGTGTTGTTGGTGAGGATGCCAGCAGTGACGTTCAGGGCGGTCTCTACCGCTTGGGACAGATGTCTGATGGCTCGGCTGTTTGCCATCGGACCCCATAGCGGGACGAGCCCTTTTGCTGCGTCGAGGAACTGTGATGAGGCAGAGTCTGCTTGATCAATGTCTTTAGAACGCTTTTCTCGATGATGCTCTGCAGGGGCTGTGTAGGTTGGTGGCAAAACAAAGGCGATGTAGCACGTGCCCCCCAGTTTCTTGGGAGCCAGGTGTAGGCTTTGGTTCCACAAACAAAGTACATATTGGGTGATGCAACAAGCGCTGGGGGTTGGCAGTGTTCAAAGTCCTTACAATGCTACAGGTGCTGTGACCCACATTCTTAGTCCCACGGCCTTCAATGCATACAAAGCCAGAGACGTTCACCACAGATAGGGCCACAGTCAGTGTTGCAGCAGTTCTTTTCTTCAGGTAGGAAAATGTGGCTCTGTTAGGATTATTGAACTCTTGCATTTCCACTCGTTCTTTGGAGGGGACATTAATCTGGAATGTCGCATTGAAGGTGTGAGGGCAGAAGGGGCGGCTGTCCTTCCTGTTTTGTTTCGCCAGAACTCGTTGTAGAACTGGGCGATTGTTCCGTCGGAAGTGGCATTGTCTTTGTAACTTTCTTGTAGGAGCATCATCCAGGCAAGGCAAGATCCGTGAATAGAAAAGGGCGAAGGGATGAAAGGGATGGAATGTTCAGTGGCATGTGGTAACAGCCCACAGACCCAACAGTTGGTAGCATTGGTGGCAAGATTGTGCTGGTGCAACATCTGCACGAAAGAATTATTCCAGAATTCTTTGCGTCGTTCTCGGAGATGTGGCGGTAGTGATACCAGGTAGTGTTCTTTCTTGGTGGTTGGTTGCATGGTGGGTGACAATGTTCTGTATGCAGGTGCATTCTCTTCAATGATCCAAAGTGCGACCATTAGCAGGAGACAGGTGAGAAATGCGGCTACAAGTGCAATTGTCTGTGCTGTGCAGGTTAGCAGTTTTGGTGTCTTTGCGGTGGTTTTGCAGGTGTTCAGTTTCTTCCATCATCTTCGAGGAGCTCAACAACTGTTAGGACCACAGACTTTTGTCTGGCGCTTTCCTGGTAGCGTTGTTTGACTGTGCTACCGATCTGAGGCCTTGACTTAGTTAGTGGCCTGGTCGTTGGAGCTCCCTCCTTTCGTCGATCTTAGGTTGTACCCTTTCCTGGATGGCACCGTGGGGTCGGGAAATTCTGATAGTTCGAGGGTGTCTTCTTGTGGGTAGCAACTCAGAGCTGGTCGGTCTCTCGCGAGTACTTCCTCTTGCACCTCCACCCCTTCACAGGTTGCCAGGGTTGGAGGGACTCGTTTGCAGTGGTGGGCATGCAGCCAGTTTCGTTTTCCTTCCACTCGGAGGGCAGTTCGGGTGGTGATCAGGACTTGCCAGGGGCCCGTCCACGTAGGCTCCAGATTCTTCGTTCTTTGGAAGTTGCGAATCAATACATGGTCGCCTGGCTTTATTTCATGTCCCGGGCCCCTGGATACGTCAGGCAAAGCTTGCTGCACCTGTTGGTGGATAATTGTTAGCTCGTTTGTCAACTTATGCAAGTAATCCGACATTAATATGTTCGGGACATCGTTAATGGAGGTGGGTCTTGGTGCCGCCCAAATGCTCATAGGCCTGCCGAAGACCACCTCATACGGGGTCAGTCGGTGTTTGATTGGGGTGGAGCGCATCGATAACAATGCCAATGGGAGGGCGTCGGGCCATTTCAACCCGGTCGTGGCAACTATTTTGGCTAGTTTTAGTTTCAACGTTGCATTGTGTCTCTCTACCAGGCCCGCTGATTGGGGGTGGAAGACGGCATGGAACTTTTGTTTTACCCCCAACCCTCTCAGTATGTTCTGTATCACCTCGGCTACGAAGTGGGGGTCGTTGTCGCTCCATAAAATTCTGCAAAGGCCGTATCGGGGAAGAATTCTTTCAGCAATACTTTTGCAGTGGCTAAGGCGGTATTGTCGCTGGTGGGATATGCCTCCACCCATTTGCTAAAAGCACACACAACCACCAGGACATATTTTAGACCAAGGCATCTCTCTAGTTGAATGTAATCCATTTGAAGGATTTCAAAGGGGTGGTCAGGGACTCCAAACCCTCCCCGTGGTACTACTGTCCCCTTCCCTGGGTTGTGTTGTAGGCAGACTATACATTGTTGTACTAGGCGTTTTGCAGATTCTGCTATCTTGACGTTATGCCATATTCTGGTGATTAGTTCAATCATGGGGGTGGAGCCTATGTGTGCTGGTAAATGTGCCATGGTCAATATGGGGATGAGGTAGGTATTGGGTAACAGCCATTTATTTCCGTCTTTAGTTCTCCAGCAATGTTCCTCGTCTTTTAGACCCACCTTTTCCCACTCGGTCAATTCGTCTTGTGTGCCTGTAGTCTGTATGTCCCTTACAGTGGTCCTAGCGTCAGTCCATCGTTCAGCTTGTGACCTGGTCACATACATTCGTGTCGTAGTTCTGTCTCCTGCCGTGGCTCGGGCAGTAACGTCTGCTAGTGCATTTCCCTGTCCAATGAGATCAGTCACTTTCCTATGTGCTTGGCATTTTATCACTGCTAACTTCTTGGGGAGGAGGACTGCTTGCGTCAAGGCGGAGACTAAATCTCCATGCAGGATGGGTGTGCCGTGTGAAGTCAGGAACCCTCTTTCTTTCCATAAGATCCCAAAATGGTGAACCACCCCGAAGGCATATTGGCTGTCGGTGTATATGTTAACTGTCGTGTCAGTCGCTAAGATACATGCTCGTGTGAGGGCAATGAGTTCTGCAGCCTGGGCTGAACGTTGGGGAATACGGGCTGTTTCCAGAACGGTTCGGGCTGTGGTGACAGCGTATGCAGCTGAGGTGGTGCCGTCGGTGAGTTTGATGCACGAACCAACCACCCATAGTTCTCCATCTGGTTCTAGAAAGGCGGTGTTCTCTGAGATCTATTCTACTCTTTGTTTGTTCATCGGTTAGTGTCACACAGTCGTGTAGTGGAGTCACGCGAGGATCATTTTCGGGTAGGGGTAACAGTGTGGCTGGATTGAGGGTGGTGCATCGCTTTAGGGTAATGTGCGGTGCTAGCAGGGTCAACTCATATCCTGTCAGTCGGGCGCTAGTCAAGTGTTGGGTTTTGGTCTGGTTTAGTAGTGTGTCGACTGCATGGGGTACTAAAACAGTGACTGGATTGGAGAGTACTATTACTTCGCTCTGGCGTATCAATACTGCTGCAGCTGCCACAGCGCGCAGGCACGCTGGCAGCGCTCTGGCTACTGGATCGAGGGTGGCAGAGAAATATGCACAAGGGCGTTGTTTGTGACCAATTGATTGTGTTAGGACAGACCATGCACATCCTTCCCTCTCGTGCGTGTAGAGGAAGAATGGTTTGGAGTAATCCGGGGTTCCTAGGACAGGCGCTGAACAAAGGGCATTGCGTAGTTCTTTAAAGGCTGACTGGCATTCGGGGGTCCAAGGGAGAGGTGAGGGGATGTCTTTAGCTAGGAGGGAGAGAAGGGGTTTGACAATGAGGCTAAAGTTCGGTAACCACTGTCGGCAAAATGAAGTGAGACCTATCAAAGAGCGGACTTGTTTCTGATCTTTGGGGACAGGGGTGTCTAGAATTGTCTGGATCCTGTCAGGCGTGAGTTTCCTCCCTTCTTTGGATAAAAGGTGACCCAAATAGGTCACTTGTGATTTACAGAACTGCAATTTCTTTCGGAGACCTTGTGACCATTCTCAGCAAGAAAATGGAGTAGTTTGATGGTGGCTGTGACGGCTATTGGTATGGTGTCCGCTGCTAGAAGGATGTCGTCTACATATTGCATTAGTGCCACTCCATCTGGCAATTGTATGGCGTCTAACTGTCTTTTAAGCGCCTGGCTATAGATGCTTGGGCTCTCAGTGTACCCCTGAGGTGCTCTGCAAAATCTGTACGAACGGGAGTTTAGGGTGAATCCAAATAGATAGCGGCTGTCCTTGTGTTAGGTATGGAAAAGAATGCGTTTTTGAGGTCAATTACAGTGAAGGTGGTGGCAGTGGAGGGGATTAAAGTCAAAATTGTCGTGATGTCGGAAACTACTGGGTATTGTGGCACTACGATTTTGTTTATCTCCCGCAGGTCAATGATGAAGCGGTAGGCTTTTCCGTCTCCCTCTCCCTGTCTCTTTACAATCGGTAGTATGAGACTGTTACAAACGTTGCTCACTTCTTCCTCTACCACCCCTGCCTCTACCAAAGAGTGTATAATCTCTGTCAGTGCCTTCTCACCCCTGGCGATATTTTGTACTGCGGTACTTTCGGTAGGGTTGCGTCCTGTCGTATTGTTACGTGTACTGGGTCAATCATCATTCGTCCCTACGTCTGAATCAGCCCTAGCCCATA
Organism: Calotriton arnoldi; assembly: GCA_963921515.1. NCBI lineage: Eukaryota > Metazoa > Chordata > Amphibia > Caudata > Salamandridae > Calotriton > Calotriton arnoldi. Next base: position 1,248,121 of record CAWUFW010004240.1, read on the forward strand.
AGTGTGATGGCAAAGTGTCCAGTAGGGATGCGTCAGTCTCGGAGATGGGAAACATGTGCTGAGAAGGGTTCTCTATGGCGCTGGGGGTTGTCATACAGGACGACACGCACTCCGTCTGGTGAGCATCTGATAGTCGCATGGAAGTGTTTCAAAAGGTCGAGACCCATAATGGCGTCTGGGGTGTTGGAAGAGAGGAGGAATGTCGTTTCGACGCTATTGTAGTCAAGGTTAAAAGGGATCGGTCGGGACAAAGGGTTGGTGGAGGGCGTACCGTCAAATCCTATTGAGGTCACATGTGAGCCTGACAAGGGTGCCCTTGGAATCAGTCGTTTGGATAGTGCACTACGTGTTGCTCCCGTGTCTACCAGAAATGGCGACTTTGTGCCCAGGACCTCAGCGTTAACATAAGGGCCTTGCTGATCAAAATAGAGCTCGACTGGATCCCTCCCTTGCCCCTGGCTGTCCTATGCAAAGTCGTACGTATTGTCATAATCTGTCTGTTGGTACTGATTCTGTTTGGGATGGTCAAATGTGTTCACTCTTCCTGGCCTTTCCTCGCTTGCTTCACTCGCGTACCCTCTCCCACGTCCTCTTCCTCTCTGTCCACTTGCTATTTCCCTCGCCCCTCTGCCCCTACCAGCTCCTAACAAAGCCGGGCATTGGGTTTTCCAGTGTCCATATTCTTTGCAAAATGCACATTGATCCTGTCCTAGGTCTTGGCGTCCTACATATGATGTCGATGAATTGTTTCTAGGTGGCTGTACTCTAGGGGTATTCTGCTGGTATCCTCCCCTATATTGCTCCCTTCCTGTATTCGCCCCCTGGAGTTGTGCTACCATTACCCTTTCCTTCAAGTCCTTCTTTTTCCTTTCTGTAGCCCTGTCATTTTCGTTTTTCTGATGCTCATAGTACTGGGCCATTTGGAGAATGGCCGCCGGTTTAGATGCTGCCCAACTACTTTCGCTGGCTTGTAATTTCTGGGATACATCTGGCAGTAGTCCTTTGACATAGTTCTGCACAAATAAGTGGTGTCCGGTTGCGGTGGACATGTCTTGTCCACTGTAATCGGAGAACACCGTTTCAAATCTGGAGAAGTACTCTGAGACGTCCTCTTGTGGTTTCTGGCAGCATGCGGTTACTATGGACCAGTCTATCTTTTTCTCTGGGATCAGCGTTTTCACTTTCTGCACTATTTTGTCAGGGAGGTCCAATATTGCTTTAACCGGTTTTTGACCAGGGTTCCGCTGTTTATCTAATGTGTTGAGTTGTTCCCAGGTATGACCAAGCAGTTCGGTATGGTCTATTTTCCTAATCTGTTTCCACACATCTGCTGGCAAACATAACCCGAAGAACAAGTCTATGTCGGCAAGTGTCATTATTGTTGATCCCAGAGCGGTACCTAGCTCGGTGTAAAGGCGGTGGGGTTCTTTCGTAAATCCGGTAAAGATTTACGGAACGTCAAAATGTCCTGTCTGTCCCATGGTTGATACACCCAATTGTAGACCACCCTTCCTCTAGCGTCTTGATGGTTCATATCGTCATGAGTCCCTTGTCCTCTAGGAGGTACCCAATAAGGGGCAGCTTCTTTTATCGGCATAATGCTATCTGGTTTTTCCACCGGGGGTCCTGCTATCTTGGATGTCCTGTCCTTATCTATCCGTCCTTGTTCCACGAGGTGACGGAATACCTCCAGTGTGGATGAAAAGAGTTCTGTAACATCGTTGTCACCTTCATCTCCGGTGTCTACCTTCCTATAGAGAGCCACTAGCCGCTCGGGCCCTACATCTTGGTACTTCTCTTCATATGCAGTAAGAGTGTGGTAACAGACGTACAATAAAAGTATCGTTTGCGGTTTTCAACATAGGAGTTGCATGTCAGTTACATACTCTTCTGTCTCCTTCCTATCTATGAGGGATTTAACTATTTTATCAATGCCTGCTCGCTCATTTTTACTTAATCGCGGGACCCTGGGCGCTCCTTTTTCTTTTGATCCTACCTCTACTACTGTATCCTTTGATGAGGCATTTGGTGTGGGTGACTCGGTGGGAGCAGAGGCGGTGGAGACTGAGGCGATCGTGCCATCTCCGGCTATACTTTGGTGGTCCTGGCGTTGTGCTACGGGATGAGTAGGGGCTTAAGGGGGTGGCATGTATATGATTGGGGGACCTAACAATAAATCATCATCTACCCTTTGTTTTGCTGGTAACTTGGGGTAAAGAGTCGAGGGCGTTCTAACAGGGCATTGACCTGATATTTTTGATTCCAGTTCCTTTTTATCGATTTCCTTTTCTTTTAGCTTTTCTTCTAATCTTTTACAGGCTTGGTAAGCTGATTTTCACGTTTCTTTATCTTGTCTAGCTTCGTCCCTTTTCTTTCTTTGAGCTGCCTCTTTTCGCCATAAACCAAAACTGTCAAACGTGGCTGGTCTAGTTTTCTTTTGTGGAGAGCTAATTCTAACGTTTCTATTTTAGCGGGATCGAAAGATCCAGTCAGTGGCCACTGATTTACCCGGTCCTTCCTAGTGTATTTATGCCATAGTTTGCTATAAGCTACGGTGGCTAATCCATACTTTACGTACATGTCCTTGTTAGGGGTGCCTTCCGGCGGTGCCGGCTGACTGACCTCTAACGAACGGTCGGGTCCAAAACAATTACAATCAAACAATCTAGAGAAAACAGGCATGACGTATTTATCGGTCAAAAATTAATATCTCAATCAATCAATTCAGACAAAAAGTCTGCACTACCTGTCCTTCGCTGCCTGCAAAGAGAGAATATTCCTATTCTTCGTTGTTTGCAAGCAGGGAAATGTCGCAAATAACTCAATATCAAAAAAGGAATACTAGTATTTCGATCAAACTATTCAATCAATCAATTTAAGTCGTTTTTTCACGAGCTTACCCGGACCGTATGGACAGTTCTTAGTCTTCCCCTTCCAGCGCCTGGTTGTCCTCTCACTCCAACAATCAATGCAGCGTTCCTCTAAGGTCCCAGTCAGGACCGCAGGTCACTCGAGAGAGGTCCGTTCGGAACCGGTGAAGTTCAGTCGATCGGCAGCCAGACAAGGGTCTTCTCAGGCAGGTATACCCCAATCGTTTAGTCGTTCACTCCGTCGTTAGGACCTCTCTACCGGACCCACGCGTCGCTGATGGGCCCCTACGCTTGGGCGCCAATTTGTGAAGGGCAGCGAGTCTTCTAAGACCCTCAATGCTGCCCGGTGCAGGGTTCCACCTCTAATTCACTTTGGGTTCGCTATCAAAATAATGAGGCAAGCGCTGGAAACTGGAAGACAAGAAAAAGGTTTATTTCTCATGAGGAGATCACGTCAACTGCAGACACCGGGATGTCTGAGGGAAGTGTTCTGCTGATACTCCTTTGGCTCTTCCTTTTATACAGGTTTGACACAATGCATTTGTTTCATTACCATGGTTACACAAGCTTGGGGTCCCCGCCCCGGGCAGGTTGTCACACAAGCCCAACAGTAATTCTCTTCCCACCCAGGTCAAACAGACAATCTTATCTTGCAGCTGGACCTTGCTTCAGGGTCTAAAACATGTGAGACCGGCCAGATCTAAGAGTCAGTTCTGTTGATAAAAACAGGTCCCATTGTTGGTAACAACAAGTCTTGCTGTTTGTAGTGCAATAAATCATGTTGCAAGAGTCTTTTTGGTGTTTGGAACCGGTTTGTGTAACTAGGTGCAGTGAGGGGTAAAGTGTCCAAAGGTTTGCCTGAAAACAGAGATGAGGAAAAACGAGTTTGTGGCAGCAAGTGGCGCTGAGGTTTGTTGTGGCAATAGAGTTTATAGCCCCCAGCACACATACCAGGTCGGTCAGAGGGTCAGAGGGATGCTAGTAAGGGCAGGGTGAAACAAAGGTGACCAACAGAGTACAAAATGGCTGTGATAGATCAAAATGACTGCAACTTATGTGCACATAGAATTCCACCAGACAAGATGGTGCAGGTAATGTTCATGATTATCGTTTTGCTTTTAACAAGTATACAGAGGGATATGCTGTATATTTATGTTTGAATATGGTGGTTGTGTGGGGAAGAGCCAATTCTTGAGTAGTCTTATGAAGATAAGGTGGTTATCCGTGGATCTTATGTTTGGCGGTAAAGAGTTCCATAGTTTGGCTGCTTGAAGGATGTGCCACCTATGGTTTTTTCTTGTATGGTGGGATTTTGAGGCGAGGTGTCAATCTAGACTGGAGGTTCCTTTGTTGAATGTATGTGGTGATTTTATTCCTGATGAAGAGCAGTCCTATTCCATGTATAGCGTTGTGGTTGATACAAAGCAGCTTGAATGTGGATCTTCTGGCAACCGGTAACCAATGTTAGTCTTTCAAGGCGGGGGAGATGTGGGCTTGTGGTTTTATATGTAAGAGTAGTCTGGCAGCAGAGTTCTGAATCCATTGTAGTCTTTTCATAGTTGTTAAAGGTGATCCGTGGTAGAGGCTATTGGCATAATCGAGTTTAGACAGAATGAGAGAGATGGTAGCCTGGAACTTGTGTGGAAATCCTACATGGGGGAAGATGCGTTGTAGAGTTTTTATAGTAACGAAGCTTGATCTTGCAAGTTAGTTTACTTAGGCATTCACTGATAGCTTGGAGTCCATGCTAATTCTGAGGTTTCTTACGTCCTTTGATACTTTAGGCGGTGTTCCCAGATCATCAGGCCATGCAGCGAGTGGGTCATAATTTTTCCAATCGCCATATGCGAGTATTTCCATTTTGAAAGCATTTAATTTGAGTATTAGTAACCCCGGTGTGTCACACAATCGATTTTTAATGAATGCCTGCTAAAATTATCAGCAAATGAACTGTGGGCTCTCAACCCAAATAAAAAAGCCTTTAAAGTAAGCACCAAGAAGCGAAGTCAAGTGTGCTCCAGTTTGTCCGACAGAGATTTTAGCTAAACGAAATCACGCATGGGCAGTAATTAAATCTCATCAGTTGGCCCCACCTTTGCATCACCTTGCTTGCACATACTCTATACATTTAAAACAGATTTTTGGCGCTTAGGCTGGGTGAGTGACATTTTTTAAAACATATTCCTACCTGGTGGCATACCTCAGGCGAGGTGGTGTGTAGGGGCTGTGGACAATCAGAGGAATCTCTGGTGCATGTGGTATGCCTCTGCCCAGCACTGTTGGACTTGCGTAGATCAAAACTCAGGCCTGAGTGGAACAAACTTGGAGTTCGGACCTGCAAGCAGGGTATCATTGCGGCCTTGAATCCAGAGAACACGGCTCTAAACATTAGCTTTACGATCTTTATCCATCAGGCATATCGCAAGTTTAAGCAATCCATTAGTATCAATCAAATCACTGGAGAATAAGGTAACCGCCACAGGTGGTCACAACAATCAGTTCTCAAAAAAAAAAAAAGTAGCTGCTGCCTCAATTCGTAAAGCTAGCACCCTCCAATTAAAGTTCATTACAAGGAACCAGGCTAAAAAGACCCAATAGTTAACCCAAGACTGATCTAAGCTACTGACTAGCACCATTCTATGTGCATCAATGATTTGTTCTGCAGAGTGCCATCTGGAATCCCCTGCGGTGGCAACATGCTGTTCATTTTTTATTTGCTTAGAGGTTTTCTTACCACTTCGCAGTTATCCTCGACATCCATGTCTTATCTTCGACATCCCCCGACGCAGCCACATCACACCCCACCTGAGAGACCTGCACTGGCTCCCTGTCAACAAGAGGATAACCTTCAAGCTCCTCACCCACGCACACAAAGCACTCCACAACTCCGGACCAGCCTACCTCAACAGACGACTCAGCTTCTACACCCCCACCCGCCAGCTCCGCTTGACCAGCCTCGCCCTCGCCACAGTCCCCCGCATCCGGAAAACGACCGCCGGCGGCAGATCCTTCTCCCACCTCGCCGCCAAGACCTGGAACACCCTCCCCACCAACCTCCGACAGACCCAAGACCTACTGGCCTTCAGAAGACTCCTCAAGACCTGGCTCTTCGATCAGTAGCAGCACCACCCCCCTCTTCCCCCAGCGCCTTGAGACCCTCGCGGGTATGTAGTGCGCTTTATAAGTGACATGATTGATTGATCCAACTTTCTGGTCTTGACGGACTGTGAACATTTCCGTACTTTAGAATAACTTTGCTCCAGTTCTCATAATAGGGCTACCTCACTTTAGAAGGGACTTTTCTCCAAGTGTATATTTTAATATATAAAGGTTATACTTTTTGCCTGGGATAGGAGCAACGAAGCGTAAATTGTCCAATTGCTGTTTCTTGATTACTGTAATGACCTTACAAATCAAACAATAGGCCATCAGTGGTTGCCTTCACTGAGCGCCATCTTAATTACAACAGCACTCTGAATAGGATGTCTTTTTTAAACTTCTACCGTATGCTAGGTGTTGGAGATCATGTTCTGCTTATTTGCACATGGATCTTATTACTTTTTAATTTCAATCTGCACTTGCATTGGGGTTGGTTATCCGTTTAAAGGTTGTAAGACACAGGTCGTAGTTCTTTTTTTTTTCTTATTTTATATTTGTAAGGTTAGTCTAAAAAAACCCATATAGAGAGAGACCCTGTATTGAGTAAGAGTATTTGTACAAGGATTGTCCTTTTAGGTTGATTACTCTCTGCTCTCAGACAATTATGGCTAACGCGACTAGTAATTCAAATGTTATATAAAGTTTTAACCATGCAGCCATGTATAATTTTAAGTATAACTATTTATTGTTGTTTTGTTATGTATTGTATGCTGCTTTTAAGATCCTGGAGATCAAATAAAGCTACTCCCTAGAGAGAAATAAAATTTGAGATGGCTCCATGTCATCCACGGCTCTGGGACAACTGAAAATCATTGAGTTTCACATGTTTTTGGGGCTTTCCAGTTGAAGGAGTGAGTGAGTGAGTGAGTGAGTGAGTGTGTGTGTGTGTGTCATCTGCATAGTTACAGCACATGAGGTGAAATTGATTGATCAGTGCCGGGAATGACTGTATGTAAATGTTGAAAAGCATGGGTGAGATGATAGAGCCTTGAGGGACCCCCTGCTTTTGTGAAGTACGGTTTGGACGAGAAAGGGGGGTTATATGGATGACATTAGTTCTGTTGTGAAGGTAGGATGCGATCCAGTCGAGAGCAGATCCCTCTATTCCGGCTTCGTAGAGTCTTTGCAGTAGAGTGTCATGATCAACTGTGTCAAAGGCAGCTGAGAGGCCCAAGAAGTAGTGCAGCAAACCCGTTTGGGTCAACTGTGTTCTCTAGATCATCCCAGATGGCAACAAAAGCAGATTCTGTGCCTCTTCCTGGCACAGAATCCTGTCTGGAAGTCTGAAAGCATGGAATTGTATTCAATTAATTGTGACATCTGGGCGAATGCTGCTCAGTTTGCCCAGGAAAAATCCATTTGTAATCGGTTTGTAGTTGTCTGGGTTCGGTGGGTCCAGGTTTGTTTTCTTCAGAAATGGGCGTATGTATGACCTTTTTAGTTCTTCTGGAAATATTCTGGTAGTTAAGGAACTGTTGATGATTCTTCTTACTGGTGTGGCAGCAGAGGTAGTTAAAGAATTTTCGTGAAGGTTTGTTGTGGACAGGGGTCAGAAGGGCTGCCGACAGGCCTGCTTGCTTTGACCAGGTCCATAAATTAATCGTGTGAAATTTGTTGGAAGGAATGAAGGGTCTGGGTTAGCATATTCTTGGATTGCTGTTTTTTGAAAAAGGATGGTGCTGGTGTTTCTTTGTTTTAAACAAGAGTCCAACATGTCTGCTTTGGTCGTGTAATGATTTGCCAGTTTGTCTGTGAAATATTGAGTAATGGGACGAGCTCCTTCTAGGCATTTTGGTTTATGAAATTCAGTGAGAATTTTATAGAATTCTTTATTTGCACATTTAGCATTTTGAATTCTGTCCGAATAGTATCTTTTTTTTTTTTAGCTTTTTTGATAGCCAACTTGTATAATCTGATACGTTTTTGTAGTTAAAATTTGTCTTGATTGGGGTTTGTTTTGAGCCAGGTACGCTGCAGATTTCAAATTTGCTGTTTTACCTCTTTGAGCTCTGTATTTCTCCAAGGTGCCCGTTTTCTTTTGTTCTGTTGCCTTGTTCTTAGTGGTATTAGGACATCAAAAGCTTCCTGTAGCCACTCATAGCTTTTGAAGAGAATTTATTGTGTCTAGATCTGTACTGGATGATAGCTGTGTTTCTAAGTGTTCAATTGAGTTTGTTCCACGGTTGATAGGTGGATGCATTTAAGGTGGCTTTAGGTGTGTTGTATTATGTTGGAAAGCAAGCAAATGGTGGTCCGACCATGTGACTTGAGTTATTTTTTGAAAGGTAACTAGTTCTGCATTTGCAAAAATGATATCTAGGATGTGTCCAGCAATGTGTGGATTTGTGGATGATCTGATGTAGGTTCAGTGCGTCTAGGCCAGTGATTGTTTTCGAATTGGGCATATTGGATTTGTCAAACCAAATGTTGAGGTCACCCAGAACGCACAGGTTGGAGTATAGTGTTATCAGGTTTGAAACTGTGTCTAGAAGTGTGTCTGGGAATGCTGCGATGCTAGGTGGTCTGTAAAGGAGCAGGACGTTACAAGACGAAGATGGTGTAGGGTTGCATCTGGTGAAGAGGGACTCACAACCTTGTATGGAGACATTGTCAGTTTTAGCGATATTTAATGTCTGTTTGAACACAACAGCTATTCCACCTCCTCTTTTGCCTATACGATTTTGCGTGATAGTTTGATAGCCTAGAGGAATGGCTTTATGCAAGACTGGAGCCATATACTCTCATAACCATGATTCGGATATGAAAAGTAGGTCAGGTTGTATGTCAGTGAGAAGGTTGGACGTTAGGCTTGTTTTTTGTGAGTGATCAAACATTTATTAGTAGGCAGGTTAGAGAATTTGCTTTGGTGATAGTGTGACTTTGTTTTGTGGGAGAGTGAGCAGTATTTTGTGGGCTTGTAGCAGGCGTGTCCTTAGTCTTGGTATTAGCTGTACGAGGATAGCAATAGTCTAGCTGTTTTGTATCGTGTTCCTCGTCCAGCAGGCTAAGAAGGCATTTTGATCGGTCTGCGTGTGTAGGTGGTGGAGATGGTGGTTGAGAGTGAGTTGGTAAGCTGTGTTCTTTTTGTAGTGAAGCCTTGTTGTGCAGTAGACGTGGAGATGCGAAGTTGTGAAGAGTGGTACGTTGCTTATTTTGTTTGAGTCGGTTTAGTTTGGAAGGTGCATGAGTTAGTAGTGGTGGTGCAGCCTGTGGGTCATGTAGTATGGTTCTAAATTGTCCAATGGATGAGATGCGCTTAGAAGAGAGTTGCTGTGTTGCAGTATATTTCTTAGGTGAGAGGGAAAAGAGAAAGCTTTGCATAGGAGTTTGTTTATGGTGTGTATTATTTGTGTAGTCAGGAAGGTGGGAGTATGTTTGTACTTTGTTACGCAAAGTATTATGAGGTTGTGTGTGAGAGATTTTGTTATGCTGGTGTGTTTGTTATGTTTTGTTTTTGAGGAGTAGTGAGAGGAGGTGCTGGTGTATTCGTTTTCTGAGAAGGATTTGTATGTAAGGTATTATTGGTGAGTGAAAGTTGTAAGGTAAAGGGGGTGATGTGTGTGAATAGAGTGTATGTGGTGTGTGAGAGGGGATGAACTAGATTTAAGAGTGTTTGTGCTAGATGTGATTGCTGAAAGAGGTAATGTATGAAGTAGAGGAGTGCAAGTGTTGTGTGGTTGTGTTACTGTGGTAGAAAGATGAGGAGGGTGTTGGTGGATGAAAAGATGGAAGGCTGAGTATAGGTTTGCTGATGACATTAAGAGGGTCTGTTTGGAGTTATTAGAGAAGGGAGTGTGTGTTTGGATGGGATACAGTTAAATGTGGTGTGGATTTGGGTTGCGTTTAAGATGATTGGATTGGTTAGTGGTATATGATAGAGTGGTGTATTGTGTTTAAGTGAAGGCGTAAATGTGTGGTAGTTGGGGTAGAAGGGTGTATAGGTGTGTGGTTCTGGGGTTTTGTAGTGGGTGCTGAGACTTAACTTTGTGCACCGTTAGTTTGTAGTAAATGAGTGGAGTATATTTGCTGTGTGTGTTAATCTGGTTGTGGATTGGGTGGGTGCTGGTGAGGGAGAAAATAGGCAGCATGCCTGGCCCTAGTCTCGACCAGTCTCAAACAGGCAGCTGCCCTTGCCCTCTTCACCCTTAGCCTCGACGCCCAGGCTGAGACTCCCTGAACCCTGACCTTAAATAGCCCTAGTGATCAGGTAACCCCTTCGGGCAATGGGAACCCTAGCCCTAACCAATCAGAACTCTAGCCCCAAGTCCTAGGACCAATAGAGACCAGGTTCCCTTACAACCAATCACAGCCCTAGTCTTAGCAGCCAATCAGGAAAAAACAAAAAACCTTGGGTACAATAGAAAGCCTAGCCCTAGAAACCAAACAAAAAAACCACAAACAATATCCACCAATAAGACCTCTAACCCCAAGCCCTACGTCCAATAGAATCACTGACCCAGGGACTAATCAGAACCCCAGACTTATCATCCAATCAGAACACTAACCCTAAGCCCAATAGAAACACCAGATACAGCCACCAATCAGAACACAGATGTAACGTCCAATAGCAACTCATATAAGTTGTGTGTGACCCAAGGCACAGGCTGCTGGGCAGGGGGCTGGGAGCTAGCTACTCCTCTATTCAGAATCTTTTGGAGCAGACCGGCCCAATCCACACACTGGAGTGCTGCAGGTAAGAGCCTAAACCAGGCCTCTAACAATACTGCTATTCCCACACTTAAACAACCCACTCTCCTAGCCAAAAAACGAGTGCTACATACACTTTCCAAACACAGTTTAAACTCTCAGCGCCGATTACTGCAGTCTCATAGCACACTCTCCTTAGTCGCTGAAGTATAATATGGTCCCGCTGTCAGTTTTTTTTTTTTTTTAAAGCTTGAGTTACTCACTTGCTAAGACAAAAGGAGCTGGTAGTGGATTGCTTACACACAGGTCTGTATAGTCTACAAGGAAGTTCCGTGGGGTAGAAATAATTCCTTTAGAGTAACAGTAATTTACATATAACAAACAGTTCTTTTCTGTATTCAAACGTAGTATCAAACACACTACACAGATATTTTGGAAATATATATATATATCTATCCATATCTATATCGAATAGTTTCTTACCTGTCGGTGTAGTTTTGCAGCTTGAAGACTTTCTGGATTCACTATGCTGTGCATTATTCCGCCATCTCGTGGTTGGGTCCGGATTCGTAGTCTTTTCTTTGTTTTTGTCTTTTTTTTTTTTTTTTTGTTGGCCCAGGTGGCGGCGACGCCCACCATTTGGTGTCTTCGGTGACGTCGTCGCGCTTCCGGCGGAAGCTCCCACCTTTGGTAGCCATCTTCAGATATATATATCTATCCATATCTATATCTATATCTATATCTATATCTATATATATATCTTTCCACAACGGCCCACTCTTCTGACTCCTGGGCGCTCTTGGTGGTGCGGTTTCGGCAGAGCCAAGCCGATAATAAATCACACCACTTGGGGGCGTGGCTTGAACGCCGATGAAGACTGTCGCGTGAGCTGAATGCTCCGCGCCGACCTCACCAATTATCCTGTACGGAGAGCCGGGCTGGCGCCTCTGTGACCCCGGGAGGGTTTCTCGAGGTGCGGGGGCCTGCGCGGCGGGAGATCGGGAGCTCCGTCGCCCCCCGAAGTTGAACTGGGACTCCGGGCGGTAAGAGGCCTGGCTCCTCTACGCAGAAAATGGCGGCCGTCCCCCCGAGTCAGCCAGGGAGGAGCAGCCAGGAAGAGGAGTGGATCGGAGATCTGGAGCTGTGAGTGCTTCCCCCTTTTGAGATCGGCGGGTGCTGAAGGCCTGCGGGGGTGCCCTCCCTATCCCAAAGAGCGCTGAACAGGAGGAGAGGCGGCTGTGGCTGGCGAGGGGTCCAGGAGGTCCCGGGAGCGCCTGGCCGCGGCGGAAGACCGCGCCATACCCGGTGACTGGTGGAGAAGACCGAGCGGGAGTCCTGGCTCCGGCGATACGAGTGCGGGTGCCCAGCGCGGCTGCGCTGATAGAGGGTGAGACGGGCCCCTAGGCTTGGCTGCAGGGGTCTGGCAAACAGCTACCTGGCTACCGGACTAGGATTGGGGATCCGGACCTGCCCGGAGTGAAACAACACCCCGCCTTGCGGATCGGTGAGGACGACGCAGCCGCAGCACGGTACGGGGGGACCCTGGCAGCCGGGACTAGGGGTGCTGTGGGGCCGATAGCGGTGTCACCGACGGACCGGGGTGAGGACCCACCAGAGGATCCAGAGTAAGAGGCCTGCTGCAGTGGTGCCGCTTGGGAACCTGGGCGGGAACTCCAGAGTAGGAGGCGGAGGCAGAGTGTGGCGCAGCTACCCGGCGTGTGGCGCAGGACCAGGCCACGGTACTCTGAGGGAGACCCGGAGTTAGTGGTGTGGTTGACCGGACATTTTGTGTGCAACGGGGGAGCGGCGCCGCGGGCGGCCCGGAGTGCCCGCCTCTGCGGCTTGCACGACCTCGAGCTTGGATTGGAGTGCTTGATAGGTGGCTGCTGGCTGGATCCTTCTCCTGCGGGGACTGGCTCTGAGACCTCTGAACTGGGAAGCCCCATTGGACTATCACACGCGGGGTGTACTGCCAAGACCACTGTGGTGCTGTTGGGCCTGGGGCACCCTCATATGCCAGCTGGAAGTTTTGCCTGATGGAGGATTGCTCAGAGGGGGCGGCTGCAGGAGGCAGAGCCCGGTGAGGACCCTCCGGGAGAGCAGAGGACGACGGAGGCAGGTAGATCGGAACATCCAGATCCTTGTCAGACGGGGAGCCCCGAGTTAACGGACTGCAGAGGGCGCTGTAGGGTGAGACCAGGACCGGTTGCTAAGCAAGCTGACAACCATGGGGAAACCACGAGGCCGACAAGGGGGAGCTCTCCAGGAGTCGGAGGATGGGGCAGTAGAACAGAGGAAACAAGAAGCGGCTGAACCGCACCCGGAGGGGATGTTGCAGCAACAGGTGGACCAGATCCGCCGCGCTATCACGGATACAAAAGAAGCACTCCAGCAAGACATTGCTCAAGTGTCGCTGGGATTGGGGCTCCTACGGGCAGATCATGCGAAGTTGACTGATCGAGTGACACAGGCTGAGACCACCCTGCAGGTCCTAGAGCCAGCTCAGAAAGCACTGGAGGTTCAGATGGGGGAGGTCACCAGCAGGCTCCATATGTTGGAAAAGAGGGCCAAGGATGCCGAAGGGCGTAATAGGCGAAACAACATACGAGTGGTGGGCCTTCCGGAAGGAGCAGAAGGGGACAGCATGATAGACTACCAGGAACAGTGGCTGCGCACTGAGGTGGCTCCGGAAGGCCTGACGCCATTCTACACTTTGGAGAGAGCGCACAGAGTGCCTGCCCGTCCGCTGCAGCCGGGGAGACCGCCCAGGCCTGGGGTGGCCCGAATGCTTCATTATAAGGACAGGGACCTCCTGCTACATAAGGCGCGCACCGCAGGCCCATATAGAGTGGACAATAATAACGTGTCACTGTTCCCGGATTATACTTTTGAAGTAGAGCGCCACCGAGCCTCCTTTCTGGCGGTCAAGAAGGCCCTCCGAGGGGGCGTGGCCAAGACCCGAACCGAGATGGCCGCCTAAAGAGGGAGCTCCGTCGTAGCTGATCTCCCCACGACTATCCGCCACACAAATCCGAAACCCGAAGGTCGGGAATTGCACCGGAACGATAGCGGAAGACATTGTGCCGGGCGCGAGGGCCGAGCTCCGCCTGAAATAGACACTGCGACCCTCGCGAGAGAGGGGCCTGTGAAGCCGGGGGCTCGATTTTCGAGACAGGCCGCCGGAGCGCACCACAGCCTTGGCCTCTACCACCTGGGGCTGACGGATCGGCGCGGTGCCATATGCGGACCGAGAGAGCGGCTGGGACCTGCGGGGGCGCTGGCGGTGGAGTGCACCGGGAGGCAGATACAGCCTGAACGGAGAGGTGAGGTGGCAGGAGACCCCATCAGCGAACGCACGGGACGTGAGGGAGGTGACCGTCCATCACTAGGGTCAAAGAATATCGCCACACAGTAACGAGGGCCCACAGAAAATCTAAAGCCGGGGCTCGATTTCGCGACAACCCGCTGCACTCTGGTGCGCCCTCGTCTTTCTGTACCCCGTGCCTGCTGGGACCAGTGCGGCACCGGGGACTGTTTGTGGCGGTGCGGGGATCCAGCGGAAGCGCCGTGGACAGTGGTGCCCCTGTCACGAGAGTTGCCGGGAGATTGGTGCAGACTGGAACGCCGGGCTCAGGGGCCCGGGGTGCCGGGTGACGGGGTGTGGCTGCAGAGGGCCGCCTGGGAGTCGTGGGCAAAGCGGTGTGCGGACCCTCATCACCCTCTGAATTTTTCGCATCCCGTTGCGGGGCGATTGACTGCCCTCCCCCATTGATCCGTGATACGAAGGGGAGACGGGGATCTACTGGAGCTGTGTGAAACCCTGGATGGTGGCCTTGAAAGCAACAGCCTGCCTACACGCCCTTGTCGCGGATAGACGGCGCCCAGCTGGGAGTGAGGCAGCGGCTTTGCGGCCCGTGCTGCGGTCGCAGGACATCGGACTGAAATTCCGAGCGCCCGGGGCCCGGGGCATGGTGAACGTGACGTCCCCCTCTCCCTGACTTGAGTGCCGCTGATTTCGGTGAGACAGGCGGTGAAGGGCGCCAGTGTCAGTGACCGGGCCACGGCTCAGGAGAGAGCCAAACTTGGACACCTCCGGAGACACAGACATGGAGAAGAGCAAGACGGCAAGTGCCAGGGGCTCTAAGGCGGTGCAGTCCAACAAATTGGATCGCTACACCCTCCCTAAAGACGTGATTCAAAGCCGTCAATCCAGAGACAGCCCAGCGAGTGAACAAGGTGGGGAAGACCAGGAACTGTCCCTGAGGGATGTCATGGATGCCATCTCCAGTGTAAAAACCTCTCTGGAACACAAAATGGACACAATCGCCATAGAGGTTAATTTAATCCGAGCAGACCTGTCTAAACTCAGCGACAAAGTCAAACAGGTTGAGATTACCACCTCTAGCTTGGTGGGAGACGTGGCACAGATCCAAGAGGAAATGCAGGAGATGCGGACATTCCGTGTGGCGACTGAGGTAAAGCTGGATGACTATGAAGGGCGGCTACGTCGCAATAACCTACGGATCCTAGGAGTGCCGGAAAAAGCGGAAGGGCAGTCTCCAGACCTCTTTGTGGAGGACCTTATCCTGCGCCAGCTGCAGCCCAAGGGTCTCAGCAAGTTCTTCGTCATCGAGCGGGCCCACAGGGTTCCCGGAGGCCGCCCCAGGCCGGGGGCTCTGCCTCGCCCGTTGTTGGCCAGAGTGCTAAATTTCCGCGATCGAGATATAATCCTCCAGAACGCCAGGGCCCGACCTGGCCTCCGCTACGAGAATGCAGACATTTCTTTCTTTCCGGACTTCACACAGCGAGTGCAGAGACAAAGGAGGTCCTTCCTCCCTGTTAAACGAACGCTAAGAGACCGAGGTTTCAAGTACGCTATGCTATTCCCGGCACGTCTCCGGGTGGAGGCGGAGGGAAGGGCCTGGTTCTTTGAGCGGCCGGAGGAAGCGGCGGAGTGGCTGGACTCACACTCGAATAGGGGACAGACGGCAGCGGAGCTGCGGAGGTGGAGGCCTCTCAACAGCGTGAGCAAAAGGACTAAGAGAAATATAGGCTCTCCGTGGAGCGGACGCTCTCCTCTGAAGCCCTGGGACAGGTAACGGGCGGGGTGGGGCCGAACTCCATCACAGTGGCCCCCCGGCCCTCGGTCTCTACCCAGATTTGTGGTGCATGACTTTCTGAGGGACTTTCATACTTATTGAGTGGGGAAGGTCAGCTAATTGGTATGGCATGCCCCCACGTTTACTACTTTTAGTGTTCGTTCAGGGCGACAGGCACTCTGCAGAGATTTTTATGGGCAGTTCTTCGCTCACAGTGCAGGGAAGCAGGGTGGGGGGTAGTTGGGAGGGGGTTTCATGTTTTTATGTTTGTATTGTTCTTGAATTGTCATTTCAATCTTATTTTGCAACAGAGGAGCCTGTAATTTTTGAACTAATCAATGGGTGCACAAGGGGGGGGAGACATTAAGATATTGAGTTGGAATGTTAATGGACTGGGAGGCAAGATCAAGCGTAGTGTAGTCCTCCAGTATATCAAACGCCAGGCCCCGGATGTCGTCCTACTACAGGAAACACATCTCATTGGTAACAAATGCAAGGCAATGCACAGATGGGGATACAAAATGGTGGCCCATGCAGGATTCACCTCGAGTTCAAGGGGGGTGGGCGTCATGATGAAAAACTCCTTTCCCCTGACTGTGAGCGCCACGTGGGTGGACGACCGAGGCAGATATGTGGGGGTGTCGGGCATGTGGGAGGGGCGAACCATCACATTTATGTCAATCTACGTCCCACCGGGATTCACAGAACACAACATTTATAGACCTGAGCTCTATCCTACTCACTATTCCAGAGGGCCACTTGATTGTAGGGGGTGACTTTAATGCAGTAGTCTCTGGCACATTGGACCGTTATCCCCCGCGAGACATGGGGCCTTCTTGTCAATGGTTACCCGACTTCCTCAATTCCATGGGACTGGTAGACGGGTGGAGAACATATCATCCAGAACAGCAGCAATATACCTTCCACTCCGGTGCGCACAATAGTCTATCCCGGTTGGATTACTGCCTAGTTCCGGCAACACAGGCCCACAGCATACAAGACATCAAACACTTAGCTAGAGGCATTTCGGACCACTCGCCAATATGGACACATATAGCCCTTGGTCGCTCCACGGTGGGCAGGATCGCTCCCATTAACCCCTGGTATCTAAAAACCCCCAAAACTCGAAACGAATTAGTGAAAGCTATGGACACCTATTTCTTGGATAATGAGGGTTCTGTTTCCTCACCTCAGATACTGTGGGAAGCATTCAAGACGGTACTCCGAGGCCAGGCACTGTCACTGATCTCCGGAGTTAAGAAAGAAAATCGTAAAGAAGTGATCGACATTGAGTCCGAAATCAGTGCCCTGGAGGGAGACCCTGAACTCGGAGCCACGCCAGAAAAGCTCCACCTGTTGAGCCTAAAACAACATGAATACAAGGCCTTAGTGACAGACAGGGCGAGGGCAATGAGCAGGGAGCAGCTAGGCAGGGTCTATGACCTTGGAGATAAAGCAGGGAAACTTATAGCGTGGCTCGACAAAAAGAGCACGCCAATAGGCTGGTGCCGGAACTTAGGGTTGAGGGAGAGAGGCCCATCACGGAGCCACAAACCATAGCGGACAGATTTGCTACTCACTTCTCCGCGGTATACAAAACTGTAACCCCACATTCCGAAGAAGACTCACAGGAACTACTGCGTGACATTAAGCTCCCCCGGCTCACTTTAGAAGACCGTCAGTATATGGACAGCGACCTGACAATAGATGAGATTGGGCAAGCAATTCGCGCTTTGAAGTCAGGGAAGGCACTCGGTCCTAATGGAATTCCTATTGAGCTATACAAACTTCGGCCAGATAAGATGGCACCATACCTGAAGGCCATGTTCGAGGAGGCCAGAGAGGGCGGGGTGCTGCCTAGGGAGCAAAGGCTCGCGACCATAGTGACAATCCACAAAGAGGGCAAGGCCAAAACCGAATGCGCATCATACAGACCCATCTCCCTTCTGAACGCCGAACCCAAAATATTGGCCAAATTATTGGCCACGCGCTTAGCCAAAATAATCAGCGGCCTGGTTCATCCGGATCAATCTGGATTTATGCCACATAGGAACACGGCACTAAACCTGCGCAGACTACATGGAGTGGTGAGTAGAGCACACACTATCCAAGAACCAGCGGTGGTGGTGTCCTTAGACGCCACCATGGCATTTGATACTATGGAGTGGCCCTATCTGTGGGCAGTCTTGGCCAAACTGGGCTTTGGGCCTAACTTTATCCAATGGGTACGTCTTCTGTACAGTGACCCCCTGGCCCAAGTGGTAGTCAATAACAAACTTTCTGCAGCCTTCCCGCTTAGCAGGGGAACCCGCCAGGGATGTCCGCTCTCGCCCCTCCTCTTCGCCCTGGCCCTTGAACCTTTTGCTGCGTGGATCCGAGGTGACCCAAGGATAAGAGGACTGAAATGGTCCCCGGACTGGGAGGACCGCATTTCCTTGTATGCGGACGACATCCTCCTTTATTTAGCCTCGCCGAAACACTCCCTGGTGGTGATATTGGATATACTGGAGGTCTTTGGCAGATTTTCTGGCTTCACCGTAAACTGGAATAAGTCCCTGTTATATGCCCTTAGTGGTGACCCTCCTCTTCCCCCAGGAACTGTCCAATACAGATAAACACAATTGGGTTTAAATACCTAGGCATATTTGTTTCCCTAGATGCCGCACTTCGATACGAGCGGAATCTCCTTCCACCCCTTCGCAGACTCCAGAAAGATATTGCTAGTTGGAAAACACTCCCCCTTTCGCTTTTGGGTAGAGCAGCCCTTTTTAAAATGATGTCCCTCCCTAGGTTTCTATATATCCTACAGAACACGTTGGACCCTGTCCCAGCTCACTACTTCAAAGAGATTGAGAACCTCCAGCGCACTCTGCTGTGGGAAGGAAAACCTCGCATTGCTTTAACTAAACTCACCCTATCGTGGTATGAAGGAGGCATTAGCCTTCCTGACATTAAAAAATACTATTGGGCAGCACATCTTGCTGCCGTTAACCACGGCACCTACGGTCGCCCAGATGACCCTGGCTATGCTATGGACAGATGGCTCCTCCCGGGAGGGACGTATGGTAGAGCACTGTACTCAAAGCCTGGACGACTTGCCCTAACTGGACCCACTGCACACACCGTTCAGGTTTGGCACAGCGCAACTACCTCACTGGGATGGGGCAATACATTGACACTAGCCACTCCACTGTGGGACTCAGAGAAGCTAGGTAGTTTGTGGAAGACGAAAGGGTTTGACAGGTGGGACCTAATAGGAATCTCACACATCAAAGATATGTTGGGAACCAGCGGGATCAAACCCTTTGTAGACCTCCAAAATGAATATAAGCTGGCAGACACTGAACACTTCCGCTATGTACAAATCGTGCACTCACTACGTATGCACCTGACACGAGACTCCGTCCCTCCCGACGCTTCACCACTGGAAGATAGAATACTAGACGGGTCACTACCCGAGAAAACCATTTCTCTCATATATAAGAAGTTAATCAACAATGGGAAGGACCAGCTCCAAACACTGCGGGAGAAGTGGACACGGGACGGGATTGAATTGGATGAGGAGGATTGGCAGGAGGCGATATCCTCTCCCAGGGTGGTAGCCATATCAGCGCGTCTCCGATTAGTCCAGCTTAAAATCCTACACAGGACTTACATGACTGGGCCTCAACTAGTACACATGGGAAGGGGGATGAGTGGGGAGTGTAGGAGGAACTGTGGGCACACAGGAACGTTTATACATATTCTTTGGGAATGTCCAGTCATCAGCACATTCTGGCGCAGGGTTCAAGGTGTCATCAACTCGGTACTCTCGCTCCGCTTCGCCCTGAGGTGAGACGCTGCCTCCTGAATATTTGGGAACCTACTGACTTGAATACAGCCCAGACACAATGGTCCACACTGGGATTCATGCTAGCAAAGAGGAATATTGCGCAGCGATGGGGAGCAGAGCAACCTCCCACAATAGAGGCCTGGGAGAGGGATCTAGACTGGTGCATGTATAGGGAAAAAACGGTGTACCTGGCCAGGGGTTGCCCGAAAAGTGGTCCCGTGTATGGGGCTCTTGGAATATATACCGAGGAGACATCTGCACACCGCCTCGCTGTATTGACATTACAGACCCGCCCTCACCGTAACATTCCTCATTTCCTGTAATTAGGTACAATGATTTTCCTCCCCCAGGATACCTCATGCCATTAAGCGATTGACTCCTCTGTAATGTATTATTGTATTTATGTTTGTTTAATAAAAAGAAATATAAAAAAAAAAAAAAGAAGGCCCTCCGAGACGAAGGTATACAATATTCTCTGATGTTCCCGGCGCGCTTGCGAGTGACACTGGATAGTAAAACATTCTTCTATAATAATCCTGATGAGGCGTGGAGCTGGTTGGAGACCTACCGAGCAGGGAAGGGTGAGGCAGGAGGCACTGGAGGGCGAACAGCGGAGGCGCCAAGGGAGAACCGCGTCAGACGCTCTAGACGACGGCGTCCTGGGACGCAGAAGCCCTCCGCGTCTCAGACGGGGAAAGAACGGCTGGCGGCATTGCAGGCCGTGACAGAAATCTCACAGGCGAGCGGTACGATGCCACTGGAACTGACCGAATCGGACAGAGGGTCAGCAGGGACGGACTCTGCTGGGACAGACGTGGAGAGTGTCACCATGCCTCATATTACTCCAGGGACGGCGGACGAGATCATAGATGCCTGAACTTGTGCTGTGTTCCAGGTGACTGACACGAGGGGTCGACTGGTCCTGGAGTTGTAGCCCTCAGAGGGGGGTACACAAGACAGATGAGATGGTTCGGGGGGCTTGGACGGGGGGATGTTCGTGCTGGGCGGCCGCCTGCCCTTTGGGGGGCCCTTCCGGGGGAACTGAGGACCCTTTTGTTATAGTGGGGTTTGGTGTTAAGATACACTGAGGCCGCAGACCAGATCTTCTTGGCGCTAGAGCTACCCCCTTAGTTTCGCTCCTAGAGCGAATCCCTGGTAGCTACCAAAGGGACTGTTAGGGAAATGGTTTGGATGGGTACTAGCTGTTTAGAGCCTGTTCTGGGGATGGGAGGGAGGGGAGAGTTGGGGGTTGTTTTTGGGGTAGTTAGAACCACCGGTGTGCCAAGGCAGGGAGTGCAGTTGTGGAGCAGGGATACTTTGCACAATGGGGACATCACCTGAATACAAATGCATTACGTGGAATGTACGGGGGATGCACACGATGTTAAGACGCCACAGGGTCCATGCTTACCTAGTGCGTAGAGAGGTACAGATAGGTTTTCTCCAAGAGACCCATATGGATCGAGTGGAAGGCCAAGCATTGCAGCGCCGCTGGAGGGGGCAGCTTTTTTATACCACGTATTCTGCTTTCGCTAGGGGTACACTGATTTGGGTGCGGGCGGGGGTTCCCTTCCAGCCGACTCAGCAGTTAGTAGATCCTGAAGGGAGGTTTGTGGCTGTTACGGGGAGGTTAGATGGGAGGCACGTGACATTATGCAGTGTGTATGCCCCCAATGTGGAACAGATGTCTTACTTTGTGCGATTGTCAGGGAAATTGGCATCATTCTTGACAGGTTCAGTGCTCATGGGAGGTGATTTCAACTCTGTCGTGGATACTGCAATGGATAGATCCCACCCACCGCTGCCCCAGGCGCCCATACATAGGCTCTCGAAACTCCGGAGGGATTGGCAGGCTGAGTGGGGGCTGATAGACACATGGCGCGCGCAACACATAGGGGAAAGGGAATATTCTTATTATTCTGCCCTACACGACTTGCATGTGCAGCTGGATGCAGTGCTGTGTTCACCGGATGTTCATGCGTTGGTCCACCACAGTGAGTACCTGGCAAAAACAATATCGGACCACAATCCGCTGGTCTTAACTTTGCGATGGACTCGGGAAAGACCTGCAATCCCTACCTGGCGACTACGCCCGGAGGCCTTGGAGGACCCGGTGTTCCGAGCGGAGGTGCAAGAGGGTGTGGAGCACTATTTCCTCGAGAATGAGGGAACGGCATCGACCCTGGCACAGGAGTGGGATGCCTTTAAGGTGGTGGTGAGGGGCTTGTGTATTGCCAAAGCCTCGGGAGTGCGGAGAGCGCTGTTGCAGGATATAGAGAGGGAGGAATTGAGGCTGCGTCAAGCGGAGAGAGCCCACCCTGAGAACCCGGAAGCACAGGGCGAAGTTTTAGCTGCGAGAGAGGGAGTGGCGACACAAGTGGAGAGGCTGCGCTGCTTCGACCATAAAGAATACCTAGTACGGGCACATGCGGAAAGGGATAAGGCGGGCACCCTCCTGGCGTGGCTGGCCAACCCGGTACCGAGGGGAACGCCCATCCTGGCTTTGACCTCCCCAATGGGCACTCCGGAGTATACCCAACGGGGATTAATGAGCTGTTTTTGACATACTATGCAGACCTATACGGGAGCAAGCTACGGGGGGTGGATGACAGCTTGGGTGAGTTCTTGGCTGAGGTACGACTACCGCGCCTTACGGCCGACCAAGGGATTACGCTGGGACAGGCGATCACAGAGGGGGAGATACGTAGCGCGATAAAACATATGGCGCGCAGGAAAACCCCGGGGGCCGACGGGCTGCCGATCGAATTTTACGCGACATATATCGATATCCTGGTCCCCAAATTGCTGGCGGTTTATCGAGAGGCCTGGGACTTAGGGAGATTACCAGTATGCACTCGCGAGGCTATCATTATCCCGCTGTTGAAGCCGGGTAGGGACTCACTGTCTAGGTCGGCCTACCGCCCCTTATCAATGTTAACCACCGATTATAAGATTTTGAGTAAGATACTTGCGACCCGGCTTCTCCCTTATATGACGCAATTGGTCCATAACGACCAGGCGGGATTTATCCCGAAGCGCACTACTGCGACTAATGTACGCCGGCTTCTCCGGATTCTGGGAGAGGACCACAGTAACACCCCTGCGGCAGCGGTTCTCTGTGGACATTGAAAAGGCATTCGACTGCCTAGAATGGTCATATTTGTATCGGGTCCTTCACGAGTTCGGACTTGGGGATTCCTTTGTGGGATGGACGGAGCTTCTTTATAGATCAGCAACGGCACGTGTGCGGACGGGGGCGACGATCTCTCCGGCCTGCCGGGTGGAGCGGGGCACGCGTCAGGGATGCTCGCTCTCTCCGCTGTTGTTTGCCTTGGCCATTGAACCTCTGGCCTCTCATGCCCGGTTGGGAAGGCATTATCCAGGTTTATACCTCCGCGGGGATATGCAGTTTATCTCCCTTTACGCGGATGATTTATTACTCTTTCTTGCGAACACGGATACGGCTTTGGAGGGCGCGCGGCGCTTGCTCTCTGCGTTTGGATTGTACTCAGGGCTGAGGGTAAACTGGACGAAGACCTGCTTGTTCCCGGTGGCACCGGCGATGGTGAACCCTTCACAGGTAGAGGGCATTCGATGGGAGCCACGCTGCTTACCTTACTTAGGCACGAACATCTATCATACCACTGAGGATTTACTAGAAGGTAATTTGGGTCGGGCCATACGTGGACTCGGGGGCAGTTTTGGGTTCTGGGGCACATTGCCGTTGTCGGTAGCGGGCCGAGTAGCGCTCCTGAAGATGGTGGCGCTCCCGAGGTTACTGTACTTCTTTCGGACGTTGCCAATCTGGGTACCGGGCTCCATCTTCCGACAGCTTTGCTCTATGGCTGGTGGATTTCTTTGGGGGACGGGCCGGCGGCGGGTTGCGATGGATACAATGATACGCCCGAGAGGTGATGGGGGTATGGCAGTACAGGATTTTGAGTGGTACTATTTGGCAGCGCAGCTGCAGTGGCTCACCCAAGCTGTGGCTCGGGAGTTCCGGGGCCCAGATGGTCCTGAAGGACGGTGGATCCCACGGTACATCTTGTCCTTTATAGTGCTCCAGCATAAGATGTGCCTTGAACCGCTCACTGTTGAGGAGAGGACACTGCGGTTGTGCTGGAACCGAAGCCAGCGACGGGCTGGATTCTCCCGCCCATATGCCCCGGAGATACCGCTGGGTATGTGCACGGCCTTCCCGCATGGCGGGGATTGGACGGCATTGGCCAACTGGGAAGAATTGGGCATACAAATGCTAGGAGACCTCTATGAAAACGAATCCCTGTTGCCGTTTCAGGCCCTGCAACATAGATATGATCTCCCACAAGGGGACTATTTGCTGCATTCGGCGCTTGTTTCGGCACTGCAACGCCATTGGGGGACGGGACTGTCGGAGCCGCGGACCTCAATGGCGTGCCAATATGTGGTAGTGGCGGCGGGGACCTTTAAGGCCATTACGTGCCTCTACAAGCGCATGTTGACAGGCTTTGGAACCATTGCACGCGTTAAAGGGGAAGTGGGAAGCGGACCTGGGTAAGGAAATACCTGAACAGACATGGGCGCAGGTGGTCAGAAGAGCCTGGAAGAGCACGAGAAATGCTAGATTTCAATTGGTGCATTTCTATGTCCTGCATAGAGCGTATTTGACACCAGCTAAGCTTAATCAATATTTCGCTACGGCGGCCGCACAGTGCCCGAGATGTGGTCTAGAGGGGGCCGACTTCCCGCATATGATGTGGGGGTGTACGGAATTGGGAACGTATTGGGGGGACGTGTTAGAACTGCTGTGCAGTATAACGGAGCGTACGATAGACCTCAATCTGGGCACTTGTCTACTGCACTGGCTCCCGCACACCGCTAAAACGAAAATAACAAGCAAATTCATAGACTTAGGCCTCATATTAGCCAAGAGAGAACTTACACTGCATTGGAAATCAGCGAGGGGGCCGAGTGTAGGGAGATGGCGGGCAGAACTACTCAAGTGGGCGCGGAGCGAAGGATCTATAAGGCTACAACAAGCCCTACGTCTTGATAATGAAAAGGTACTGGAGGCGGCCAGGGCGTGGGAGGCTTTAGTCGCTCTATTGCAGGCTCCAGAAACAGGCTCAGAGCAGGGTTCGATCTTGGAAGACCGGGGGGGACCCAATTGACACCTTGGCACAAGGAGACTGAGCCAGGGCATGATCAGTGGAACGTGGGATGTCCTTTCACAACAATTTCACCCTGTACTGCTTTAGTATTGTTTGATAATGTTAGAGTAACAGAGTGGGTTATATTTTAATGTTTGTATTATGTGTCCTAAGGCACACCAGCGGTGGGAGGGGAGGGCTGAAGGGGGGGGGAGGGAGGGGTTTATAGAAGGAAACGATTTGAAAGAGATATTGTTGACATTAATGTAGTTGCTGCTATGCTGCTGATTTATATCGTTGGTTGGATGAAAATCAATAAAATAGATTTAAAAAAAAAAAAAAAAAAAAAAAAAAAAAAAAACACACCACTTTTCCCCAAAGGGAGTTCCGCTCGCACTCACGAGTAAGGAGGCTTCAAATCACATTTGTTACGGCTCCAATTTATTTCAGCATGCCAGAAACATCTGAGCAAGGTCTCTGGAGAAACAAACGCGTAGAGATGTTTCTGGCATGCTGAAATAAATTGGAGCTGTAACAAATGTGATTTGAAGCCTCCTTACTCGTGAGTGCGAGCGGAACTCCCTTTGGGGAAAAGTGGTGTGATATATATATATATATTTCCTTTATATATTTCTTTTTTTGTTGAAAACAGGCTGTCATACAAGAAACAAACAAAGCGAGCAGTTAGTGACTGATGTGACATGAGGTGATTAAAGTGATAAACTGCTAGACAAAACACAAGTACATAAATAACAAAACATGATAAAAAAAATCTGTCCACATGTATAGTTCAAGCAGTAACCCGAAATTTCAACTCTTTATGGTTACAGTGACTAAGGACATGAGTGAGTAGTACGTCGACGTTTCAACCCAGGTGTCTGTATTATAGGGACATCACGTAGGGTCTTCTTCAGGACAAAGCGAAACACACTGACAGCCCAAGTGAAAAGAGGGGGGACCATTATTTAGATGTGTGTGTTTGAAAAACAAGGTGTAGATTAAACAAGCATTGGCATAGCCAATAGGTCTCGCCTTTGGGACCTTATAAGTGTTTAGCCATGCAACAATTGTGCTGCATAACTGACACCTGGTTAAACACATATACGGTCCCAAAGGCGAGACCTATTAGCCAATAGGTCTCGCCTTTGGGGCCTTATAAGTGTTTAGGCAGAGCTATTGGTTTTGCCAATGTTTTTAAGAGCATTGTGGCTGCTGTGCAGCATGTTGAAAAGTTATAATAAAAAGACAAGCATTTTTGTTACTTTATATATAACTAAGACGACATTATGTACAACTGAATGACCCAATTAAAAAAGAATAAACATAAGAAAGGTCGTTGTTTATTTTGTCGTTGCAATGTTGGCAACTTCTTCCTGCCTATTCTAATGTTGAGGTGGTGCTTAGAGATGCTGTGGTGGTGCTGAGTGGTGCTGTGGTGGTGCTGAGTGGTGGTGCTGAGTGGTGGTGCTGTGGTGGTGGTGCTGTGGTGGTGCTGTGGTGGTGCTGAGTGATGCTGTTGTGGTGGTGCTGAGTGATGCTGTTGTGGTGGTGCTGAGTGATGCTGTTGTGGTGGTGCTGAGTGATGCTGAGTGGGGCTGTGGTGGTGCTGAGTGATGCTGTGGTGGTGCTGAGTGGGGCTGTGGTGGTGCTGAGTGGGGCTGTGGTGGTGCTGAGTGGGGCTGTGGTGGTGCTGAGTGGGGCTGTGGTGGTGCTGAGTGGGGCTGTGGTGGTGCTGAGTGGGGCTGTGGTGGTGCTGAGTGGGGCTGTGGTGGTGCTGAGTGGGGCTGTGGTGGTGCTGAGTGATGCTGTGGTGGTGCTGAGTGATGCTGTGGTGGTGCTGAGTGATGCTGTGGTGGTGCTGAGTGATGCTGTGGTGGTGCTGAGTGATGCTGTGGTGGTGCTGAGTGATGCTGTGGTGGTGCTGAGTGATGCTGTGGTGGTGCTGAGTGATGCTGTGGTGGTGCTGAGTGATGCTGTGGTGGTGCTGAGTGATGCTGTGGTGGTGCTGAGTGATGCTGTGGTGGTGCTGAGTGATGCTGTGGTGGTGCTGAGTGATGCTGTGGTGGTGCTGAGTGATGCTGTGGTGGTGCTGAGTGATGCTGTGGTGATGCTGTGGTGGTGCCGAGTGATGCTGAGTGATGCTGTGGTGGTGCTGAGTGATGCTGTGGTGATGCTGTGGTGATGCTGTGGTGATGCTGTGGTGATGCTGTGGTGATGCTGTGGTGATGCTGTGGTGATGCTGTGGTGATGCTGTGGTGATGCTGTGGTGATGCTGTGGTGATGCTGTGGTGATGCTGTGGTGATGCTGAGTGGTGCTGTGCTGGCTCTGATTGATGCTGTTGTGTTGCCGAGTGAGAGATAGAGTGAAGATATAATGCCCAATTAGAGAGGGTGGTGAGAGAGAAAGAGAGAGAGAGAAAGGGTGGAGCGGGATAGAGAGAGAGAAAGAAGGGGAGAGAGAGAGAGTGAATGAAGGAGTTTGAAAGAGAAACAGATAAAGGGGTGAGAGAATGAAAGGCTAAAAAAGATAGAGGGGAGAGTTAATTAAGTAGAGAGAATTAGAGAGGGGAGAGAGAGAGAAGGAGAGAGACAATAAGAGTGGGGGTGTGGAGTTTAAATAGAGTGAAGAAGTGACGCGGAAAAAGTAACCTTAAATATAGCTTTGTGCTTTGCGCGAATAAATATAAAAAAAAAAAAAAGTGAGACACAAAAATACTGGTAATTAGGCTGTGACTCCCAATATAAAACAAATAGCGATACAAGGTGAAATCAACCCACCGAAGCAATATTTCTAACTAGACAAAAAAAAGCTTGCATTCCAATGCTAATCGCTGTTGTTTTTCATGTGACTGTAGTCCAGGGCCGTCAGTTGGTAATGTGAGCTGCTGCTGCGATTGAAACATCAGAGTCCAGAGAGTTAATGAGCCATGACGAGGAAATGAGGAAGAGATAGGAAACAACAGATGGCAGCTGCGCGGTGCACGCCATCGTGAACTCAAGCTGGTCGCCAGCCGAAAGCCAGTGTTTGCACTTCCAAAACCCGCTTACTAAAACTCTCGGCCAGACCAGCGCAAGCGCTGGTGCAGGCCGAGACCTAAAAACGGCAGCTAAAGAAAGAAAGGAGAGGGTGAGAAGAGAAAAACAAAACTAGAGGGTAAGAGAAACGAGAAGAAAAGAGAAAGAAATACGAGGGAGAAATAAAACAAAACCAGTGATTTTTGTGCAATACTTTGTCTCCACGCAAATCATACTGAAATCCCTGTGTTAGGAAGCTGCTTCTTGGTTGTGAAAAAGATGCTGGTTTTTTTTTTCTGATGAATACAGATGGCTGCAGCGGTTAGAGGAAAGCATTATGGTTTAGGCACACAGCTCGACGTTTCATGCAGTGCATTTTTTCCGTCTACTGTATGAAGATGGCAGTACACGTGGTGCCTATGCGAGACCTAAAAAGTGAGGATATTACTTTTGGACTCAAGAAAGCATGTCTGACACCCCAAGCGGCTATGTAGACACAACAAAGCCTCCAACAACCAAGGAGGTGGCAAAAATGAACAGTGCTGGTTTTATTGGAGTTGTGCAAAAGATATGAAGAGCAAATATGTGCAGACGGAACTTCAAGTTCCATAGTCCTTAGCGAGAAAATCATATTGCGTGGGTCGGTGGTATAAATAAGGGCCCTGTCCGGTTCCCCGTGATCCCAGGTCAGAATACGAGAGGGGGCGTGAGGGTACCACTGATTTGGTCCCATGAGGAGAAGGATCACGAGAGGTGTTCAGGACTACTAAATGCTGAAAAGATGTCATGGCTGTAGAAGTGCATTTAATTGTTTAAAAAAAAAAAAAAGAGGGGGCATTCAACATAACATAAGTTTGTTTGCATTTTGGCTTTCAAGCGAGAGCAAGTTTAGCTTAGAGTGATATTTCTTGAAGGAAATTTCCGTTTAAAAGCCATTGCTGGTCGTATGCCTTTTCTAGACAAGAGTGACATCGAGATTTGGTGGAACAATTTTATTATTTCAGGTCAGGACAGCTGTTGGGCAGTAGGCGTGGTTCAGTTTGCAAGGTTTACTACAATTTCCTGTCTGTTTGGCAGTAGTATTTGGTTTTCTCTTTCTGTACTTGTGAACTCACCTGTGTTTGAGTAATTTAATAAAAACAGCACAACCAGTAGAACTCAACAGCATCCGGCAGAAACGGTTTAAACTTATGATGTATAAAAGCAAACAAAATGACTGACTTGTAACAGTCAGACTGGTGGCAGCACCGATGCACTGGGAGGACGTGAAAAAGCACATCGGGAGAGCAACAAACGGAGCCGGAGTGTAACGAGGACGTGAAAGCACATCCGGAGAGCAACAAACGGAGCGGGAGTGTAACAGGAGCAGCTGCACATAAAACAAGCATTGGCCGCGCGGCCGTGAAAGTGAAAGTAAGCGGGTTTTGGAAGTGCAAACAGTGGCTTTTGCTGGCGACCAGCTTGCGTTCACGCGAGCGTCCAGATGGCGAGGGAAGCCATATGGCACCTGATCGCGCGTGCACGCTCGCGTGAACGCAGGCTAGTCCCCAGCAAAAGCCACTGTTTGCACTTCCAAAACCCGCTTACTAAAAGTCTCGCCAGAGCAGCGCATGCGCGCTGGCTCAGGCGAGACCTAAAAAAGGGGTCATGCGAAGACTCACCGGATAGTAGCAAACAAACACCTCCAGCCCTGGATGGAGTAAAGGTGGGAATCGTGTCAGGGCATCCATAAATTAAGAGTGTAACTAACTAAGTGACAAGAGTCATTGAAAAAAATTCCCCATAATGGAATTGGTATACATGGGAGTAGCGCACTCACCATGAACATGACGTCAACTTGACTTGCCAATCAGTAATTCTCTTCATGCGCATAAACAGGCGCTGATCTGGTCAAAATGAATTATCCACGATACGAGCTCTCCAATTCCCCAAAGATTAAGCTGGTGGATAAACGTGTAAAACTAAATTATCTATGCCCTTGAAATAAAAGGAAGATAAGTGGCAAGATTGCTAAATTATCTATGCCCTTAAACTGTAAGGAAAATGCAAGATTTGCGAAGGAATCGGTAAACACCTCAAAGGGGAACCGATCGTGGTTGTACAAGGGTCAGGGTTATTTTAAACGACGTGGACCAGCCGTGTCCGGAATTTCTTGTAAGTATAACTGGTGGGAAAAAAGGGAATGCAACAGAGCGCATGAGGGGGTGGAGGGGTGGGACCTGAATCCAAAAAATAAGTAACAAGCCGGGTAGGAGGGACGCATCGGGGGAAAGAACCCTTACCAGTGCCACAAGGTTGCACCAAATGCATTCAGAAACAGTCAGGGACTGGCGGCTTGGCCGGAGTAGACCGGTATTATGAGGCTAACGAGACGCTGCGTCCGCGCACACATCAATGTAGCATAGCTGGAATACCTGTGCGGCGCGTCAGGTTACGTCAGCTAGTGTGAACACTAAGGGGAATAGGATTCCCGGAGAGTCGAAGGTCCGCAGTGGGAACCATAAAAAGAAACCGCGTAAGAATGCAAATGGAAGGGTTTATTTATCAGTAAAAGAAAAAGTGAGGACGCTGGAGCCCTCTTGTGGTTGATATCAGTGATCCAAATGGACGAAACTTGAAACACATTATGAACATGGATAACACATGACAGGTGGCCAATTAAGAAATGTTGTATTCCTACAAAGCATTGCTAAAGGTAATATCTGGTAAACGTTTGACATGTGTATTCGATGGATGGAAATGTATCACCTAATGTCCAAGTTCGGCAATGTAAGTACGCACGACAAGTTGCTTAAATGGACAAGGCAGTACCAGGCTCTTTTCCTTGCTCTATGGAGAATGCCTTTGGAGTATCCGCTCTCTCTTTCAAACAGGTCATCAGGGTATCAGTATCTTTGAAAAAAATCAGGGCATCTGGTGCAGTTACGTCTCAGCCTCACAAATTGGCCGTATGGGAGATTGTCCCGCAAGTTCCTAGGGTGATGCGAGTTGTATTTAAGAAGTGTGTTATGCTCTGTGGGTGTCCTAAACAGGGTGGTGTAAATTCTTGCATCCTCTATTTTAAGGGATATATCTAAGAAACTAATAGTATCTCGGTCATAGTTCATGGTGAACTTAATGTCAGAGGACCTGCCATTAAGCCAAACGGAAAAGTCAATGAGGCTCAATTCATTCCCAGTCCAGATTAAAACATAGTCTATATAAAGTTTCCACAAAGTTCTATTGTTGAGAAATGGGTTCTTGTAGTTGTAAATGTGTTTTTCTTCACATTTGTCCATGAAGAGATTAGCCAAGCTCGGAGCAAATCCAGCCCCATAGCTACTCCCTTGCATTGGAAATAGTATTCATTTTTTAACACAAAGTAATTTTTACTCATGGCAATCTCCAAGAGCTGTATCAGAAACTCAGTAGGGACCCAGCATGGATATTCCCATCCAAAGCCTTACGTACTACATACAGGGCCTGATTTTGAGGTATGCTGGTGTAGAGTGAGGCAACATCTAAGGTTACCAAAAATTGTGTAGTGCCATCAAAAGGTTGATCCTCCACTATCTGTATAACATGCATGGTGTCTCGGATGTATGATCTGGTGGTGACTACCTTAGGCTTTAGGAAGGTGTCAATATATTTTTTCAGGGGCTCCAAAATGGATCCACAACCTGACACAATAGGTCGTCCCAGAGGGTGGTGTAGATCTTTGTGTACCTTAGGAAGGATATAAATGGAGGGTGTCCGAGGATTTTTTTTATTGAGAAAACTAAATTCCTTTTCACTGAGAAAACCCTCATCCAAACCTTTCTGGGTGAGTGTAAGGATCAGTTTTCGAATATCGTTTGTAGGGTCTTTATTAATCTTTTGATAGCTATCCTGCACATTCAGTTGCTTCTTGATCTCTTTTGTATAGTCATCAGTGTTTTGTATTACAACAGCCCCACCTTTGTCAGCAGCCTTTATCACAATTTCATGATTATTCTTCAACGTTATCAGGCTGTCTTGCTCAGCCTTGGTGATATTGTACCCAATGTAGTCCCTGTTTTGCAGTAGGTCCATGATTTCTTTAAGTACTATCTGTTCATAGGCCAGAATTTTGTGTGATACTAGATGTCCTACTGGGGTTAAAGTAGATGGAGTTCTAAAGTTTGTGGCGGTATTGTGTAGGTCCATTGATGGATTCTTACGAAAGTAATACCTCAATCTGATTTTTCTGAAGAACTGTTGTAACTCTACCCTAATATTGAAGGAGTTGGAGGGTGTGGTGGGTACAAAAGAGAGGCCCTTTGATAGAATATTTATTTTGGATTCCGTGAGGACATGGTCAGAAAGATTAATGATGGGATCAGTGTGGTCCTGTGTGAGTGGCCCATCATTTGACTGAATTGGAGACTGTAGGTGTGTCGCAAGATTAGAATTAGAACAAGGGTCTGTACTGAGTCGGGTCTCGGTTTCGTATTCCCTCAAATCGTTCTGCTGGGTTGGGGTCATCTCTAGTTGTGCAATTACCATCATGGTGAGTGCGCTACTCCCATGTATACCAATTCCATTATGGGGAATTTTTTCAATGACTCGTCACTTACTCAGTTACACTCTTCATTTATAGATGCCCTAACACGATGCCCACCTTTACTCCATCCAGGACTGGAGGAGTTGGTTTGCTACTATCCGGTGAGTCTTCGCATGACCCTGTTTTTATCTACACCTTGTTTTTCAAACACACACATCTAAATAATCGTTCCCCCTCTTTTCACTTAGGCTGTCACAGTGTTTCGCTTTGTCCTAAAGACCCTACTTGATGTCCCTATAATACAGACACCTGGGTCGAAATGTCAACGTACTACTCACTCATGTCCTTAGTCACTGTAACCATAAAGAGTTGAAATTTCGGGTTACTGCTTGAACTATACATGTGGACAGAGATTTTTTATCATGTTTTGTTATTTATGTGCTTGTGTTTTGTCTGGCGGTTTATCACTTTAATCACCTCATGTCACATCTGTCACTAATTAACTGCTCACTTTATTTATGTTTCTTGTATGACAGCCTGTTTTCAACAAAAAAAGAAATATATAAAGGATATATATATATATATATAAAAAAATCTAAAATATCTGTGTAATGTGTTTGATACTACGTTTGAATACAGTAAAGAACTGTTTGTTATGTGTAAATTACCAACAGGATGTGGGAGCACACCGCTGACCTCTCAGGCAAGGTTCGCCCCTGGCATTCTGGTAAATGCATTTTCTTGTAGTTCGCTCCGATATTTTTGAGTGTTTCGCCAAGGTTGGCGCAGATAGTGCTGATCACTAGACACGTGTTTCTGGTTTATTAACCGTCATCAGTATTGAATACAGTCTTGTATTTTGGGGTTTGCGGAGTAGGCTGCCAAACATTATATCAGGTCCGGTACCTCTCACTGGCGCGCAGGTGCTTCATCCACGAGCTCGTCAGCTCAATGACTCACGGGAGTACTTTAAATAGACAACAGGATGTGGGAGCACACCGCTGACCTCTCAGGCAAGCCTACTCAGCAAACCCCAAAATACAAGACTGTATTCTCTACTGATGACGGTTAATAAACCAGAAACACGTGTTTAGAGATCAGCACTATCTGCGCCAACCTTGGCGAAACACTTGAAAATATCGGAGCGAGCTACAAGAAACTGCATTTACCAGAATGCCAGGGGCGAACCTTGCCTGAGAGGTCAGCGGTGTGCTCCCACATCCTGTTGTCTATGTGTAAATTTTTACCCCATGGAACTTCCTTGTAGACTATATCGACAATACCCATGTTCCGAGGGACACACGGTTACCTCGTTGACTCTAATAGTACACACAGGTCTGAGCACAGATTAGGGGAGAAACCAGGAGGGAAAAGTAAAGCAGTCACTGGCAGGTAAAAACGCAGATTATATACAGGAAAACCCTCCAACAAAGAGGGGGATTTGAGGCCTTTACGGCCAGGTAAAACAGCAGATTATAAACTACAAGGCCCACAACGCAACAGGCAAAATGGAGGCAGTCACGGGTAGATGTGATATATAAAATAGGGCAAAAGTGGGACAGAGATTAATATACTGGGTATTCCTAGATTTGAGACTCGTTATGTTGTTTTCTAGCACTTCTTGAGTTCCATTCCAGATTCTAGGAATTCCCACATTAAATTCACTCCCCTGATCAACCGAAGAGAGATCACATTTTTAGATGTTCTAGAGAAATTGACACCTACCGGCATCCAAACTTGTGTATACAAGAAACCTACAGACAGAAATAACAGTTTGCATTTTCAGAGTTTCCATCCTTTGGTCTTGAAGCAACTTTTATCATTTTCCCAGTTAACTCGTCTGAAACGGATCACATCGGACCCAGATGACTTGAGATCAGTTTGTCAATCATACAAAACTAGGTTTCAAAACAGAGTATATCCTAAGGCAACCCTGGATAAATCCATACAACAAGTACAAGCCATAGAAAGGGTAACTTTCCTCAAGAAAACTCTTAAACCTGATTCAAAGAGGATGGGGTTTGATCCAAATTTTCTACAAAATCACAAGCCCTCAAAAACATTAACAGACAATGGGAAATTTTACAATTTTAACCAGACTTTCAAGGATTGTTTCATGTAAATCCATTATTTGCATATATAGTCGCTCTAAGAACAAATAAATTCTCACAGCCTACACAGACAGTCAGAAGGCAAACTATCGTGGCATCCAAAAATGCCTCAGCTGCATTAATTGCAGTAAAGTAACTTTGGGCAACGTTATCAAGCTCAAATATTCAGCTGATTGCAATGTGAAGAATCTTGTGTGCTGTCTAAAATATCCATGTGGTATGTTATATGTTGGTAAGATGGAAAGAATAATCAAGACTGATAACTGAGCATAAAAGCAGCATCAGGAACAAGGACAAGAATTCAGGTGTGGCGACCCACTGGGCTGCTAAAGGACATAATATATCTCAATAGCACTTTCAGATTCTACAAGTTGTGTTACCACAGTTGGGGACCGGCAACCGTTAAAGACTTTTGCCATAAGAAGTATTTTGAAATGAAAAAATTGGACACTGTTCAGCCGAACAGCATCAACGACGCATAAGAATTTTCCTGCTTTTTAGAAAACCCTAGTTATATAGATTGTGAACCCTTGAGTGATAACTATTTGTTTTGCCATACTGTATGTAATTTTTAATTTTTTTACTTTTTGTGAATCATCTGATTTAGAGGGTTTGTTTTAAGTTCATACATATTTTATGCCATGTAAAGTAACTGCAAATTTAATCATTTGATATGCGATAGGATTGTGAGTTGTGTTTTCTGCGTTGTCTATTGACTAATTTGGACTATCAATGTAATTTTTGTTTTTACGGTTTGCTTTTACTATGATATGGAGAGACACCCCCCGATTCTCGGTGGGTGTTCTTTCCACACTCTCGGGTTCCTGGGGGTGTGACCATTATAAGGGTGGTGTAAGTTTCCTTTCCGGGCGAACGCGACCACTTCCGGGAGCATGCACTTCGAACACAAGATGCATGAGGACGTAATAGTTTTCAACTGGCATCTACGGTTTGAAATTCAGTTAAGGGCTCACAAGGGTGCACATATTCGAAAGCCTAGTTGAGATTTTGCATGTTGTGGGATGTTTTGAAGAGGACCTTTCTAGAGTAATATGCGGTTTTATCGTCTATATTCATACACCAGTGCACAGTAACCCATTACACATATGGCGCTGCTTTTCACGATATATGGTTCACAAGCTTAGAAGCATGATGTCATGAAGTGTTCCTTATTCATTTTTTTGACGAACATCGGGATAGGAATTTTTAATACACACTTGTATCGAGTAGGTGACGGCTCACACAGGTGTTTATTTTTCAGCGTTCACTTGGTTGATGTCATTTTATGTTGTGAAAGAACACAATGGCATGATCTCGGCTCTTAGAATTTTTAGTACGGCGATTTTTATTTTTATGTTAGGTTGTTTCACGGACTGGTGTCTACGTGGCTTGCTTTATTTCGAACGCATGGTTCACTATATTTGTTAAGGCATGGTTTCATCAGTGTTAGTTCCCTGTATAGCTAGAAGTGAAAATATATATATATATATATATATATATATATATATATATATATATATATATATATATTTATATTATCTACTGGCGGTCGCCAGTAGATAGTTATAGTTAGGACCTATTATCCATAGGAAATCCACGACATTCTATTTGCAATAACGTTGGCGCCGGTTGACGAATCTTCGCAAAGCTTCCAACTTGTTGGGGCGCTCCGGTCCGCTCCTACCCTGAAAGTCTCGGGGTGATACGTCAAGCGGGGGCCGAGAAAAAGGGGGTCCCAAAACGCGTTTTCCCCATTCATTTTTCCATAGGAACCTTTAGTCGCAGCTACAGCTCGAACTCCTGAAGCGGAATTACCCCAAATTTGGCAAAGAGGTAGCCCTTGGTTCAGACTGGTGCCTTTTGCTAAAATGGTGTAAATCCGTTCAGTAGTTCCTGAGAAATTCACAATTAAAATCACATATATATCTATGGGCGCGTCGGATCCGCGTACCCTCCCGATCACGAGCTGCATGCTAATTGGCTGTCAACACTCCAAATCAAGAAGTGTTGGCAGCCATTTTGTCCCTCGGTAGAACCGAGGGACAGAAACAAGTGCGCAAAGAGGGGGCAGGGTAGAAACACCCTGACCCCTTAGGTCTGCTCAGGGGGTCCCACAAGGACCCCCTGGGCAAAAAGCATTTTTTTAAAAAATCGGCAGGATGCGCTCAGGGAGCGCGGATCCCGCCGAGAAAAAAAAAGAAACAAGTGCGCAAACGCACAAAGGGGCAGGGTAGAAACACCCTAACCCCCTAGGCCTGCTCAGGGGTCCCACAAGGACCCCCTGGGCAAAAAAAAGCATTTTTTTTAAAAAAAAAAATCGGCAGGATGCGCTCAGGGAGCGCGGATCCAGCCGAAAAAAAAAAAAATAAAAATAAAATAAAAAAAAAAATAAAAAAAAAAAATCTCATGAGTGGTGTAATATGTGACGTCATCAGCAGTGCATTGCGGGGGCGCGAGTTATAGTTAGCTGAACTAACTATAACAGGGGAATTTCACGGGTTTTGTACGAGTGCAATGTCCAACTAACTAACTGTCCCTAAAACCTTATGGTTTTTTCAGTGAATTTCTAAGGTTTTTTAAATGCTAATTTCTAACTATAACGTGCCTGAAACCTATGGTTTTTTCAGTGAATATATATATACATACATATACACACACACACACACACACACACACACACACACACACACACACTCTTTGTTACAGTTTACTGATGAACCCAAAGTGCATTGGGCCAATTAAATTAATGGATCGAATCATTGGATTCTATTGGTGAATTTGAATGGTCGTTTCAAGAATGAATGAGATGGTGTCTCGAGGAAGATTGATATCGTTTTGATATAAATTTTATGTTGCAAATCATCATATGAAGAAATCAAAAAATATTAAGTCAGCAACATTAAGCTTCCGTTTTTGTTCATCATTTCATAATTTGAAAAAGCTTTTGATTGGAACAAGAGAAAAGGAATGAGACACACAGGAGGGATCCAGCAGTAGTGGAAAGAGAAGGTTGCAGCTGTAAAAATATTCCCCTTTGCAGTTCAATTCAAGCACTTCAAGTGGAAGAATACTTCCAAACAGCTAATAGCATTAAGTGAAAGATGAATAATCCACAAGGTTAAGCCAAGACACAACTGACAAACATTATGTTAAGCCTTTTTATAAAGCGCACATACACCAGCAGTTTGGCGCTAGGGCATGATCAGACAATGAAACTGCTCAGTGATATGTTTTCGTAAATAAACAGGTCTTCAGATATTTCCTAAAAAGTTGGAGATCAGGTTCAGTATGTGTGCTTAATGGGCAAGGAGTTCTATAAAGCGGGCGCAAGAACGGAGATAGTGCGTCCTCCAATGCGTTTTTCACTGAATTTAGGAATAAATTCCCAAGCCAATGGCTGAAAGAGATTTAACGAAGAAACACAATGGTGGATATGGACAACCAAAGCCCACTATGTATACTGTAAGAAAACGGTATGTGACCAGTGCTATCAAAAACCAGGCTTATTAACAAGCCCCTCTGATCTCCATAGCAGGAACCACCAATATTCGAAAACGTAATTGTCACCTTTTACCTTTGTGAATTTGCATTTCACTGCTATCCATTGGATCTGGAAGTATTACGCAGAATTAAAAGATGAAAACGTTATTAGAAAGGCAGAAGTGAGGCGTAATTTGATTAGATTCCAGAAAATGAACAGGCTTGGTTGCGAACGCTTTATGCACTGCATTGATGCCATCCATATGTCTTATCAAAAGTTTATAAGCTAATTACATCTATGGTTGCCAAGATATAGTCCTCCTCCCATGCAACATTGTCTAGTTTTCATAGTAAGTCCTTAGTATCTTGAATGTAGGATGGAAGGTCTTTCATAATGGGCTGCAGGTGGTGGTCTATATAGTTTTCTGTGTGGGAGCAAATGGAGTTAATACCAGCAATGATCAGTCTGCCAGGGGGTAGGCATCCTTTTTTATATATCTTAGATAATAAGTAAAAGGCGCCCATGATAGGATGTTCAACGTAGAGGCAATTTCTTTCTTCTAGTGTCTTTTAGGTTATGTTTTTGATTTTTTCCCAATCATAACTCATTAATTTACTATGTATTATTATATGGCCTCATTATTATATCAATTGTGCCCTAATGACGCATCCTGTAATTAATGCTCATTCTGTTCTTTTTTTCAACTATTATTTATGTATGTGTAATTCTTATTCATTACTAAACAAACTCAGATCTAGTCGAGCCCCGGGCCCAAATGGCTTGCCAAACACGCTATTCAAGTCAGTCCAACGTTTCTGGGCCGATCTCTTCACGCCGCTGTTCAATCACGCGTTTCAATCAAACAATATACCAGAATCATGGAGAGGCAGTATACTGCACCATATATTCAAAGCTGGCAGTAGATCAGACCCGGCAAATTACAGATTAATCGCATTCATCGATGTAGAAGCCAAAGTGTATGTGTCGAATCTTCTTGTCGATCTCGAAGAATGGGTCACCTCCAGCAAGATCCTTCCAATCTCACAAACCGGCTTCAGACCAGGCACGAGCACAATGTGTAATCTTTTGGCCTTGAACCTCCTCGTTGAAAAAGCACAGCTAAAGTCTACCAAATTGTATACATGTTTCATCAACTTGAAAGCGGCGTTTGACATGGTACCCAGAGAACTCCTATGGCAAAAGATGGGGAAATGGGGCATCCCCCCATGTTTACTAAGGGCCATAATTAATTTGTACTCAGCCACCTGGGTACAGGTAAAGCTAGGAAACGGAGAAAGAACTACAGCAAGGATACCAACGCACAGAGGCCTAAAACAAGGGTGTGTGCTAGCTCCCAGCTTATTTAACATATTCACAGCAGATCTAGATAAAAGGCTGACAGAAGTCCCAAGTGACCCCCCCCAAAGCTAGCTAATCGCCAAGTCAGAAGTCTGCAATACGCTGATGACATCGTCCTATGCAGCCAGACCTCAATTGGCCTACAGCCCCTGATCACTAAGCTGTTGGAATACACAGAGGAGCTTGGATTATCTCTAAATTACAACAAAACAAAGGTCATCTGTTTCTCTGCAAATACCAGGTCCCACATCAAAAAACAAATGGTTCGCAGCAGGGAACAGCATAGAGCAGAGTGGCTCTTTCAAATACTTAGGAGTGGTGGTAGACTCCAGATTTACACTCAAAGATCATCTAACCAAAAGACGAGCCCAGGCGAACAAATTACGTTTTGCACTAAACACTCTAAGACTGAAATTAATATGTCCATCCAACTCCCATCTTTTAAAAGTAATTGCCGCTAAGTTTCTCCCAACTCTCACATACGGCTTCGAACTATTTAAAGACAAAGATGCAAACTTTTTGAATCTACAACAATCCGGCCTCTTCAAACAAATTTTCCGGATTCCGCAATTTACATCCCAGGCACAAGTTCGCCTGGAATTTGGGCTACTCAACCAACTCCCGGAAAGGTCAGCAGCAATACTAAAATTGTGTTGGAAGATGAGAGCAGCCCAAGAAGAATCCTTGCTAGGTCTCTGCTGGACGGAACTGAAGAACTAGCCAAAAGGTAAGAAAGACTGGTCTACCGCGCTTGAGCAAGCGTTAACCACTCTCAACTTGAACGAATGGGGCACAAACTACAGCTTTCCTGCATTCAAAAAAATAGCAAACAATGCCGCAAAACACAAAGCCTGGATATTGGACAAACCTGCGCTTGCAAAGAAGAAACACTGATGGATGGTTTTATCTTCATACGGGATCCGGTTGCCGCAGCCGTATCTTGTACAACACATTTCTCCAACCATACAGCACTCTCTGCTTTTGATTCGACTGGGAGCTTTTTGCTCAAAAGATCAGGTCCCAACATGGAAACGAACATGGCCGACCAGTCTGTGCCGACTCTGCGAACATGCGTAAGAGTCAGTTTTACACTTTTTGTGCATATGCACAGCTGTTAATAACTGGAGATGGCATTTTCTACTTCCAGCTCTCCGTTCTCTCCGGATTCGATCATGTCGACCTGCCGTAATGGCATTACTAAATAGCCATTCGCTACAGCTCTCATGCAGGGCAGCCAAATTCTTGCAACAAGTCAGCAAACTATTACAAATATCGAACCCATAGTGCTGATTATACGCCCTAGCCTTTGGCTACCCTACACAGTAAAGTGCAAGTACATAATCATTGGAAAAGAGTATAGCGGTCACTTAACATAATTCGCACACAGACCCAACTGTACTGTTTTAGATGGAAACATACTCTGTTCCCAATTGTTTAAGATCGCGCCATTTACTATAAGTTTGCTACATTGATCCGCATTTTTGCACATGATCTCCAATAACACGGCAGCCACAAAGGGCACAGTGCAGGTGTACATAAAATTGTAATGGAGGACAGCTGTTATTTGGCACCCACTTGCACACAGTTCGTTTTTATTTTATTTCCTGATTTTAGATGTATATCTCCATCTTTTTTAGCTTTGCGCTAAGAAATGAAATTATTTATTAGCAGGGACCCTTTTAATAATGGTATGGGAAATTTCTGGACTAGCCCAGTGGCAGACAAAAATTGATCAGAGCTTCCTTACAATCCCTGTGAATGTAGTCAGCGGACAGATCTACATTTTGGACATAATGCGTCTAAAACCAAGTCCACGCATTTATGTTTAACACTTCATTTTAAGAAGATCGAACGAACTTGCAACTTTGCACAATTCAACGTGTAAATAAGAAAGTGGTCATACTTGATGTATTTAATGCTAAAATTGTAATGGTTTTAATTAACTACACAATAAAGTCACTATGAAAACAAAAATACTTTATTATGTAAATTAATTATGGGTTTCTTGAAAATATACACACGGCCTTGAAACGCGTATCGGCTGGTCAATATCTACAAAACCTCGCTTAGCATTATAACAATGTTATCAAGGGCCACAAGATCAATAAACTATCTCACTACAACATGATGATTTATGGACTTTTGTACTCACAAAACTAAACCGGAATTAAACATTGGATCTACATACTACTTATGACTAACTTATACCGTAGTTCACTGCAGTAGCCACTGCTACAGGACCCGGGGGTGTGGGGCGGGCGTGGGGGGGAGGGGGGTGCAGACGGAAAAAAAACACTTGCCTTTAACGGCCGGCCGCTGCCTCTCCTCCATCCTCATCTTCCTTCTTCCTGCAGTCCCGGCCGACAGCAGGAAGCAACCGGGCTGCCGGGTTGCCGGGCTCCCAGGCTCCACTGAGCCAATCAACGCTGCAATGCAGCATTGTGATTGGTCTGAGCACTCCGACAAGGAATGGGATACAGGGCATGTTCCTCACCAGGATGTGTAATGCAGCATGGTGGGGATGATGCAAAGTGTGCAGGATTGCTTGGCCGGCCCAAGAGGGCTGGCCAAGCAGTCCTGCACACTTCGGGATTGCAACAAACCACTCCTCCCCCTGCTCTGGCCAGCCCCACCCGAGAGCCACTGATACAATAGGAAAACTAAAATGATAACGATACGTAATTTTTTTCCTTTTGTTCAGTGGGGCAACGCTCCTCCGCCTTAGCGGAGGAGCCACCACTGGTTCACTGTTCTTCATTACATTGTCGGTTCTCAGGGGTACAACCCAACTATAGGTAAGTCTATTAGAACATAATTCTTAGCCCTGTCCAAAGGGACAGACTTCCTAAATTATTGCCCTTACTTCTTTTTACAACTTTGCCACAATAATAGGCTGTTGTAATAGGTCCACTCCCTGCAGCTATTTGATAATGTCTGAACCTATTCTTTTAACCAAGGTTTTTAAAATATCTTGTCAAGAGCCAATATTAAAGTGTTTTACATAAACACTTACACCTCAGGTTATGGTTTCTAAATACTGTAATTAACAGGTGTTACTATTGCCGAACATACTAGTACTCAATTTAAACTCCGAAGGATGAAAGGCCACTTGTCCTTGCTGGTATTTGACCTCTTGACCTCCACATCGCACAAATTTTCACTCGAACCCTCACCTTAAAGAGCCATCCTCCCAGCCTACCTCGTTTATAATCTCTTGTTAGAGTTCAGCAGCAGGTATAAAGCAATGGATTGGGGAGGGTCAAAAAAAACTTTCATGATCCAGGCCGTAACTAGAAAACATTCCTGCTTGCTTTGCTCCTTATCTGCTTGAATTCACATTATATTTTTCCTGAGAATCTCCGAGTAATCAAGAGCTCAGGACATCAGCAGGGTATCAGTGTGAATCCTGTGCACGGGAAGTGAATGCAGAATGATTCAGTGGGCAAGGCACTCTTTGCCGCCATTTCAAACTGGCTAGGTGTTGAAATAGCACAGCCTCCCTAGTTCTTCCCATCTCCCGGTACACAGCAGGTTCTGTTCAGCTGCACGAGTGTCTAGACTGGTCCGAGTCTGGATCTGAGACTTTGCCCTGCTAAGACCTCTGAAAGGGTTCATCTGGCTTATTGTGATCAACAAACACACCTTTCTGTGAGACCATCTCTTGACCACGATGCTGGCCTAAGCTTCAAACGCTATGAGGGCAGTCAAGGGAACACTTTGCGGTGAACAAGGTTTAATAAATCCAAGATTATTGAAAGAAGCCCCCCTACAGAGCCCCTCGACTAGCCAGAGTGAAGCCAGAGCACAAGTGGGCACTTTCTAATTATGTAGATGTATGAGTGTATGCACTATTTATGTAGTGCAAATCTAGTCAGAAAGGCCAGAGAACACTCTGCTCAATGTCAACTTGAACCACTCGCTTTAGATCAAGTTCTTAACTTCTAAGATGACACCCATCTGTTGAATTTGACAGAAACCCTGAAAGGAGAAAAAAACAAACCTGCAACCCATCTTACAACTGGGTGATGCAAAAATGTTGAAGAAGGAATCGGTTTACAACACAGATTGCGATTGCTGAGGCCATGGCAGGAGGAAGGAGAATTAGGATCTCATCTGAAGTGCTGTGGGTATGTCGCACGACACTGCGGTTAAGATCTTGGTGTAATCATGGACGTGAGCTAGCAGTGGCTCCTTAAATATCCCACATTGTGAGAACTCTGAAGAGGGGTCTTCCTCTAACATGTACTAAGAACTGCATTAATCAGCCACTCTGACCACAGAAGTGTATACTGGGTTTACCCAAATATGTACTGTTCCGCTTACAGGAGTTCTAAAAATGCTGCTATTCACCTACGATTGATCCATTGCAGACCACTGCGACACTGGCTTGCAGGGTACATTCTTTCACCAGAAAGAGGTCAAACTGTACTAAGAGCTCCGCCCCCTCACCTGTTGCACCCCTCCAACACTAGATCCATGCACTCTGTAGTTCCCTTGATTAGGAAACCGAGCAGGAGAACAACTGCATGGTTTACCAGCAAAGGCAGGGAACTCTAATCAGTGCATCTGAGGAAAACTGAAAATCACTTCTCCAGAAACCCCACTCATGACCTCTTTCCCACGGTGCCATGGAAAACTTCACTCTTTTTGCCTTTCATCTCAGATTAGCACCAGGACTCACTCTTGTACGATCACCTCCTGCAGGCCACTAAGTGCTAAAAATTGTGCTTCGTACACATCTACCAAGCAACGAAGCAGAAAATACGTAATGTAGAAACTATTCACGGATGTTTTAGAAAATAGAAATATTGTTTTCTTCGTTTGGGAGTGAGGTTGTCCAAATGCTGCATGTCAGGAAGACAGCATCTTTCCAGTCCTCACATTTGCTTTCACATTGAAATTTATCAGATATGCGATTCAAAATGAAGCAAACAGAAAACTACAACTCCCAGACAGCACTTATTTGACAAATAAAACATCAGGACTGGGAAAGAGGTGTGTTGCGGTCACACCGAGCGGGAATACCTACTTAAGAATGCAAACACGTTCTTAACGATAGTTATACAAGGATATTTTGGGGTGGGTCTCACTTCTGTGAATAATACGGAGTGGTAATTTTTATCGTGGTACTGTTTCTTTAAAGTCAGTTTAGAAAGGCACATACTTGAAATAACGCTGAAATTAGTTCTGGTTTTAGTGAAAGCAGGGGCAAAGAGGGGACTGAAACTAAGAAAAGAGTGGCTCGAGGTCCAGCTGAAAGAATAGGACAATTAAAAACATAACAGATGAAAGTACCAGAATAACTTCTAAAGTGAGGATTCATGCCCCGGGTTTCGGTCCCCAGTTTAGAAAACTGGCAGTATCATTTAAAAATACAAACAACTTTAAAAATAATGTATTATACACGATACGAGTGCCACGAAGATATAGACTGC
The DNA here is from genome assembly GCA_963921515.1 of Calotriton arnoldi. Lineage (NCBI taxonomy): Eukaryota > Metazoa > Chordata > Amphibia > Caudata > Salamandridae > Calotriton > Calotriton arnoldi. Next base: position 1,292,759 of record CAWUFW010004240.1, read on the forward strand.
AGGCTGTGCAAGCTAAGCAGTATTTGCAGTTAACCAAACAACGAGCTGGTTAAATTCCTGGAAGCTCAATCTTCACCTAGCAGCACCACGGCCAAGGACAAACCCTACCTTCAGTAGTGTGAACGCATATGCCGACTACTGCTGTTCTGACTATCCAGCCCACAAGTCACTTGTGGGCTGCTGCACACCTTCCAGTACCCGGCCAGCTGCAACTTGGGTGCCTGCACAGTAAAGACACAAGACTGATAAAGGACACAGACTGGACCAACACCCTCATCGCCCCCCAACCTTCCCTCACTGGCAACCTGCAAGCCAACATCAAAGCATTCAACAATTGGATCTACCAACGCAGACACCCTAGCCCCGCTGAAGAACATCAAACACTCAAGAACCAACTCCTGAACCAGCTGGTACACCGAAGACCTCAGAAATACTTACAAGTCCGCAATCAGGAAGTACCACATCCAACTAAAAGATGCTAGAAAAACAGCCCTAGCGCTCAAACTTGAAAACTGCTCCAACAACTGCAAATAACTTTTATTAGCATTGTCAAAGAATTCTCCAACCCCACAGCCACCACAAACTCCATCACCCCTTCGCACGATCTCTGCAACAACCTCTCCAATTTCTTCCACAACAAAATCCTCAACATTTACATCAACTTCGAGCCCCCCCTCTCCCCCCCACAAGACACAAGAACTCATTAACCAGCTGCCCACCACTGAATCGGACTACCAGATCACTAACTGGGAACTCCTCGCCCCAGAAGAACACTGTGAAAATCATGAGAACAATCCACTTCGAGGCACCCACCGACCTCTGCCCCCCCCCCCCCATATCTTAATCAGAGGAGGAACTCTGATCAACTCACACCTCACCGCCATCAACACCTTCCTCCAAATTGGAACCTTCCCGGACAACTGGAAACACACAAAAATAGCATCTCTCCTGAAAAAATTCATGGCAAATCCAAAAGTGCTCAGCAACTGCAGACCCATCTCTCTCCTGTCCTTCCCATCTAAAGTCGTCGAAAAAGCCAAACAAACAACTCTCCAACCATCTTGAACATCAAGTACTAGAAATCTTGCAGTCTGGCTTCCGCAGCAAGCACAGCACAGAAACCGCTTTCATCACAGCTACTGACAACATCCGGACCATCACGGACAAGGGAGAAACTGCAGCACTTATACTGCTCAACCTCTCCGCAGCCTTCGACAGTTTCACACATCACCCTCATCACAAGACTCCACAACTCCGGGATCAATGGCCCCACCCTGAACTGGCTGGCCTCCTTCCTCCTCTCACACAGAACCCAGCGAATCAGGCTCCTGCCCTACACCTCTGAAACAAAGTAACTCATCTGCAGAGTCCCTCAAGGATCATCACGGAGTCCTACGCTCTTCATCATCTACATGGCACCACTCGCCCATGTCATGAGATCCCACAGACTCAACACTGTATCCTATGCAGAGGACACTCAGCTTATACTCTTCCTCATAAATAAAAAAACACACCACCAGGATCAACTTCAACACCTGCATGTCTAATGTAGAAAACTGGATGAAACAGAACTGACTAAAGCTCTACACAGAAAAAAAAGTCCTGATCTTCGGTAAGAAGACCTCTCCGTGGGACTCCTCCTGGTGGCCAACAGGCCTGGAACCCACCCCCCACACCAAGAACCTCAGCATCATAGTGGACAACAGACTCACAATGGCCAAACAAGTTAACACCGTTACCTCCTCCTGCTTCTTCATCCTACGTACGCTCTGCAAGATTTTCCACCGGCTCTCCGCCGGCACCAGACACATGGTCACCCAAGCCCTCATAACCAGCAGACTAGACTACGCCAACGCACTCCATGCCAACATCTCTTATCAACTCACACAAAGACTACAGATCATCCAGAAAGGCACCGCTAGACTCATCAAAATACACACACACACACACACACACACACACACACACACACACACACACACACACACACATCACGCCCCACCTAATAGAGAGCTACACTGGTTACACTCCAGAAGCACTGCCAATTGAAACTGTTCACCCATGCTTACAATGCCCTGCACAACGCCGGACCCACCTACCCCAACCATCGCCTCAACTTTCACCAACCCACCAGGCATCTGCGCTCAGCATCTTTCCACCTCGTGCAAAGTCCCTGCATCCTACATCGCTGCCAAATCTCGGAACGACCTCCCGCAGCACATCAGGACCTCCCCATCTCTTCTCAAATTCCGCAAGAAACTGAAAACCTGGCTATTGAACTAGAAGTCTGATAAGCCTACTCACCCACTCAGCGCCTGGATATCTCTCATATGTTAAGCATGCAATATGAAACCACATAACACAACACCTTTTCAGGAAACCAGCCTCGTCTGCGCCAGTCGGAGAGTGAGACCAAAGGGGTGGCATTCTGAGACACAGCACACGAGAACAGGAGCCAGATCACCCTAAGCTCTTCACTACAACACTTTGGCACCCCTGAAGAACACCCTACACACTGCAGCACGTCACAGGAAAAGCTTGATTTTTGAATATTTTTATTAGAGAGTTCAATAAAATATGTCATAATTTGCGTGTGTATTTGATGTATACTTGTTTCTATATTGTTTCCAAGTTCAAAACGAAGAACCTGTTTAGGCTGGGGTTCCCAGCAAGCAATAGTGATTCAGTGGGGTTCACAAAAGTCAAAAGGTTAAGAACTGCTCATTTAGCAGAGTCATCAAGCCAGCCCTGTACAAGACAGCAACGTTGCATGTAGCATGGTGATGTCACTGCGCCCATTTTTGGGCAGTCCCAGACAGACAACAAAAATAGCACTGGCAAAGCCAATAGGTCTGACGTTGTCTGAAAGCATGAATTCATAGGCATCCACAAATGCAGTGTGTATACGTTTGCACATTAAAATATTTAAATGTCCTAAGGATAACAGTTACCAGTCTTTAAGAGTAGTCATACATATTGAGTTTTTTTAAAAGACTCATTTGGAACCCCACACTGTTTTATATACTTGCACTGCTAGCTACTAAAATAGCTTATTTGATCAATGCAACTGCTGGTGAGATGTGTGTGCCTTCACTCAAATGCTGCTGGGTCAGATTAAACCAGTTTTATGTCATGCATACCAGACAGAACTTATGGGTTGATCGTCCCAGGAACCCTTGCCTTTATACACTCCCTAAAAAGCATAAGGCACTACCGTTCCAACCAGGAAGGCCCATCATTTCTGGCATTGGTGGGCCTACCGAGTGGCTATCAGAGTATGTGGATTTTTTTTGCAATCATACGTGACTAATTTACTCTCATATCAGGGACACCAAGCATATCCTTAATCTACTGAACGCTGTAACATGGAACAGGTATGTTGATGGTAACATTCTAGATCGTCTCACTGTATACTAGTATTAAACATGAGAAGGGTATGATGGCCCTCAGACAGGTTTTGAATACCATATCCACTGACTTACTGAAACACACAGAAATGTTAGTAATGACCAAAATCATATTGGAAAATTCCATCTTTTTATTCAATAATAAATGGTTTAGACAGCTATAGAGGACCGCGAAGGCCTCCAGGTTTGCCTTTTCTCATGCTAACCAGTTTATGGGGTGGTTTGAAGAGAGGCAAATATGGGTTCCACGTGGTGCAAGATGGAGTGACTATCTTTTACTGGGGGACGATTTATTGATGACTGGTTTATGATTTGGACGGAAGGTGAAATCGAATTGAAGAGTTTTTGTGATTATTTGAACATGAATGGCTCTAATATGCGCTTTACATATCAATATAGTGCAGAAAGGATTGTTTTCCTTGATGTTTAGCTTTATATTGAGAACAATAAGAACAGCAATTTATTTCGCAAACCAACTTCTTGCCATTTGATTTTGCATGCAACTAGTTCACATCTGAAATGTCCAATTAATGATATTCCTTTTGGAGAAATGAGGGCCAGACAGAATTGTAGCAATGAACATGAATTTCGGGACTGCCTTCATTATATGGAAATGAGATTTATACAGAGGGGCAACGATATACATATAATCCGTTCAGCAACTAATAGAATTCTGGGAATAGATCGGGAGAGTACACTTAATGTGTTAATAAAAAGGATATGGAAAGATCAAACAAAGTACGACTGTTTACCAATTATAGTTAGAACTCACAGGTGGTGGCTGGGTAAATAAGGCACATACAATCGGTGTAGAGTAAATAATACAAAAGTCTATACGATATTGTCCATATAGTCTGACATTTGCCATGAACACTATTCATGACAAGATGGTCGCAATATTTACAATAGAAATGAAGAGCCTAATAGCGCGTGCGGGTATAAAAACGTAGTTCAATATGGCGCTCATGCTGAACGCCACTGACCCAATACACGCCGGGACCGCCATTCGCTCTGAGGTAAGCCAGAATACTATGGGGACTGTTTAGCCCGATAATAGTAATCAGGACATGGTGTAATTTTCTATTTTCATAGATACCGAGTTGATTGGGATGTCTTAGTATTCAATAGGACTATCGAATCTGTAATTAATCTTGTGGGAATCCAACCTGCTTATACAAGCTAGACTGGTAGATTGATATATGGGAACTAGGGTGTATGGAACCAGTGTAGCTACCTTGTATTATCGGCATTGGCCACGGAATTGATACTCTTATGTCACTAGTAATGGCAGAGTAGTGGCTCTATTGCGATTGAGTGGTGCCTCCTTTTCTCTCATTATAGATGTACTGAGGCAATGATGACGCACACAGAGTCTTTGCTTATACCTCTGAAATAACAAGGTAAGACACCCGTTTTGGGTTCTACCACTGAGTATCGGACTATGATTTTACGATCGGGAACAATCAAGGAAAACATTTTTTACAGACCTGTAATTTACGGTTTGGATACCGTGATAGGTACTTTCTATGAAGTACAGTGCTAATCTACTTTATGGTGAGTGGATTTGATCCTTGCGGGCGGCCATAAATAATGAAGCACTTCGCAACTAAAATAAACCTGATCACTGGCACATTACACAACCACCACTTGATTTGGGAATAAGGAAATTGGTGGTTAGTTGCACCTCTACTGGATATCTTATAGGCCTACAGAGGCCATAGGCACAAATAAGTCAGAGACCTTGGGTTTAACAGATCTTTATTTTCTCACTTCTCACTAGTCTTCTACTTCTTGTTGCTTCACATCGGGTACCACTTGGGTGAGTGACTGGTGATGGGACTGGAGATATTACTATATCCCGCCTAACTTTCCCCCATTCCCTAATATATCGTCATCTTTATATTTTAGCCCTGATGAAGTCTGCTGTTAATATTAAAAGTAACAGACGAAACACGTGTTGGCAAAGAACAAAAAGACAAGTGGCGATGTAATGGACTGTTTTGGATTACAAATAAAGAACAGATGATACCGTGATCTCTACATCGGTGATTTATTGAGTGCTCAGAGATTTTTAGACCCTGCACTTAGAATATCTGCTTCCAGGGGGTAGCAAGAGCTCATCCCAACAATTCTGGTGTTGGTATGTCCTGCACTCCCAGTTCCTTTACTCACAAGTTCTGCATTGGAGGTGTCTCTGGTGCTTCCTGCAGTGAATTATCCTGCACTGCACATATACAAGTAGAAATTCAAATGTCTAACGTCAAATTAAGAAGTCCTATACTCACAAGGCCTGCACAAACATGCTGGGGAATAACCCTGTCCTGACAGCTCTTGCACTAATGGTCTGCAGCCACAAGCCATAAACCCACAGGTTCTACACACACAATTCTTCTAACTACAGAGCTTGCACTACCACATCCTGTAGAAATATCCTGCGTCTACAGCTACTGCACTCAGTCCATAATCTGCGGGTGCAGAACATCCGACTGCTAAAACTTTAAACCCTCACCTTTTGCATTCCAAACATCCATGGCACATAGTCTAAATTACTTTCCAGAGCCCTATCCACAATGGTTTGGGATCTGCCCTGGTGTACATGTAGGCAACATCTGGTTACCTTGTTGCAAGTGGTTTGATTTCAGTTTAAATATCTGTTGATGGTTGGTAGCAGAGGGGTGAAGTTCAGAGCTTGCAGTCAGATCACAGGATTCCCTCATAACTCCTTGGTCTACTTTGGTCGCATTTTGTGGTTATATCTGAGACTGGCCTTAGATGTCCCCAGTTAACATATGGTTCTAGGGTGCCTTCCATTAACCTATTTCCCAATGCCCAACCAAAGAAACAGACACCTCTCCCTGGAGTGCACCACATAACTACACAACTGAGCCCTGAAAAAGTTGAGAAATTATTGTCCACAAAAAGTGCACCTGTGTGTGCAACATAATACTTTATTCTAGAAAAAGTGTAACCTAAAATCTTAATAAATAAATACAATTTTGGCAGTGGTGAGAGGGGATTGTCCATACATGGAATGTTTGAGTTCATTGCTTAGTTGTGTCTTGCTTACTTCCATTTTTTTAATGTTACTGTATACATTATTTGCAACAAACGGTGTACCCTTTTATTCTGCTCCTATCCATGCCTGCTGTTGGTCACTGTGGAGTGCACTTGCTCAGACTGAAGGTGTGTTAAACATAGGACAATAAACAGCCCAGAGCACAAGTAATATGCATGTCAAGTCCTCCGACATGCTTCCTACACATCCAGCGAGAGATGCTGTTTTGCGACAGCAGTGCTTTCTGAGAAATACCTTCTGCATGAGGACTGTCCTTGGTGCTCCCCGGCACGTGGTCGGTCTGTTATACTCCCAGAACACAAGGTCTGTACCTGGTGTTTGCTGCACAAAGGTCACTCCCAGATCCTCCCTGCACGTAGGTCTGTCTCTGGTTCCCCTGCGCACTTGGCCTTTTCTGGGTCATCGCGGCTTGATGCAGAGTGGTGGTCAGACCTACATCTGCCATGGCGCAGCACCTATCAGTGCTGTGAAAGAGCCAAGATCTGTATTACTTAGAGAATTATGAGCACTTCCACAAAACACTACAAGCTCTCATGCTTCCATTGCCATACCGGAGTAGCTGAGCAAACCATGTTTTTTCTTTGCTTTCTGAGATTCATATTTTTTTTTATCTTATTAGAAAATTAGAACTACAAGTCCCACAACGCACAGAAACACCGCGGTTTGAATGAGCTATTCATGCATGGAAACTTGAGAGCTCTGTTTTCATTACTGCACGTGGTGTGGTGTGCGTTCACCTCCTCTGAACCCAAATTAATCATCATCCTGGGCAAACGTCTTTATATCTGTGCTAGTCTCCCCTCCCCCATCCCACATACACAACCAGAATATACCCTCATCCCATAGGATTAACAGAGCAACAACGTATTACTTAAAAGTGGGCATTTTACATCACCAGTGCTGGGAGCTCTTCTCACATCTACACTCCTAATTTCGTTTTCATGTCTCAGCGACGCTGTTTGCAACTCATCACTGGGTCTTGTGGGGTCTTTGAGGAATACCCAGTCTCAACCCTCCCTGTGACGAGGCCAAAAAGGCGTAACGTCACTGGATGACAGACTCATGGAACACAGGGTAAACCCTAAAGCGCCCGGCCTGTGTTCAATAAGGGAGGCTTCTCCAAGTCACGTAAGGGCTTGGTATTTCATGGTTTAAAACTACAGTGGGTCAGGGCTAAAAACAAACAAGCCTTGCAAAACATGCGACAGCTGACACATGCGCACTATAGCATGCGTCTTTCAAACGTATCTGACTGTCTGAGGCTCACAATGAACTAGGGCAAGACAGACATAAACAAACCGCATCTCTGTGGCGTCAGTAAAATAAAGGAAATACGATGTGGAAGTTGAGGGAGGCGCTCCGACGCTCCAATTAACCAAACCACCGCTGAAGCATGGGAACATAGAAGTATTATACTCATTACATCGTATGATTCTGATACAAGCAAACTTAGTCAAATTCTCAACAGCAGTCTCGTTTGCTTAAGACTTCTTAGGGACATTCTGAAAGCTGACCTAAGAACGCATTCTGCCCCTTGATTACCATTGGCTTTGTGGTTTGTAACTCACATTTGCTTGCTTTCTATTTAATGGCTTTATTTGTTTTAGGCTATCCACCATGTCTTTGTCCCTCCCGTGGAGCATAGCCTGTTTACTGTATTCTTCCACAAGAGCTCACTTTCTGTGAGCAGGCCTTTATATTTTTTTCTTGCCATATTTGCTGCGCGTTCAAAGACAGAGTTCGAACGTCAAGCTCCTTCTTCCAAGGCAGCTTGATGTTTACTTTTCTTTGACTTCAAAGTAAGAGGCTGTCTGACAATTTGGGGTCTGAAAGAAAATACTTTTCTCAAGCACACAACAAAATTTAAATATCAGAATTAGGAAAGCACAAAAGAAGCACTTTTTTTGTAATTCTGAAGTGTGCTGGAAACAAATATTTTAATACGATCAAAATAAATCATACACTAGGTGATGCCATGAGTGAAACTGTATGCAATGTAATGGTCATTTCATTTGAAAATGTGTTGCCTGTAATGGCAGAGCACTACCACATCATGCATACATCACTCTGCGCCCTTCCACTTTGCGCCCCTCCACGACACCACTAACTTTTAGCAATGCTGAAAAGCAACCACGCTGGTGTACAACATGGCACATTGCAAAGCAAATAGCTCTTGCATTTGCGAGACCGACTTTACCAATACTTGTGTTTGTTTGGTGATGTTGATATATTGTCTTGCTTTGTTTTTATTTTGTGGTCTGTATCGTCTCACAGTTAAGATGACCGATTATGTTAATATCATTTAGTGATTAGTCTCTCAGCTATAACACACAGTTCCTTTTCGTTTTCCTTTGGAATTTGACCCGTTGAAATTTAACTGCAGGGAGTGATGTTCTTTGCTGTCGTTTTTGACACAAGATGGCGGGCCTGGATGCACCGCATGGTTACTTGCGCCTAGATTTAGTCCCTCTTGGTTTTTTCTACAGATCCTTAACAAACAAATATGGTGCAGTTCGGAGAGTTCTTCTGATTAACAGACGGTTTCAGGATAGGGTTGACATTGCTTGTATGGGAGCTATTTCTTTATTATGTTTGAGAATCAGGCTCTAATTGTTTGAGATTTGATTGATGGATGGATGGATTCTTCCTTGCATTTGTTAATTTTAGCTCTCGGTTCGACTTAATTTTGTCGATTTTAACTTCATGACAAGAGAATGGTGAGTGCGCTAACATTAGTTGTGGTCACCGGGTGACTGGTTGTTTAGGTCATCTTTGCAGGATGCTGTCCGCAATATTAAAATGTGGTATTGCACTTATTATTGATGATAACATTAAAGACCTATGCCCTACATATAATTATTGGTGGAGCATTTCCTTGGATAGTGGTTTTTTCTGTGCAGTTAATAAGGATATTAGTTATTAAAACCTTGAAGATTTGTTGGTTGCAATAGGAATAGGGGAGTCTTTTATACCTGCAACAGCTTGTTTTCTCCACTTCACCCACTCTTGGGGTGGGGGATTTTCCTTGAACTACTTTCACCTTGGGTGCTGGTGTCACAGCAGGAGGACCTATGTACATGGATATGACCCATGCCTATGTATATACTGATAATTAGCACTATTATATTTAATTCAGTAAGCAGTTCCTCTCAATTTTGAGCTTGTCGTCCTTTTTGTGGCACTTGGTTAGAACCTGGTGATGGTTTTCATTGCTAAAAAAACAATATCGTAGTAAATCATTTTATTTTTTATTTTTACTTTATGCATTTATTCTAGAGCTGAGGAAATCTTTCCAGCTATGAAACATGTGTTGACTAGAGTTGTAATGAAAAATTATTCTAATAAGATGATTGAATACAAATTCAAACTTTTGAAACTCTGGAGTACTCTGGCATCAAATAGATTTCTTCGACTTTCTGCTATTTGACGAGTTCATGGCGGCAACCACTTCCCCACCCAAAGCACCCTCTGACATGTTCGATCTTTAGAGAGATAGGAGGACATTTGTTTACTCTTTGATACTGGGTTTGTGTGTGCCGCTAATCCTCCAAGCCACCAATCCTTTGTGTTATTGGAAAACAATGAAATTGGGAAACTGGATTACGTTTTATTTTAGATCTTCCGATTGACAATGATTGTGGAAGGAAAATGATCACAGCCCTTATGTCAATTCTCATCACTGGGGAAAACCCCATCTTAAATTACAGTTAGAACAATGGAACTGCCGCTCGCTCTCAAAAAAGAAGTTGTCTTTGGGGAAGCTCCCACTACACGTTCCCCTTAAGCTCATTAGTTGCCTGCAAGAGAGTAGTATTTTACAAAGTCACCAATGTAATCCACAGTGACAAGGTGTGACCATGTATGCCAATATTTTAGGCCAGATGAGGGAGAGATTTGGGAGGAAAGAAATGGGGGAATTTAGATGACCCATTAACCTCCAATGAAGTGGAGGAAGCTATAGAATCGAGAGAGTTAATATTCAGCAATTTTAAAAAAATAAAAAAAGAATCCGAGCCTGCCACCGAAATCAGGAAGGTTGGCATGCATGGTTACACCTGAAGGATGCTTGCCAAAACAAACCAATAACTGAGGAATACTGACCCAATGCCATCTGTGTATTGTATGTTCTGTGTTGTCATGAGGTATTGCCCAACAGCCTGGCTAGACGGTAACCAGCATTGGCAAAGCCAAAAGGTCTCGCCTATGCAAGAGCTATTGGCTTTGCCAATGTGTTTAGCATGTTGTACGCCAGCGTAGCTGCTGTTCAGCATAGTGGAAACCTAGTGGCGTGGAGTGATGCAGAGTGGAGTGATGCAGAGTGGAGTGATGCAGAGTGGAGTGATGCAGAGTGGAGTGATGCAGAGTGGAGTGATGCAGAGTGGAGTGATGCAGAGTGGAGTGATGCAGAGTGGAGTGATGCAGAGTGGAGTGATGCAGAGTGGAGTGATGCAGAGTGGAGTGATGCAGAGTGGAGTGATGCAGAGTGGAGTGATGCAGAGTGGAGTGATGCAGAGTGGAGTGATGCAGAGTGGAGTGATGCAGAGTGGAGTGATGCAGAGTGGAGTGATGCAGAGTAGAGTGGAGTGATGCAGAGTAGAGTGGAGTGATGCAGAGTAGAGTGGAGTGATGCAGAGTAGAGTGGAGTGATGCAGAGTAGAGTGGAGTGATGCAGAGTAGAGTGGAGTGATGCAGAGTAGAGTGGAGTGATGCAGAGTAGAGTGGAGTGATGCAGAGTAGAGTGGAGTGATGCAGAGTAGAGTGGAGTGATGCAGAGTAGAGTGGAGTGATGCAGAGTAGAGTGGAGTGATGCAGAGTAGAGTGGAGTGATGCAGAGTAGAGTGGAGTGATGCAGAGTAGAGTGGAGTGATGCAGAGTAGAGTGGAGTGATGCAGAGTAGAGTGGAGTGATGCAGAGTAGAGTGGAGTGATGCAGAGTAGAGTGGAGTGATGCAGAGTAGAGTGGAGTGATGCAGAGTAGAGTGGAGTGATGCAGAGTAGAGTGGAGTGATGCAGAGTGGAGTGATGCAGAGTAGAGTGGAGTGATGCAGAGTAGAGTGGAGTGATGCAGAGTAGAGTGGAGTGATGCAGAGTAGAGTGGAGTGATGCAGAGTAGAGTGGAGTGATGCAGAGTAGAGTGGAGTGATGCAGAGTAGAGTGGAGTGATGCAGAGTAGAGTGGAGTGATGCAGAGTAGAGTGGAGTGATGCAGAGTAGAGTGGAGTGATGCAGAGTAGAGTGGAGTGATGCAGAGTAGAGTGGAGTGATGCAGAGTAGAGTGGAGTGATGTGGAGTGGAGAAGAGTGGAGTGGAGGGGTGGGGAGTAGTGTCGTGAAGAGGCAAGAACCTGCAGACATGTTGAGTGGAGCCCAAATTAAAGGCCACTGCTCTCTTAGTACAGTCACTAGCATATTCATTGCACAAATTCCTGTTAACATAAGGCGGACACTCTCAGACGTACAAATAGAAAGAAAACAAGCATTGGCAAAGACACTAGCTCTAGCCTATGCAACATCTATTGGTTGTGGCAATGTTTTTTAGCCATGTTGTACAGAAGAGCAGCTGCTGTGCCACATGACTGAAAATTAATTTTAAAAAGCACTATGCAATGGTCAACGCAGGCCATGGCATAGCAATTTTTGTTGTTGCTCTAAATCATACTGCAGGGCAGCCACACACTACTATTTGACCATGTCAAACCTCTTTAAGCTATGTTGTACAGCAGCACGACTATTGTGCAACATAGATTAGGAGTTAAAAAAAAGTGGTCTGATGCAGCCAGAGTTCAACGCGTCAGTTTTTTTTTAAATTTAATTTTCAGTCATGCTGCAAAGCAGACCCGCTGCGGTACAACATAGCTAAAAACAAGTTGACAAAACTAACAGATCATGCATAGGTGAAATCTAGAGGCTTTGCCAATCATTGTTTTTCTGGCGTGCTGAGCAAGAAACAATACAGGAGGGGCAAGGGTTAAGCAACAACGCAGGAGAGGGGTGAATGCGATGGGGGAAACAACAATGCAAGAGGTGGTTGCTGGGACAGGGGTGTTGTATTCCTCTTAGGGTGTCCGTATATAGGTTTTCCTGTATCATGTCCTTATATAGGCACAATTCGCCCTGCCCTTATATAGGCATAAAATCCCAGTCCTTATTTAGGCATTAAACCGTGCACTCCAAATACAGACATGGTCTCCGACATTCGTCCACCCTAACGTCACAACGAGTTCTTGAAGAACAGACCCTTAGGCTCCGGGAATTTCCCTAGCACAGGACTATTGATTTCTTCAAGGACTCATCCATTATGCATGAACCGTTATACCTTAGGGGTTCATTCATGACGTCTTCCGCTGTCCGATTCACGTCAATGCTAACATTGTGAGGTACCTCTCAGGTATAAATATACCTTCCCTAGCCCTTGTAAACTAGAGGAGACCTCGACTTCAGAGGAGCCCGTTTCCCAGCCTGACGCACTGAGAAGACGCTGTCATCCCTGCACGCAGAGAGTCCAGCTTCCAGTGATCTGACTTCCCTTGCGGGGTGTTGGAGTTCGAGTCTGGCAGGAGATTCCTACCTCTCTCATTCTTAAGGTATGGAGCTGACTAGAACCTAGAGGGACTCTTGGCATACTAGGCTTAACATACTCTTAGTATACCATAGTAAGGAATACTTCACCTACTTCATACCTCTCCCTACACCTAGGTTAGGTTAGGCACATTGGGGTAGAACTAGTTTAGAAACGCATCGTATGAGTACTCGCATTTTTAGTCTGTGTTATTTATGTAAATGAATATCTGCTAAAGATAATGCTAGCGCAGTATTATTTATTTCTACTGCTTACACTGTACATTATTTATCTTGCATACTGTCTTGTGATCGTAACTACACACTTTACTTACACGAGAAACAAGACTGTTCAATAATTTTTTTATTGAAATGCCAGTCTATTCTTTCTGTGTAACTTTGAGGAAAACTAAGTATGCATGATTGAGCTGAGTGAAATAGTTATCTATTGTTTCCACGACTCTGGGACATGTTCTGATTCTAAAAGGGAAACAAAGTTGTCATGTTTTGCGGCTGCCAGAAACTACTCCCTTCTTGTTATCCAAGGAGTTTCTAGTGGCCTCTGAGCTAGCTGGCACAAGTAATTAAGTTTAATATACTCGATAGGGACATACTGACCATAGTCCTATGTCAAACCTATAGGGGATATTATTCCAATGCGCAGAGCCTATTAGGGAAATAGGAGCTACACTACATGGCGCCCAACGTTTGGTAAGGCGGTAATTTAACTTTAGATACTGAGTAACTCAGCTGTGCTTTTTCTCTCAGAGACCCCTACCCATATACTCCAAAAGACGTCTGGAGTGGGCAGGGTTAAGTATCCACCACGGCTACATAGGGAAACACCCTATATATTAGCTGTCTGGTTTGCTCAACGTTGAAGGATACAGTGTTCCAAAATATTGTGCACCTTATCTTTGTTTTCTTGAAACTTGTTCTACATTTTTCAAAAAACAAATGTCCACACGCGGGGACAATGACACCGAGAACGGTGGAGCTGCGGCTGATCCAGCCCAAGCAGCAGTTTTTAACATTACAGGGTTAAATGAAACCGAGGAGGGTGTTATAGACATCGCTCCAAACTTAAGAAGAGCCATCACTCTAAAACTCATAAAACACGGCCTACCACCAAGAGGCGGTAGAGCAGTTTTCGTGATAGAGGCACACGAATCCTTTCAGACAGAGGTATTCTATTCATGGGTAATATTTCCTGAATCAAATTCAGTAACACACGTTTCACTTCTACAAAGAAGATGATCCACCAGAGGAATATATTCCTTTAGAGGATATTGAAATTCCACTAACATACCAGGAGCATCAGCTCTGGTTTAAAGGCGCCCTAAAACATAACAAAAACATTACCAGGTTCGGTCCACTAGGTAGACCAGGAGCAACATGGCCGATTCTAGCCGGCTACACACCTCATCCTGACATTGAAGAAATGTCAGACGAGGAACTACTTGTTCAACTACAAGAATTAATAAAAATCTACAGACAATTGGTCCAATATGTCATGAGGACTTTCACAGTCCAACCACCATTGACACTTCCAAATCACACTCAACAGGGGAATACACTAAAAATTACACCACAGACTCTATACGCAGTCATGGGTAAAATGCCCACAAAACGTGAGCAAATTCCATTCTGGATAGCTCAAAAAATGACTCAAATCGAAGCAGTATTTCCAAATACTAGCCCGTATGAGAAACACAGAATACTAACAATCAGTTTACCAATGGGGATCACACCACAACTGGAAGACTGCACCACTTGGGGCTCAGTCTTTGCTGCCATCTATACTAAAACACATGGCATTCCGTCAATTGCGGTAATACCAGATGTCCTGAAACAAATTCAAAATGAATACGGGGCAGAGCCTGCTCTAAATTTAGGTATGAAAATACTGAAAAATTTCGACCAGGTCTCAAAAATAATATTATCTAATATTAAAGGGGAGGCAGCAGCAGTGGCGATCCGCCAAAAATTAAGGTAATTCGATGTTACAGAACATCAGACAGAGCTACCCAGAATTCTAGAACAATCTTATGCAGAATTAGGCAGAGATAGTTTGGGTGGAAGACCAGTGAAACCAAAACTATCTGAAAGTCCTGAGAAGTACTCTATTAAACAAACTCCTACATCTTCTAAAAATTAGTGGGATACTAATAAACAAAATTCAAACGAAAAACGTTCTCAATCCCGAGGTAGGTCTCCTCAAAAGGAGCCCTCTGAAAGGAGGTATAACCTCAGGAATAGGGATAATTTGAGAAAACCTGACAGGTATCAAGATACTGATACACGTTCCTCTCGGCACTTTCAGATCTCATCACAGACTTCGGAAAGAAGAGGACGATCAGAACATAAAGAAGAACGCGTGAAATCCAAAGAAAAACACGCTCCAAAAAATAAAATAAAACCTCAATTCTCCAAAAAGAAAGTAGCAGGTCTGAAGATCAGACATGCCGAGAATACTGAGAACACAACTCAAGAACGGAGAATGGGCTCAGACAATGCTGGACAGTGCAGCACAAGTCCCAATAGCTCGCCAGAACCTGAAGGGACTTCTGGAGATAGTGGACTTGAATGAGTACATTACAGTTGAGACTGTGGACACCAGGGTTAGTACTCCACAAAAGTTATATGAAATAACACTCCGGATGGAGGGAGACATACCTAGACAGGTGAAAGCACATTTTTGGGAAAGACTATCAAGGGGCTATGACATACTTCTAACAAAAAAAGACTGGCCACCACAATTTGTCAGGGAGTGCCCACACGGCGAGGACATTATTATGCCCGCCTTCTCCAACCATATTCCAATTCATCTTAAATATACATATGCCAGTAAATGGGCAGTAGCCCAGGCCCCAGCATTATATAAAAATCATGTAGGATGGGATGAGGACTCACCTCACCATAAAATACATCTGAAACATGAACCAACTGCACAAAGGCAATACCCAATAAAGCAAGAAGCTAAAAAACAGGTCAGTGAGATCTTAGATCAACTTGAATACCAAGGGGTGATTGAAACATGCACCTCCTCGTTGAACAATCCTTTGTTTCCTGTTTCCAAACCAGACAATACATATCGTCTAGTTTTGGATTACAGACACCTAAACACTTGTTGTAAAACATTTGCAGTGCAAAATGCACATAGCACAGCATTAATGAATAACATTGTGCGTAAAAAATATAAAACCACATTAGACATCTCAAATGGTTTCTTTTGTCAAAACATAGCACCTGAAAGCAGGTACTTAACAGCATTCTCCATAATGGGGACCCAGAGTCAATTTTGTGGACTCCCACAAGGGTTCAAGAACAGCCCAGCGAGGGTAACGGAGTTACTACAAATTTATGACAATGAGGCATTGTCCTAGGTCGATGACATCTATCTGACGGACGATGACCTGGTCAAACACTTGAACAGGGTAAGCACCATTATACTGGGCTTCGCCTCTGAGGGCTACAAGTTCAACTTTAAAAAGTCCCGAATTGCCCATCTCAATGTCCTATTTCTAGGATATGAGCTTTCAAGTGAAGGCAAGAGCTTGGCAGCTAACTTTTTAGAAAAATGTGCGCTGCTCCAACCTCCAAAGACGGAAAAAAACTTACAATCCATCCTGGGTTTCCTAAATTTTGGAAGAACATACATTCTAAATTACGCAGAAAGGGTCAAACCTCCCTACGCATTAATTAAACCTGATTTTTCAATCAAGAATTGGACACAAAAACACACAGAAATCTTGCGTTCACTACAGGCTAACATGTTAGCAACAAATCACGTACAAACACGCGTAAGTCAACGCAATTTGTTGATCCGAATAATTTCAGGTCAATGCGGATTCACCTACTTAACCTTCAATGAGGGTGAGAAAATACCAATCGCATACAAATCTCATTTGTACACACAAGCGGAAATGCGCTTCACTTCAACTGAAAAAATTCTGACAGCAGTTCAAACCGCTGTAGCAAAAGAAAGAGCCTTAGCCCAAGGGAAACGCATTATTGTCGTAACCCCAGTACCGGCTTTAGAAGCGGTCACAAAAGCAAGCATTCCAAATGCTAAAGCATTACATCCAAGATGGATACAGTGGGTTAATTCTCTTGCTGCAACAGATGTTGAATATGTTTTTGATCCAGATTTAAAAACACAAGCATTCCTGCAATATGAACAAGAATGTCCTCTGCCCACTGAATTTCTGCCTCTCGATCAGTACGAATTCATAATTTACACTGACGGATCCGCACAACCCGCAACAGGGGGTAAGCAAGCTTACAGTGCAGCGTGTGCAATCGTTAAAGGTCGCATGCGAGATGGCATCTTCAGACCTATGGTCACAAAAACTCAATCTCTAGGAGATTGTACAGCTCAGCGAGCTGAACTACAAGCATTCAAACTGGCACTTGAAAATACAGATCGAGAATTCCCCACACTGATAGTGTGTGATTCCTTTTACTGAGTTCAGTCGTATAATGAATATATACAAAACTGGCTTGAAAATGGATTCAAAGATGCGAAAGGTGGCACAATAAAGCATAAAACGCTTTGGGAACAAATAGTTCAGTTGAAAAACGAACTACCAAAGGCTCATGTGATCCACACACTGAGTCATCAACGTGATGGCGTTCACGTTGCAGGGAATTCATTGGCTGATGAAGCCACAAAGGGGGCTGTTCAGACGGCTTCCGTAGCTGCGATCACTCGTTCAAAAACAAAAATAGACAGTGAGATAATGTTGGCTGTCAATGCTACAAGCAAAGGCAGTGGTGCAGAGTTACCAAAAACGTTTCCACTCAAGTACTCTTATGTAATTGATGCGAACAGCGTTCCTTTTACTCGAATCCCTGGAGTGGGGGATAGGGTAATCCCAAACATGGAACGTAGAGCAGCTTTGATTTATGAAGCACATTTAGGGGAGGGTCTGTCACATCAAGGGATCTCTACAACAATTTTGACATTAAAAGAGATGTACTGGTGGTCTGGGATGAATACAGAAATCCACATCTTCATCAATAACTGCATAGACTGTAAATTACAGCGGGAAAGCCACCAGACACCATGCTACAAATGTAGCTGCCCAGTGCAGACACCACTGTTAGACAGCATTAGACTATCTACGCGCATGCGTCCTTCTGGACAAATGCAATCCCACAAATACTGAATCAAGGTTCCTATGGATATGGCCTCAGCGCTCGGCTGACGCTCGAACTGTTATAAAAGATTTGCGAGTCTTTATCGGCACATACGCAATAGGCACGCTACATTCTGACCAGGGCCCTGCGTTTAGCTCTCGGGCTTACAAAGAAGCCATGGCCAGTCTGGGCGTTGCATTGCGGTACTCCTCTCCATTCCATCCTGAGGGAAATTCGGTTGTGGAAAGGAAAAACCGGGACATAAAGCAGTCTAACAGCTAGGGTATTAGGTTCGGGTGATGGGTGGGTCAAACATCTTTATGGGGTCCAACGCTCATTAAACAATCTGCCAAGAAGTTCTCTAGGGGGGGTCACTCCATATGAAGTCCTATTTGGGACAAGAATGTGGGTACCAGATCTCGATGACGTAGGCACAGTGGTGGAAAATAAACCATTTGATATCAAAGATCGTTTGGCTGTTTTACAGGAACTCAATGAACTGAGATCAAAACAAAGCAACGTATTCCTGCAGCCAACCACCACTGGGGAAAAACCGGCGGTACCAGCAAGGCCTGTCTGGATTCCAAAAGTTGGGGGATCTAGTCAGAGAAAAGATTGCGGACAAGAAGGAATTTGGACCTTCTTACAGACAACCAGTACCTGTCCTAGCAGTTCAAGGAACAAGAACAGTACTTCTGCCGCCCCTTGCTGGAAGAAAGTAGAAAAGATGTGTGTCCATCGACCTCATCAAACCACAGTATGTGGCCAATACTAAATAGTAGGCCTCGTGGACTCCGACCTAGTAGCAGACATACTCCTCTCGCTACTATCCAAGAGGTTCAGACTGAAAGACTGATAACAATTGGGAATTCAGCAGTAAAAGATGAAGGACTAACCAACAATGCTATGGAACTCATCCCTCTTGAAAATCAAGTAACAGTTCGTCCAAATACACCTGTCTACACCAATGTAGAACGTGATCAACTGGTTCCAGCGATTTCTACAAATCCTGATGCAATTGCAACAATTGATAGAACTGCTTCTGGCTATTTCATTAACTTTGATACGTTCTCAGAAGATCCGAGTGAACCTGAAACGACGCCAGCATCATTGACATTCAAGCAGCAAGTACAAAACTTTCTTCACTTTCTGAAAAAGACTTATTTGGTTTCTCCATGGATTGAACTCTGGATTACATCTGGACTATTTGTTTTCCTGCTCTGGCTAGCTTTGGTTACAACTGTGAGCGTGCTTATGAGTGGCAGATACATCCATGTGAATACTGAAGGAAAAGACGTGAACGTACTTTTGAAACCTCATAAATCTTCCCATCGTGAAGCAAGAGACTTGTCAACAGTGAACATCACAGCCGTTCCTATACAGGATGGTATAGTGTGGGACAAAACAGATTGATATCTTCGGCCCGACGGAACAATTGAACATTCCACATTTGTTTAAAATTTCACTAAGTGATCTAATTTCGTCCAGTACCTATTCAGATGATTGGGACTTTGAGACTGTTAATGACATAATGTTTGACCTAGAAAAATCTGCCGCATTTTCTAAAAATGAATATTTAGAGGGTTCATCAGACTATGAACAAGTGTATTGTTATAACCACTATTGTCATCATTATTTGCATAAATCTGCATACCCTAGAAATGTGTTTGTTTTAACCAATGGTAGTTCAAAAACATTTGCCAACAAGTTTCCATATTTTTCAGGTTACAATACATCTGATCCAGAAACGTTTTACTATAAAAATGTAAACAAAACAGGACTGAAAATGATGTTAACTAATACGAAACAGATTTACTCTGCAATATTTATTGCCCAACTGTCTAGACAGGGTTTCGACTTATGGAAAGACACAATAGACACAAAAAATGTGTGGGGTACTAAAGATTGGCAAGTACAGGGGATAGAAGCATTATTTAGAGCCTGTATCATCCCTGAACAAATAATGTTTTTGAATGAAACTATCCAACAAACATCTTGTCTTGGACTAGCCAAGATCAAAGAGATGAAGACACCTTCTCTACCAACACCTGCCAGTGATAATACACAGGCAGCGGTGACAGTTGACAATATACTACAACTCAACAGATCTAATCCCGATTGGAAAAAATGGTTGATCTGGCCCACAGACACGAACAACTGTCAGGAAAGATTCCTGAATACAACTCAGGGCTTTACTATTCATAGGCCAGACCCAAGATACGTCCAAAGACAGCATCCGGGGGTAGTAACAACATACAGTGTAGGTAAATTATGCCTCGATTGGCTGCAGAAATCTACACTACAGGATGTGAAACAACACTTCTCCTTACTTAAAGAAGACGCAGACCTTAGGGAATTCTTGCTTGGACCAAGAAAACCGCGTCAAAAACGTTTCATATATGCCGGCATTTATGCTGCCTATAATGAAGCATGGAAAGTGTCACAGATGGAGGCCGCAGAACGAATACGTGAACTTGATCGTATTAATTTAGAGAAAACACTCACTGTGGTCGACAATGGGTTAACAACTTTGTCCTCTAGAATATATTCATTGGACAACATTGTATCCTCTGCTATCGACATACTAGAACAAGATTTGGCGATGTTACAGCAAGGCCAATCTCAATTACGTTCTATTGTGTTAAGCTGGACGCTGCAATCATTGCGTGCGGGCTATGTGCCTTGGCGTTTTATCAACACGTCAGCTCTGTTTGCAGAATAAAATCTAACTGATAAACAGATCGAACTGGCACAAAGAGGAGCAAAAAAAAAATATCCGTATTTGTAAAGCGCAAACTACTCACCCTTACGGGTCTCAAGGCGCTGGGGGCCGTCGTGGAAATTAAGTGAGCTATTGCCCAGAGTCACATGGTGCTGAGCTGCCGCCGGAGCCGGGGATCGAACCGTGAGCCCTGTGCTCCGAAGTCAGCTGCCCTGGCTGCTGCACCACACCTCTCCAAGGTATACAGTGTTGAGCATTGAAAAACTGGAAAAATTACCATTCACAGTGGCAGAAAAACCAGCTACAGAATGGCTCATTCATGGCAAAATTACATTACCTCTGACTACTTTTCAGTTTCAGTATTGCCTCAGACAAATGCAAGTAGGCAAATATGAAAGGTTGGGTAAGGAATACATTAAGACATCTTGGGATTTACCGTATACATATAGATGTTGGAGTGGGGATCGTGAAGTGTTTTTGAGCGGTACACACTGAGCGGTTCACATATATGTCAGGACATTTCTTTACACGGGGCTTGCAACGGTTCTGTGGCAAATTTGTCGTGCCACCAGCAGGGTACACCAGCTGCTGTGATTAATCCAACGTTTGGACAACTTTCGAATGGGAGTTACCTCATGTTGAATGATCAGAGTTGCTGCGGCATGTTGCCAGGAATCCCATATCTAGTAACGGTCAACTCCAGGGTCACTTGCTGTATGCAAGTATTGTTTGCCCCAATAAATACAGTCAGGGAGTCTCCTTTGTGGCCTTCGCTGAAAGTCTCTTTTATAAGATTTGATACTTTGAGCAGAACGAAAGCCATTCTTTTACAACAAACAGTGCCTTTGACCTCGGCCAAAGAAACCTATGATCTACAAGTCGCAAGGACTTCGGCTGAGATACAGACTTTAATACGTACAAACTGCCCTATACATTTTGTGGAAATGATAGGACGTATCTTTAACATGTCAGATACAAGCGGAATTATACATGTATTTAAGAGCATCTGCTCCGGTCTGTTAACACCTTTCCAGGCAATACTCGGAATCATCGCAAACTTTGCACATTCGGTGTTTGGTGGCATACCATTAATTCTAGCACTTGTTGCCGGAATTCTATTTCTCTTCCTGCTATTACGCTATGGCCAGCCTATTCGCAGACATCACTCCGAGCGAAATGGAGAAAGTTCTCCTTGAACGAAAGTGCCGTGAGCGAATAGTACAGCTTTTAGGGATGACTCGTCTACGGGACCTGAATACCATGTGGTTCCTGTCATTCAGACCAATCTGGCAAGATTGCATCTTACCGGTCCTACGATGCCTGCTATGCGGTGAAGAATGCGTGTTGGACACCTGTCTAACATTTCCATCAGCTACGCCAACGGATATCGATACTCTGCTGGACCCGATAACGGCCCATGCTCTGTGTTGTCCCCAGAGGCTACCAATCCTGATGACAGCATTCATTGAGATCTCACAGACGCTTCCGGCTGCTGCTGAGGTACGAGAAAGATCTACAGGCACACAGGTAACAACGGAAGCGAACATTGCTGCGGCCTCCTATGCTGAAAACGATGCTTCACATCTCTGGGCAATTAATTTACTACACGAGGTGTTCCAACTGACACCAACTTCAGTGGATGATATTTTGTCTACAGAAATAGATGAGCTCATGTTTTCACCAGACCCGTAAACTGACTCTGATTCAGCCTACAGTGTTCCAGAGATGCAATAACAATTTGGCCTTCATACTTAAAAAAAACTTGGAACTCTTCCCAAATTGAACTTTTTTCCATTTTTCGAACTAAAATGGCAATTCAATCTGCTTGAAGTAGAACTAACCTTATAGTACAGACTTCGCGGTACTTCCATAGACACTTAGTTATCTGGTTTGTCTAAAAAGTTCATTAATTTCCATGACATGAAATGAATTTGATTTTGAACAAACTTATCGATCATTTTTTTGTCACATGAAAATATTACTGCTTCTTTCATTCATATTGCATTTTATTTAAAATTATATGCCTGAAATGAAAAGCAATGCTTAAAATGTACAGTACTTTTTGCATTCTAATAGGTTTTTTAAATGCCTTTAAAATGGTTTTAAGAAATATTTTAGCAATATGCGGTACTCCATTTAATGTTTAGCATTTTTTAAATGTTTAGCATTTTAGTATTATCGTACACACGAAAGTGGAGTGGGTGTTGTATTCCTCTTAGGGTGTCCGTATATAGGTTTTCCTGTATCATGTCCTTATACAGGCACAATTCGCCCTGCCCTTATATAGGCATAAAATCCCAGTCCTTATTTAGGCATTAAACCGTGCACTGCAAATACAGGCACGGTCTCCGACATCCGTCCACCCTAACGTCACAACGAGTTCTTGAAGAACAGACCCTTAGGCTTCGGGAATTTCCCTAGCACAGGACTATTGATTTCTTCAAGGACTCATCCATTATACATGAACCGTTATACCTTAGGGGTTCATTCATGACGTCTTCCGCTGTCCGATTCACGTCAATGCTAACATTGTGAGGTACCTCTCAGGTATAAATATACCTTCCCCTTGTAAACTAGAGGAGACCTCGACTTCAGAGGAGCCCGTTTCCCGGCCTGACGCACTGAGAAGACACTGTCATCCCTGCACGCAGAGAGTCCAGCTTCCAGTGATCTGGCTTCCCTTGCGGGGTGTTGGAGTTCGAGTCTGGCAAGAGATTCCTACCTCTCTCATTCTTAAGGTATGGAGCGGACTAGAACCTAGAGGGACTCTTGGCATACTAGGCTTAACATACTCTTAGTATACCATAGTAAGGAATACTTCACCTACTTCATACCTCTCCCTACACCTAGGTTAGGTTAGGCACATTGGGGTAGAACTAGTTTAGAAACGCATCGTATGAGTACTCGCATTTTTAGTCTGTGTTATTTATGTAAATGAATATCTGCTAAAGATAATGGTAGCGCAGTATTATTTATTTCTACTGCTTACACTGTACATTATTTATCTTGCATACTGTCTTGTGATCGCAACTACACACTTTACTTACACGAGAAACAAGACTGTTCAATAAATCTTTTATTGAAACGCCAGTCTATTCTTTCTGTTTAACTTTGAGGAAAACTAAGTATGCACGATTGAGCTGAGTGAAATAGTTATCTATTGTTCCCACGACTCTGGGACATGTTCTGATTCTAAAAGGGAAACAAAGTTGTCATGTTTTGCGGCTGCCAGAAACTACTCCCTTCTTGTTATCCAAGGAGTTTCTAGTGGCCTCTGAGCTAGCTGGCACAAGTAATTAAGTTTAATATACTCGATAGGGACATACTGACCATAGTCCTATGTCAAACCTATAGGGGATATTATTCCAATGCGCAGAGCTTATTAGGGAAATAGGAGCTACACTACAGGGGCAAGCATCACAACACAGGGCAACAGCAACAAAGGCTGGTGGGAGATGGAGCAAGCAACTTCTAAAGGGGTAAGCAACGATGCCAGGGCAAGCAAAGAAAAAAGAAATACCTTGGAAACTGTGCAAGCAGTGTAAAGACACACTGGCAATGGAATCAGTACTTGGGTCAAGTTCAAGGGGAGGGAGAAACACACAAAGAGGAAGTGAAGCCGGCACATGCTGATCAAAGAGGAGTGAGCAAATTAAAGTGATGAAGCCAACCAATGGTAAGCAGTGTGCAGGCTCTGAGCCCCCTGTAAACTAACAAGAAGTCTCGTAATCAACAGTGCATGCCTAAACAGAATGTGGTCCACTTACAGACTCTGGGCAAAATCCTCCTCCCAAAAATATTTATGTTTCACTGATCGAGCATTGTGTCTAGTTTACAATTTTTAAACAACTCGTAAAATAGAATTAAGGTGCCAAAATGAACACACAAACATCAGTAACTGTTGCTTTTGATCAAGTCGTCAGAGTACTAACTTCTAAGACTTCACTGATAAAATTTTAGCCATTTTCAAATATCTGTTCCAAGTGCAATACAGGCAAAATTATATGATAAGAATATTTGACTTGTCAAAAAGGATTTTCACAATTTTGTGTGGCACATACAAAAAGCAAGCCTTATCTCAATTCATTTGGCTGCAAAACAGAACAGGATCACAGTACAGAGATTACTTTCCAAAGTAGTATGGCAACCACATCAAAGAGCAGAGATTTCAAGGTGTGCCATTTCTTTTAATAGACTTGGCTTTCAGGAATTTACTTGGCAAAAACGTTATTGAAAGGCTTGGTCAAAGCAAACAGGAGCTCCAGGAACCAACTGAAAGCTACACTATTAGCAGTAAGTCGTTATTACAGGGTCAATGAAACGGCGTGCTGATCTGTACAAGATAGGGCAATATGACCATCTTTACGAATAGTTTTTGTGCAAAAGTGTGATAAAGATCTATTTTACCCAGTGAAGAAGCATATTTGTTCCATAGCCTTGGACAAAGAAGAAGAATGTAGGACCTCGTACTATGATATGCAGCGATGAAAAACACCTACTAAAAAAATAAGGTAGACAATATTAGCTAGGGTCCAAGCCTGCTGGATTTCTCATAAATACAAAGATGAATGAAGCAGCTTGGTGAGTGGGTTATTTATTTGCAAATTTCTGCAATTCCATCCTGATAAAGATGGAAACTACTCTGTTGATGTTGAATTTTCAACAGTGCTTAAATGGGCCGGTACTGAGTACCGGCACTACTTCCCCCACTGAGTACCAGAACTTCTCCGTGCCCAGGGAGAGTACCGGTACTTACTGCAACATGTTGGGATTTCCCAAAGAAATGGCCACAATGTGAGCATACACAGCATTTCTATTCTGCAGTGCATGCTCACATAATTAGCATTTCACACTGGCAGTGACCATCATCTTGCCATCAGCAAAATGTGTGAGGTTACGACCCCATTGCTGTGTAGCGGAAAGGAAGGAGCCATTTAAAAATGCAGTCTGCAATGGCTTTCCCTTCCTGCTTTGCCATATAGCAGCGAGAATAGTCGACATGGAGCCAGCCATGAGCAGCACCTGCAGAGTAGATTTCCCTCCATTGCCTGCAGGGAACCCACAACCGGATTCCGGCATCCAGTGCCATCCAGGATCGGATTACTGCAGTTGCCCCAGCCCCCCTCCACCTCCCTTCCTCCGAACCACCCCTGCCCCTTTGCCTCCGCTACACCCCACTCCCTCTCCAACACCCCTGCCCCACCTCAACTCCCGTGCTCCACTCCCACCCCTCCTCCACCCTCTCCACTCCCACCCCTCCTCCAGCCCTACCACCTTACACCCCTACCCTCATGTCCCCCTCCATCCCCATCACCTTCCACCTCCCTTCACCTCATCTCATCTCATCTCCCCTCAGTGTGTGGGAACAGTACAAAATAGTGCTCCTAGTGATGCATGCTGGGCCATTACATAGAACCTCTGTACTCTACACATCTTGGATCCTTAGTAACAAAAGACCCATGCCTTGTAATAAAATGGCTGTTCACAATGAATGGCAGAGGCCCGAAGGCCAAGAGTACAGGTATGACTATTCAAGGCAATGTATGTCACTCTTTCAATTCAGTGGGATGATGTTGCTGCTACGAGGGTCAGGATAGATGAAGAAACTCATTCTAAATCCTCATCTTTTCGAAATCCATGTCTTTGTTGGAACTGGTGCTCAATAAGTTGTGCTGACAACGATCTGGAGACAACCAAAGAGGATGTCTTGAAGATGACAAACAGCTCAGTTAACGAAACCGCCTGAATTCTGCTGGAGCATGTAGGTGTGTACTCAGAAGAAGAGCTACAAAGGGTGTGAGTTCCTTGTGTCATCTGTAGATGTATGTTAACAAAAATATTTTAAGGATGGAAAACATAGCAGCTTAAAAATTCTTTCAATGGAGGGGGAAATTCACACAAAAGCCCCTACATAGGACATCAGCTGAACTCAACTAGGTCCAGCCCGCAAGACATGCAGTGGAAATAACAATATTTCAGCTCAATTCTCCCGAAGGAAAAACGTAGGGAAAAAAAGTAATGGTTTCAAAGTCCAAGCAGCAGAATCTCAGCAGTTGCTGCTGAAATAAGGCTCAACACCTGCGTGGGAGGAAGTTCCTTACAAGTTCAAGTGAGGCAGGGCAAATCAACCAAGACAGGACAAATTAAAGAAATAAATGTCTGCCCCAAAGAAATGGCTCAGCATCTGAGTGCTTGAATCGCTAGAGATCAAATCAACAGGAACGTCCTTGTCGAGTTAAAATCAACCAGTTGAATCTCCATTCCTTCTCAAGCACGAGTTTAGTCTGCATCTAAAAATCATACTGACTGAGTAAGAGTTAGGACTGCAGCAGACCACATTATGCTGTTCCTTAAGCATGCACCTCGATACTGGGGCAGCTCACATACTGCATTACATGTCTGCTCAGTATCCCACATCCAACAATCACATATTGCACTATATGCACAAAAATATTCTAGATCAGCACACTGTTCCAAAGTTCTGGTACAATATAGCAAACTGGCTCAGTATGGGCTTGCTTCCGGTGGTAAACACTGTAGTGGTTTGGACAGCATATACCAAATGCATCTTTTCTTCAAAGCATGAAAAGTACTACCTCAGCCAGGAAGATGAATTTAAGATCTGGAATGAGAATGTGGAAATGGCCATCGCCCCTTTAACAGACAGATTTTTGAGTGAGCCCTAATGAATCCAAAGTCCAATAAGATGATGGTGAGAGGCAGATCGATTAAATTCTGCATGCATTCAATCTGCTCGCATACATTTTTCCCATGTGACTGGAGCACCTTTCTGAGTAGCGTTCTGTTATAGATAAATACAGGTCTCAATTAGCAGAGTCTGAGGCTTCCTAAATTCATCATGGTTAAAATACCCAGTTACAACGCAGGTCTGAGGGAAGAGCCTTTGGTAGCTGCAAGACTTGCAAACGTAAAAAGTTCCAGCCCGCTCTTTATAAGTGCTTTTAATCATTAAAAATGTTCGCCTGATCCTACAACTGGCTAGCGATGTGTGTTTTATTTACAGTTAGCTCATCAAGGCAGGATACACTGGGACTATCATTCAACGGTTACTTAAATATGTAATACTTTTTCCGTCTGCATCAATTTAATGGTAGAATACTGCCCACCGGCCATTAATATGAATTGCACCTTCGAATCTGTCAATCTGTATCGAAGCTCTACTGAGGCAGTAAGACCAAGCCACACACGACAAAAATTAGAAATTCCACACACATTTTTGGAATTAGACTTGCAACTAGCTACGGTGAGAAAGAAGTCCAGGTTTAAAACACCAGAATCCCGCTGTTAAAACAGTATTTGATTAAATATCCAGACTGTGAGATCCAAGCCAGAAACGTGTTGTAAATGATTAGGTCGTGTGTGATTTCGAATGGGTAGAGTATGGGTAAAACCAAGAACCTGCGCTCATTTTCAGCACCATAAAATTGTGACTTGCAATAAGGTACTAAAGATATTCATGTGTGGACGATGAATTATAACTTTTGAAGACCTTCTTGTACAAATTCTTTAGGCCAGGAATCTCTTCAGCTTTAAATTTTAACGAATATAAGCAAAAGTAACAACAAATTCAAAAATAACTTTATATGCATTTTTAGAATTGTATATTCTCATGCTCCTGTATGGGGATACTGAAAACAAATATTTGGGCACACTACTAGACACAAAGTACCTCTGCCTGCACTGAAACACTGAACACCCATTTTGGAGGTAGTTGTAATACATTCAAAATGAAAACCTATCATCTTGCTCCAGAACTGCAATTATTTCGATGGTGACCAATTAGGTGCAGCTGCCACTGCCAGAAATCAACTACCGTAACTATAGAGGTTTTCAAGATAACCACCCCAATTCTTCCCCACCTCCCCGGACAAATACACTTGACATTACTGTAGAGGGAAAACGGTATCACATTAGAGATGCAGCGGACATCACTGTTGCATTATTACACTAGACTGGCCATCATCTAATAACCAAAACAATTCACTGCAATCTGTCTGCCAACTCACTTTTTGTGAGAGTACCCTGTAAACCATATACAATGTCCGTAAAAGTACAATATAAATCTCAAAGAAACATTGTTGATCTGATATTTCTATATTTGGCTGCTTATACATACAATCAATTCAATTTCATTGTGTCAAATGGAAATTAAACATATACAAATCAATAATGAAAGCACAGAAGTCTGCCAACAAGTGCTCACACAATTAAAGACTTGAGATAACCAAAACAAATTTGCTGCACTGTAGTAACCAATAACGATTATAGCTCTGAAGTAGCCATAGCACTGAAGTAGTAGCCATAGCACTGAAGCAGCCAACACGAGTTTCACGGAATCTTGTCTCCACTTCTTCAGTGCAAATTCCACATTAGAGATTAGATAAAGCGAAAAACGCACGCTCCCAAATCTGTCCGATCCAGCCCAGAAAGTGACATTTACAAAAGCACATACGGCATATGTTTTTCCAGTCCAAATGTATCCAATTTGTGCAGGTAAATGAACAAAATGCATAATGTAGGAGGCCTAATATAGGCACCTGGAAAAGCAGATTTCATGGTGAGGTTCGCATCGTAGCAAAATAGAGTGAGACAGTGCGTTCTTGCATAAACCTCCTTCACAAACAAGGAGGTTTATGCGGGAACGCACGGTCTCACTATTTTGCCATGATGCGAATCTCAACTTGAAATCTACTTTTCTGGTTGCTATATTTGGCCTCCGACATTTTGGATTTTGCTGATCTACCTGCACAAATTGGATATATTTGGACTGGATCAACAGATGGTGTATACACTTTTGTGAATGTCACTTTCTGGACAGGATGAGACCAATTTGGGAGCGTGCGTCTTTCGCTTAATCTAATCTTATCTAATCTCGAATGTAAAGTTTGACCTGAAGAAGCAGAGACAACATTCCGCGAAACACGTGTTGGCTACTTCAGTGCTATGGCTACTACTTCAGTGCTATAATCAATATTGGTTACTACTGTGCAACAAATTTGTTTTGGTTAGCTCAAGTGTTTAAATTGTGAGAACTTGTTGGCAGACTTCAGTGCTTTCATTAATTGATTTGTATGTGTTAAATGATATTTGACACAATGAAATTGAATTGATTGTATTTGTAAGCAACCAAATATAGAAATATCAGATCAACAATTTTTCTTTGTGGTTTATTTTTATACTGCACTTTTATTTCAACTCCCCACTACCCTCATTGTGTTCAATTAACTTTGTTATCCGGATAAACTGACATAAGCGGGTGAGCGCGCAGGGCCAGTTCTCAGTTTGTCCAGTTTTCATTACGTTAAAATGTCCATACGCCCATTAGCTTCCAATTCACTTATCACAGTGTTGATGTAATAGCTTTCTGGTAGTACCTTAAAAGGTGAAGTAGGCAATCATTACTCAACTGCCATTTATTAAGGCCCATTCTTTACATATATTGCTCAGAGCAGTTTGGATGTGTGCGAGATGATGCATTAGGTATACAAACTTGCAGGCAGATACGCCTTCCTCATCCTCCTGCTTGAATGCCCACCTACCTCCCCTCCTTTTCCTAAACTGGGCTTGTATAGGAATCCTGTTTCAATGTGTCTCTAATAAGAACAATACGGCTCAGGTGAGTTAAAATGTCACGAATGGCTGCAGTGATCTGATGGTCACAGCAAGACATACTCCCCCCTCCCCCGCCCCCCCCATTGATTCGGAGGGTGGTAACGGAGTAGCAACTTGGGTAAAAGTAACTCCTATTTAAGCCATTAGAAACTGTGAGAGCAGTATGAAGTGACACGCTAAAATAGGTTATTTTTCATTACTGGTCCACGGTTTTCCCTTCATCCTTCATCCTCTTCTCAGGTCTCATTTCTAAGTAAGTCAGGAAGTTTTGATATCTCCTGAGAAGTTTTTCCTCCATTTCTTTTACCCATCCTTCCTAACTTGGGGAAAGGTAGACTTAAGACTGCAGCCTAAAGAGGTTTATGAAATGCACCAATGCATATTCACCACCATTTGAAGCTTTTCTAAACAGCAACAACAAGCTCTTGCTTTCTGATAAGATACCTTCTGTGGTAAAAGCATGGGTATGCCAATAACCATTCCACAGGGTTTACAAGTGCTAAACTGTCAGGATTGTTGGATCACTGTGTGTGACTAATCTCTGTGGCTCCTGAGGCTCTGAAACTCACTGATACTCATTTGCTCAAAGCCATCTTTGTGTTGTGAGACTTAGACACCAGAAACAAATATGACTGTGTGGCCAAGGAGACCCTCCTGTAAAAGATAAGCTACTGGTGATCGAGACATTTGTGTTTACAACTATGTCACAGTATTCTCGTCAATAAGAGAAAGACATGACATTCCCGATGAAAATGGCTACCTCAACAAAAGCCAAAAGAAACATTGGGTGAGGAGAGGAGCATAAGTTATATCAAACTCAAATCAGCCTCGATTAGGAGACATTACAACTCATCCTATATTAGGAGACCTTTTCCAAAAGGTTGCTAAAAAAAAAAAAAATCTAGGAAATATGCTCAGAATCCTTCAAGTTTAACATCCTGTGAAAGTAAAAGTGGTATAAAAGGTCAAAGCCCCAACAAAGAACATTCAACACCTATCTGCCAGTCGAGAATATTGTTTTGCCACACGAGTGTCTGCTGAACTCCAATTTAAAGGGTGAATCCAGCAATAATGTCCAGCCTGGGCAGGTATTTATGACAGGTTAACTCTTTCCCACTTGTTAGTGCACATACCACACCTCCTCAGGATACTTTCAACTCAGTGAAGCCACAGAAACCCACAGAATTAAGCATCTTTATTCCACTTCATTGTAAGCTCCTTTTGTGTGAAAATAAAATCAAAAATACTTTTGGTAAGAAAAATAAGTCAAATGGAAAACGCCACTATTGTTAGTTATTTACTAGCAATCAGATCCACCAGAGTTCAAATCACTAACATGAAGAGAGCACACCTTGTGTTTGACACATAGTTTGTGTCCCTCTGGGAGGTTCAAGAACAACGTTTAATGGAACTACATATGTTAATAAAGATTAATTATGCACCCTCTAAAACAGATTTCAAGAGAGGATGGATACCTTGCATTGGATAGACCGCGGAATCACAGTACTATACTTTTTGAAGGCCTGACACTGAATTATTTCAAAAACCAACCTCAGGGCAGACATCGAGTGGGAATAATGTGGATAGATAGGGCAGGAAAGGCTTTGGGAGCACAAAAACATGAAAAAAATCATTTGCCAGTGCATAAAATAGAATACATTAGATGTGAGAGCACATAATACAGCTATATGTTCAGTGAAGAGTGCTCACAGAGCGCAACCTTTAGCAAAATAACGAATCAAGTGTAAATAAAATAAGTTATTAACTTGAAGCTCTACACCAAAGTCTTCTAATATAAACGTTTCAATCAAACAGTGACTCATAAGAACTGGAAGGTCCATCCCTCTCCTATTTCTGTATAAACCTGATTTATATTTATAGGTCTCCTCCAGAGGCGTGCTAAGTGGCAGCTCCTTCAATGCAAGCAGACTGACTCTTCTTGCTCAATGCAGTATGTCTTGCTGACGCGCGGAAGGTCCCAGGTTTCTGTAGGAGCACACTAACACTCAGCAGTGACATGTTATTCTGGGTTTAATTAGCTCAAGATGCAAAGAAGGGAAAATGTAATCAGTAAAAAAATATTGGATGCAACGTTATCAGAAAGGCAATAGTTATGTAAAA
The DNA here is from genome assembly GCA_963921515.1 of Calotriton arnoldi. NCBI lineage: Eukaryota > Metazoa > Chordata > Amphibia > Caudata > Salamandridae > Calotriton > Calotriton arnoldi. Next base: position 1,325,415 of record CAWUFW010004240.1, read on the forward strand.
ACATATAAAGTACCAACTATATAGTTGACAGGAAGGGTTAACCTAGTGAAAGGGGAAGAACATGGCTAATGAAACATGTATTCATTCAACGGACCATAGGCTGGATTTGGCTGAATCTGCTTTTAATACAAACCATTTAATACAAACCATGGTGCAAAGGCAGGACATTGCGATTTGACAACCAGTGCTCAACATCCTGATCAAGCCTAACCCTTTGAGAAGGCAACTTAGTGAATTTTAATTTTGAGGTCCAGAACCTATTAATTTGATCTGATGTTATACCAATGGGATCGGTTGCTGTTTGACTACACATGTTCAGCCACATACAATGCCAGGAGGAGTTTAATATTCTAGATATCAGAAGACAAACCAGCATCGGCAAAGCCACCAGGTCTGGCTTGTAACTGAGAAGACAAACCAGACCCATCAATTTTGCTAGCAATTGGCTTGTTACTAGAGAATCTTCCCATCAGACAAATCTTAGTTATAGAATGCTGCAGTACCTAGCTACTAGAACACCTTAGAGTCAGACACAAATGCTTTTCTGTAGCAGGCTGCAGTAGCTTAGGTCAACCAATCTTTTCTGACGCAGGGTGCAGTACCTTTGGTTGTTACCAGTGTTCTTAATAGTTAGACCTATCCTTTCGGTAATTAGGCTTTTGTTGAAAGTGGAAAGAAGTAACGGTAAAACATTGATTGTGCTTTTTTCAGCAGGCCACATGACAGAGACAGTTTGGCTTCAACATAAACTTCCATGTTCACTTCCAAAAGTATTGATTTTTGCTCTGTTTCTATATCCAACCAAGGACCCGTCTACATAAACCACTTCCTAAACTTCCACCAACCGTCCAGAAGACTACGCTCCGCCTCCATATCACTTGTGCCTACTCCCCGCATCTACCGAAGCAAAAGTGGAGGACGTTCATTCTCCCATATCACAGAAAGACCTGGAACAGCCTCCCCACCCAACTCCGGACTATCACCTCACTTCTGGGATTCTAAATGGCCTTCAAGACCTGGCTGTTCGAATAAGTTTCTGGGACCTGCAAGCTCCTGGATCCCACATCAGGTGACAGGCCGCGCTTTATAAATCCTGATTGATTTATATGTGAAACAAACATGATTATGCTGGGCTGTGGGGATAGTCAATTCTTCCAGAAGATTTAGAAATGCATTTCTCCAAGTTCTGCGTGGTACGGTCATTTCTTACACACTGAATGCCAAAGTTGTCAATTCACTGTTTTTGAATTTTCATCTTTGATACATTCATTTAAGAAACTTGGTGGGTGACCCAGCAATCTGCTAGTCAGTTGCTGGATGCCTGGGATCTAGCCGGCTCCTCTTGTTCGTGGGCCCCACTCTAGGATTAAAGACTTTTTTTGTTCTTTAGAGTTATCTACTCCAGTATGATTTCTCAATATCCGGAGAACCATGCAACATTCTGGAAGAAGTGACCCTGAACGTTCTTAGCTAATACCCATCACATGCATGTAGAAACAGCAACTCCAAACGGAGAGAAAATTAGAGAAAAAGTGAGGGAAAAGGAAATGAGATGCATCTACAATCACTGACAACATTGAAATTACATACTATCCCAACACTGTCCCAGAAGTAAGACAAATCAATGTTCAGCATGCTGCAATGCCTCACGTTATTACTAAGGGTCCCTGAAGTCTGACATATGTACTCTGGTGTAATCAGGGTGAAGTAGCCCATGTAATTATTTGATATTCCACAGTTGTTCAGCAGTGCCCTTTCAATCTCAGGATATCAGAGAAATATGAAAAAAGCAAATGCCCATAAATATATTTTGTTGGAAGTGCAAAAAAAAATTGGCAAAAAAATTGACTGTTCTTTTGTTTTCAGCAGGCCAAAACACAGAGAGGGTGTGACTTCAACATAAATTTGCACAATCACTTTCACAAGTTTACTGAATTTTGACATTTCTAAGTCTAAGACGATACGCTAATACTGGGTTGTGATAATCGTCATAATCTTGCCTCTAAATGAACTCATGTGTCCTGGTAGAAGTAATTTCAACATTTTTAACAGAAACCCGTCTGCATCTCCAACAGCAAGTTGTTCCCGCTATTCAACTGTGCAGAGAGGTTTTGTGTTAACCGATTCCAGATTAAACTATAGTTACACAAAATCTAATGATGAAAAGCTGAGAGTGTGTCGAGAAGGTGAGAGAGCATAACCATTGCAAGAAAAGTGTTCCTTGGCATCACTAGTGCAATACTACAACTCACCGAATCAGAACACGGAGGGCGGCATGCTCCCGGGTGGGGCAAATAAGAACAGAGAGGAAAGCTATTAAATCAACACCTGGGATCTGAGACAGACAATAAAGCCATCCATCACGAGAAAGGGGTTGGTCCAAAGAACACTGTAGATATATGCTAAAATAGTGGAAACAAAAGGACAGCTGCAGACCACTAATGCGGTTTCCAGTGAGGACCATAATCAAAAGTTATTTACATATACAGAAGTTGGGGCAAAAAAGTATAGGTAAAGCAGTGACCCAGAACACAGCTCTGAGCTGAAGGAAAAGCCTGGCAGTGGGTAGGCTGTGCTCTAGATAACTCCAGGCATACTGCAAGTGCTCTTTTCTGTACTTGTTAATTTAAGATTTGATATTTATGATGCATCTTCCTTCGCTCTATTTATTTTGTACTTTTTGGTAAGACATTTCTATGACCTGCGACCAACGATAATGCTGAAATCTATGAACGTAAGCGTGATTGACTGAAGTTTAGCCCACACGCCGACAAAAAACAGCCCTTGGTGAGATGATGGAGAAAACTGAGAAATGAGTTTTAAAAACGGACAGATTAAAAGGAGGCTGTTAAAACGGATGCCGCAGAGGGGTGTAAAATCATGAACGTTTTGCAACACTATTTTGTACTGAAACTGGACTGTTCCGATGAATACTAACAATGTAAATAGTACATGCCAGAAGTGCAGTGGCGGCTGGTGGATTCTGGAAGTGGTGTGGCCCGTTGAAGTCAAAAAGCACTCTCCAGCACCTTGCGTACGGCCCTGCCAAGCCCCTGGGCCGAATACCTTTACAGGCTTTCAAATCGAACATACATACACACACATATATATATATATATATATATATATATATATATATATACATACATACATACACACACACATACACACGAGATCAGGCATACAAGCAAACATACATTCACACACAGTTGCTGGCACGCAAACAAACACAGTCACACAGACATACACATGCACTCCCCAGCACAGAGAATATCAGAGAAGGGGAAAGCCCATGATTTCCAACTCCCATGTGAGTCTGCAGCATACCAGAGGCAGGCCCACGAGCTTCCACCCAATCAGAAGCCACAATAGAGTTGAAGGTACTGAGGTAGATCTATTTTCTATACTTCAACTTCTGACCGAGCAAGAGGGCGTGTGAGTGACAAGCCCAGAAGCTACATTATCTGACATGCTGCAGTGCCTGACACTAGTGCAGCATGGCATTGTGTCTGTGTGAGGTCAGGGTGTAAAAGCCCCAGTCTGACACATGCACAATACAGCTAGCGGAGCCCCCTTTTGCTGGCAAGGTAATATTACAGCTTTTACATGCAAACAAATGATCCGTGAGATTGTTTATTTTCATGTAAAGGCAGTAACATGCCAAGCAATAGTGGCAGAGCGAGGCAGTGAGTCAGTGCCCTAGCGCGACTCCACTGCACAAATATATGTAGTTTGTGAGAGTTACACTAAACTCGATGGTTTTCAAGTTACCAACCGTGCATGGACAGGTCAGTATTTGTTTCTGCAATTTGCTGGTTTCACAAGACCCCTGAAGCGGCCTCTGAACTCTATGGCGCTTTTTACTGGTCTTATTAGGCAAAAAGGTTAAAGAAATTCAGACAGATGGTACAGGCTAAGGTAAGGAGATTAGTATACAACTGTGAAGAGGACCAAGCATTAGTAAAGAATACTTTGCGTATCTTACATGACGTAAATGAGGAGATGTAAGACTGACTCAGTGTTCTTTCATACTGGGCTTTAAGGGGGCTGGGACATTTATGGGCTTTGCCAACGCAATCTTGGACATTTTGGTAAAAGAAGAGACCAAAGGCAGTTCTCCTTTATGCTGAAGTAAGGTTGCCTGGATTTATCTCTGGATTAAACACAAAAGAAAACACCCAAATCCTTGCTTTAGTGGTTGCAATAAAACCAGTCAGTAATAAACTTTATCAACAGAATGTGGGCATATAAGTGAGCGATTGGGTGCCGGCACAATGCACCATAGATCCACTGTCCCATAATTCATTAGTCAGCAAGAGACACACCGATATAAAAAAAAATATATATAAAAAAATCTTGCAATACATAATGGCAATACTGACACCCACACACTGACTTTGGAACGAAGTTCATTATCATTGTGTTTTTAACAAACTGATACCAGGCCAGACGTGTACAAATATGAAAACCAGCATAAAAACCATAGACACAGCCATGGTAAGTACTGGGAATTTTGCTCAAGCCGAAACTAATTCAACTCATCATATATAAACACTGAATGTGCTGGAATTCGATGAAGTAGACGGGGTCGGTAAACTCAAGCTAGTTTCAGAAAACAAGCACCGAGGAACAACCCCTTCATCGTGGGGCATTAGGGGAAACTCTGCCATCTGCAGATGTAGATTTTAAATATAGCTGAAGTAACAAAAAGCCCATCGTCAAGTTCAAATGTCTCTTCTTCCACACTGGTGAACACGTGATGTGTAGAAAGAAGGACTGTTCATCAAGCCATGAAACTAGTTACTACAGCCCAATACAACATGGCGCCATAAAACGAGATACAGTGTGACTCCACAGTACAGAATATAGCAGGTATCTGCTCCGGTGTCACGCTGGATACAGTTTAATATGTCGCAGCAGGCTTGTGTCCAAGCAAGAGCGGTTTCAGCCTTCACAGCAGAAAATTAATTTATTGCAGATGAGACTGGAGGAGGAAGAAACTCTCGGGAGGAGACCGAGGTACTTTGTCGTATCATCAAGCAGTCCTACCAGAGCCAGCCCCAGGATCCGCTCAGAGGCCTGTGTACAGCCATGATCCCCGACAGGCACGTGGCAAGCTATAAATAGATTATACTACAAAGGAGGTGACCTCATCTTTGGTCAGAGGAGGCGGATGAAATATTCATTTAATTATAGCATTTGCAGGCTGCGAACTTTACACAGTGAATTACCTCTGAAATTTAAACAGTTGTAGCAAAACACCAACGGCACTGTCAGCGGAAGCATTTTTAGTTTACAAAACCATAGCACAGTTCTATAGGACCAACATACATCACTCCAAATACAATAGGACCTAACTTTAGCCGTTTAAAGTGTGTCAGAAAGTCTGCAACTAGAAAATTCGAAGCTAAGAGAAACCGGGCAAGAGACAGACGGTTAAATAAAAAATAAAAAACCAGATTCAGCCTGGATAGTAAGTCACTGCTGCATTCAAAGGAACTCCCCATTCACCCATTCCCACCAAAAACAGCATTCTTTATCAAAAAGAAGCCCAGAGTTCCTTGAAGCACCTAACTGCCACTAATGCACAGGTAAATTCCGTCCTCATCCTCCTAAAGGACATTAAAAGTAATTAAACAAGTGTGTTGTAAAGAAAGATCTCTCTAGAAATATATATTCACACTTCCCGAGTACTAAACGTGCTAGCGCGAGCCTCCGCACAGCATGATTAGTGGCGCTCAGTGCTACACTCCCATCCCTTTGCCCAGCATACCTGGCGCCTACTTCCTCTACTCGTGACGTCTTGAGATGTGGCGTCAGTGTCCCTCCGATCATCAGTTTCAGTGCAGCTCTATGCACAGGCTACATCTTTGCAATACTGTATTAACAGACCTTTCACATCGGAGGTGGTCCATTAGCGGCAATTCCATCTAGAAGAGGACCCGTTTTTGATGTGTCCTGTTTTGTTTACTTGCCTTTTAACTTGTTAAACTCTGGCATCTGCTACCGATTAATCAAACTCGTTATACTGGAGCCAACAGACAGAAGTGGCGCCTGGTGCCGTTCTGTACATTGTCTGCAACAGACTAACACCATGCAGACGTCACCGATGTTCAGAAAACCACAAAAGCACTCCATGAGCAGTACTTCCCACACTGCATTTCCAGCAGCTCACAGTCGATACATTCCGTCCGGGGTAAACTGCATGCAAAGCCAGAGATGCAAACACAGAGTCAATAAAGGATGCATGCTACCTGAAACATTCTCAGAGCATCCCTATAGCCGTGTCAGGTCGACTGGTGCCGAAGGCAGTATGCCCCTTAGCAGACAAGTCAACATGATACGGCACTTCACAGCATATGCACACTTCTAAGAGAAGGCACTTTCTTTTAAGGGTGGCGTGGTGATGAAAATAAGCTCGAACAAATATTGCATAGGTAATGGATCATAAGAAGGAGATTTACTTTGGAGCCACCACAAATGCAGCCCTGTGGTTTAATTCAATACAGAGAGAATGTGGATGAGGTCACCTTAGGTGTAAAGGTTGTGCAGCAGTAAAGCCTCACATCTGAACGACAGCACAGTGAAGTGCAAAATCACCCTTGATGAAACACCAAACAGAAGCATGGAAAACACAATTATTGCACCAATGACTGCTAGACAAAAGTGATGAGCCCTTCAAAGACAAGCAAACAATGGGAGGAGGCACGAAAACACCCATCGAGTCATGTACGGTTCGTATTGGTACAATTTAATTCTGCACACAGAACATGTATTACGCCTGCGATGCTTCACACTATACCATGCAAAAGCCCCAAGGATACATAGACAGGGGCTACATATCTTACAAGGTCATGTCCCAAAATTCAGGATTACTGGGAACAGGTGGTGAACACATACAGTGAATGGATGCAAGTGACAATCCGGGCACGGCTCCAGACATGCCTGCTAGGCACAAGAACCTGCCACCCAAAAAATAACCAAGAAAGTAAGTTTATAGACCATGTATTGTTACTAGCTAGAAGAAGATGGTCAATGAACTGGTTAGTTGGCTATGGAATGTGGGGTAATGGTGTGTGGTCGAAGAGATCAGAAAGCAGCCAGTGCTGAGTGATAAACTGCCCGATGGTATAGAGTTATGGCAAGTGTTGACCTGAACGTTGCGATTCCCTCTAAACGAAAACCCGCCCTGAGTGTATGAAAGAACCGATAAACTAGAGCACGCGAATAATGAACCGTACAGACTATGATCCCTTGTCATAGCAAGGTCATACCCAGAGTTGGACAAAAGTAGTCAGACACATGGAACACAGAATGGCGTGATTTTATGGATAATGAATGCAATTAGCCTGTCAACATTTCTTTTTTCTCCCTGGCACACTGGTAAAGTTGTATGACTAGTAGTCTGCTTTTTAATATTTTGAATTATTGTACATGTATACTAAAAATGTGAATACAAGTATTTACAAAAAACATCTAATAGCCAGTAGTAAACGGGGCACTCCTCTGGCTGATCTAGAATGTGGATGCCACTTTCTTCAGACAATGTCTGAATGTGGCTGACCCAAGAGAACCAATGGCTGGCTGAAGGGGGCTGACCAAAAGCCTGTCTCCGTTTACATCTTTGTATTGGAGATATACATACTCGTAGAAAGTTAAAGCTACAGTCACAGCTAAAAAAGGGAAATATTTTTTTGCTAATATTAATAATCAAGCTAGTCCTACATCTGGAGTGCAGGATTTACTTTGTCAACCCATAAGGCATGATATTATAAATCTGTCCAACATCAGTTATATCCCAAGATATGTGCAAAGTCTTAAACAGCAAACCTAAGAGCAGTTATAGTTGTCCAAGAGATTTTATGTTTCATAGGGACAATGATCCATTGCCCACATTCCAGAAGCAACACCATCATATGCAGCAAGATGAGGCATTATCTCCTATTGTAGTGAAATCTGATAACTGGATTCCTGAAGGGAGGCACTGCATGATCAAACCTCCCATTAATGCATTGTTTTTGTAAATCCCTACTCCTGAAGCATTTCCTTAGTTAACCCTTCATGAATAACTACATTCAGCAACTATTCGGCAACTATCACCATTCGTCCACAGACCTCTCCCACTCATGCGCCAAGCAGAGGTGTGGAATTCCTATAGCCCGACGCCCAGGGCATATTGTTTGGGGGTCAAGGACAACAGGTGTTCAAGTTTATTTTGTCCTTGGGACAAGTAGGTTCAACCCCTTGCAGCACAAACCCTTTGGCTGCCAGATTACATCACCAACATTATGGATCAGGGAAGCGCGTTGTCTGCAGTTAAGGTAATATTTGTGTCCATCTGTTAATGCTGTTCGAACTTGTATTTATGGTTCATTAACAGGAAGCCTTTATTATTAGGGTGAGCGCTCTAAGGAAATGTTGTGAGTTCAGACAGCACTACTGTCAGTGGTTCCAGTATAAAAATGTGTACGCAGGTTTGCAAAGTTTAATAATATGAGGCTACGTATAATGACTGAGATACAAATATATGCAAAAGCTCGAAAGCAAGTTTCATGATTCCTTGCTTTCAAAATAAAACCTTCATAAGAAAATGCAACTAGAAACAACAAAAAACATTTGACTAAACCATTGTGAAATTTTATGTACCATTTCTTTGATGCATCGTTTGGTAAAATGAGCTGATGCATTCTAGTATTTCCAAGAAATATTCATAATGGAAAATCAGTGCAACCAGTCTCAACAAAATTAAAGGAAACATGACAATAAACAAGCATTGGCAAAGCCAAAAGGTACGACGACAGTCAGCCTTTTGGTTTTGTCAATGCGTGTCTTGTTTTGACATGATTTTTGTACAACTTTATTGATGTGGGAGCTGCCAGGCCTTCATCATAAACATAGAGACCAAAAATGTTTTTGCTTTTGCCAAAAACCACACATTGTCACAGTAGTTCCTGGCACTGAACAGAACTACTTTGCATGCTGATATGCTGCTTGTGAAAGAGCAGAATACTGTCCCTCACAGTGAGACCAGCCAGGGAGAGGGGAAAAAATTTAAATGAAAGCAAACAGTCTTGGTTAACGCCAGACCTAAATAGGAGCTCTATTCTTAAAAAAAGTCACAAAAGTGCAGCCATGGATGTCCTTGTATTAGTGCAGATTTATGGCTTTCATAAATTCACAAGAATTTACAGGAGTGGGTCAGGAAAGCAGTCCTAGAAAATATTTGTAAACTGCATTTTAGTCTGAGCAAATGTGCATGTGTAGATTGGCTCATGCGAAAATCTGTTGAGCAGTAACAAATTCAATTTCCCACCAACCCCTTTTTTCCCCTAACCCTGGAAGATGTTTTTCTTCTGCCCCTGTCGGGAGTAAATTTCCAGCCTCGCTCTGTATGGTAAAGTATTAGAGACGAGCTGATGAAAACCCATGCAACATGCTAGTTGGTTTGCACAGACTCAAAAGGGCATTCTAACCATCGGTAACTATTGCTTACAGCTACCTCCAGCCCCAGCATGTAGATCGGCAGAAAGGTGGCAAAGTAAGTGAATTGCTAGTATTCACACACTACTATGGTATGAGCTCTGGTATAATCAGAGAGGCTATTATCAGAGCTCTTATATGAGATTGCTGCCATAATTTGCCGTCGTACTACATGGCACCAACGAGACAAGTGGATTTTGTTACGAGCTATACCATTAACAAGTAGATATTTTATTAGATTCCACACCCCTGTCCAATATAGCACACTAACCAGTGCCATCCCAACTGCAGTGGGAAAATGATTCACATCCACAAGAATGGCGGAGTTTTCTTAAGCAATTTCTGTGTTAGCAAATGTAGCATGTGCCTCTTTGGTAAGCTCCCCAGCAACGGTTGGTGAAGTTACAACCTCACACATTTTAAGTATTCCCTAACATTTGCAGGTAGTTTCCTGCTGTGATAATGCTTGCAAATCTCACATCAAGGGCCCTTTTAAATCTTTTTGACTACTAAACAAAGCTGTTACCATGTCTTGTTCTCATATTCAAAACTAGAGACAGCTTTTGATAAGATTTGTCAATAGGACCATTTCCACAGGTCATAAAATTGAGACGACTGATCTGTTCTAGCAACACTAATTTCGAAAGAAATATATTATACCTGAAACGATAGGAGTATTGTTTGCCCAGAGGAAGCAATTTTGTTTTGTAAATTGTGTGTGGGCAAAAGGTTAGAAGTACAAAACAAAGTAGTATAAATACTGGTGTACCCACACGCCATGAACTGCGAGTGGCACCTGTAACTGAAGTTATAAAAACCCAGTTTGCCTGAAATAAAAATAAATACAATAACAGTATTTTGAACTTTATAAATTATGAAACTGATGAGTGATTTTAAGTAGAGAGATCGTGCCTAATACATTTGCAGAAACAAAAAAACAAGTACAAATGCATATTTACATCTCCAATCCATACATAAAAATGTTTGCTAATGAATCTGCAATGGCAACATTCTCTGGAGAACCACAAGAAACTTTGTGAATTACTTTAAAAATGTCAGATTCGCTCTAAAACCCACAGGAGGGGGCATGGCCAAGATGGCGGCAGGGTAAGACGTGCTGTGTCCGTCTCTCCGCTCCCGTCCGCCCGCCGCGATGCCGGCCAACATCTCAACCGTGCAAATTGTCCCACAGCAGCGGGGGGCATTAGTGCGACCCCCGCAAGTATCAGTGAGAGGTGCATATGCCGTGGAGCCACCTTACATCACCCCGAAAATTGCAGACTCTGGAACGCAAGATGGCGGCGGCCTCCCGGAGCCGAATTTTGATGCCAGAATATCAGCAGAGTGCCTGAGAGGGGATACCCTGCAGTGACTGCCTGGGAGAGCTGCCCAGGGGGAAAGGGCGAACAGAGTAGAGAAAGGCGAAGATCTTACCAGCGAGACCCCATAGACATCACCCGGAGGTGAGGAGAGGCTGCCGGGGAGCTGACGGCGATCAGGGCCAAGCGGACGTGGAAGGCGACTGCCGGGGTGTGGCCCGGGCCTGGACCGCACCACAGGCGGCTCCAACTACGGCGTCCAAGACGGAGTATCTCGGAGGTGGGGCACAGGGATACGAGATCCTAGCCCCTTAGAGCGCTGTCCAAGGGCCAAACAACCAGGGGACCAAAAGTCGAGAAAAGAGGCCCGCGCATCGTCACCTAGGCTGAGGTGAGCGGGGGAGTGGAAGGCCTTGGTGTGCGCGCTCGCTCCGCTTGACGTCTGGCCTGCGGGGCTGTGAGGCGCTTGGAGCGGGGGGCGCCTGGCGGGGAAGGTCCGCACACGAGGTGAAATGCAGATATTGGTGCGGGGGCCTTATTCGCCTGATGTACTGCTACCACATTGACAAGAGAAGAAATTGTTAAAGCGTGGCCTGGGACCAGACGCGCCCGCTTCGCAAACCGTGTGGCTCCTATAGGAGATACAAGGAGCAGGGCCCCTGGATCCCACCAAGGCCAGAGAAGAGAAGCCCAATCCTCCTGACAGGCAAGCGCGGCGCTAGAGATAAACAACCACCTTACCTACCAGGGTCACTCAATTGCTCTCTACCAAGATCTGGCCATGATAACTTTACAGAAAAGAAGAGACTTCTGGCCGGCTACAACGCACATGCGTAACCTTTGGATCGCATACTCATGGGGTCACCCCTTTAGACTGATCTTTAGATGCGTGGGCAGGCTTCACCAACTCCGCTCATTGCAGGAAATGTGCTGTGTCCTTGGCATCGACCACTCACAACAGGAGGAGTCGGAGAGAGGCGGTGCTGCAGCACCCCGAGAGCGATGGCAGCGGGTCCAAGGGGGTCGACCCATGGAGCACAAGGCGAAACCAGACTCGCAACAATTGAACAGGAGAGACAGGCAATATTGGAGACATTGTCTAACGAGAAACTCTCCAAAGATGGCACCTGAAATATCAGGGAACAGATAAGTGGACATAGCTGGGCCTGGCGGGGGGTTGGGGGGTGGAGGGGGGTTCTGGGAGTGCGGGTGCGCCTAGTATGCCACATTATGCACCCAACTAATTTGTCTTCCAGAGACGCGCAGACTCGACCTGCGGGTCTTGGACTAAATGGGGCTTTCTCTTTTTTGCAGTTGGGGTTAGGGAGAGCTTGGTTGGGGACTGGTATTTATAGAAATGAGTCAACAGAGGTAACACACGTTCAACGCAGGGGAGGATTGAAGGTCCAGAGAAAGTGGGGGAAGCAAAAGATGCGGTCCATTGACAGCTCAGCATAGTCACACAATCTCCCTTAACAAGTCAAATTACACACTGAAGGTCCTCACACTCAATGTGAAAGGCCTTAACAACCCCATTAAGAGGCGTGCCATCCTTTCATATTTAGAAAATTCTGAAGCAGATATCTGCCTCCTCCGGGAGACCCATCTCTTATCTAAAGATTGGCACCGCCTACGGTCGCGGGCCTTTCCTCAACAATTCTTTTCTTCTACCCCAGAGAAGAAAGCTGGAGTTTCTATCTTGATTGCTAAGCGCTTCAGAGGGGAGGAGAGGGACGATTGCGGAAATAAAAAGGTAGGATTACTAGCTTATACATTTCATGTAGGGGGACATTCTATTGTGATAGGGTCTGTTTACGCACCTAATTCAGGACAAGAGCGCTTTCTGAAGGCAGCATTATCAGATGTCATGATTACACTAACGCGTATGACACTGGGGGGTGGGGTGACCTGAATATAGTCTTGGATGCGGTTAAAGATAGATCAGGCAGTTGCTACACCCAGAACCGAGTGTTGTCACTGGAAGGGGGTAAATGGCTACAGAACATGGGACTGGTGGACCTGTGGAGAGAGGTCAATCCCCACTCGACGTAATACTCCTTTTCTCATAAAACGTATGCACGCCTCTATTATTTATAGGGCACAAAGGAAATGGGTAGGGTTGTGGGAGATGTGGAAATAGAGCCAGCGGCGCTCTCAGATCATGACGCAGTGACTGTCACCTTACAGCTGCCACCACAACAGAAACACTTTGGGAACTGGAGGTTGAGGGAAAGCACAATCTGCAAACCAACAGTGGCACAACAACTGACCAAAAGTATTCAGGATTATATATAAATTATTCCCCAGATATTTCTATTACTACATTATGGGAGGCATTGAAGGCAGTGGTGAGAGGGGGGCTCATAGCTAAATTCACAGCAGATAAAGAACGTAAAGAAAAGAGGGAACAAATGACGGCACAGGTTAAAGAACTTGAGAGAGTGCATAGTCGTACAGGCGCACCCAGGGTCTGGCACCAGCTGAGAGCGCAATTAGCGGGACTCGGTTTGGATAGAGCTGAATACGCTGCGTTACGCTTAAAACATTCCTACTACACAGGGGGGAGACAAGACCGGGTGCCTGCTGGCAGGCAAGCTGAGAGCCCGACGACAACAAACAAAGATCCATTCTCTTACAGGACGTAGAGGGGAGGAACTCACAGATGACGAACACTTAGCACAAGAATTTCGGGACTTTTATGAGGAACTATATAAGGGAGAGGCCCTAGCAGAACAACACATAACATCATACTTAGAAGGAACACACATATCCAAGATAACTACTGACCAAGCTAACTCACTTGATGCTCCCCTACGAATTGAAGTTATAACGGCAATATCTCGCCTCAAGCCTCTCAAATCTCCGGGCCCAGGCGGATTTTCGGCAGCTTTCTATAAGACGTTCTGCCAACTCTTAGCTCCTACTCTAACAAGACTATGCAACTCTTTTGGGGGTCTGGGATAGATTCCCTCTAGCATGTTAGCGGCGGCCATCGTGGTTCTACCCAAGCCTGGAATGGACAAAAAAGATATGCAGTTCTTACCGCCCTATATCCAATCTCAATGTAGACCTGAAGTTGTTCACAGGTATTTTGGCTACAAGACTAGGTCCACTGATGCCAGCTATCATAGATCCGGATCAAGCGGGATTCACCCAAAACCGCCAAAGCAGTGATAATAACAAACGGATCCTTCATTTAATCGATAAGGCCCATTACACAAACCTAGACGCACTTTTGCTGACGGTTGACGCTGAGAAGGCGTTTGATCAGCTTGATTGGGGATATCTAGAACGGACGTTGGCCCACTTTGGCATGGGGGGACCGATTTAGGGCTTGGATGGCGAGTTGCTATAGCTCCCCTACAGCTTCAATAAGGGTCAATGGTAACTCCTCTCGTCCTTTTTCCATTCAACGGGGGACCAGACAGGGGTGCCCTTTGCCACCCCTTCTGTTCGCCCTTTACATTGAACCACTGGCTCAACGGATTATTGATAATACAGATATTAAAGGCATTCCATTTGGAAGGGAAAAACACTCAATTAGCTTATATGCAGACGATCTATTAGCATCACTCGAGACTCCGGAAAGGTCGCTCCCAGCTTTTCTAGAGGAGCTGGAGACTTTCGGCCGGGCCTCTGGTTTCCGGGTAAATGTCGATAAATCCCAGGCCCTCAGTCTATCCAAGACAATCGAGGGCCCGTCGGCAGGAGGAAACTGTTTCCCAGTGGCCCAGGCAGACGAATCGATCCTGTATCTGGGGATAGAGTTGGCCTCGACAATCAAGCATACGGTCACGTTGAACTACACCAAATTGTCTCGACAAATTAGGGAAGACTTGTAACTGAAGAAGCTGCCACCTGTCGCTCTTGGGACGCATCACAGCCATTAAAATGTCAATTCTACCTAAAGCTTTATATCAGTTTCAAACACTACCGGTCTCCCCCCTAGAGGAACCCTCACTTCACTACAAAAGGACATACTCCACTTTGTGTGGGTGGGAACTCGACCACGCATGCAATGGGAATTGGGTTATCTGAGCCCGGAAGACGGAGGGTTGGGGATCCCAAATGTAATTGATTACTTCAGAGCGGCTCAAATGCGATACCTGGTGGAATGGAGCAGAGATGAGTCAGAAAAAGAGTGGTTGTTCCAGGATAGGGCGATAGCGAGGCTCCCCCTGTGGTAGGTGCCTTATTTAAAGAAATCACATAGGCCGCGGAGTCTTCAGAAGTCACCCATTACAAAGACGGTGAAGGAGGTGTGGGATGGGGTGGCCACTAGAAGGGAACTCACTACGTTTCTCTCTCCTATGACGCTATTATTTTAGAATGGGGATTTTTCCCCGGGCATGGAGGGCAAAGCATTTGGAGCATGGCATGCTACACCATGCAGGGCAGCAGGACACGTTTGATGTTGAGGGCATTATTCCATTTCTACAACTAAGACAGCAGTACACACTACCAGAATCAGAACAGTTACGCTACTTGCAGATAAGACACTGGCTGCTTCATCCCACCACACTTCCACTAGTTAGTTGCTGATTAACAAAATATGGAAAATTGCTGGTCACAAAAAACAATGACAAGAGTTTGACCTCCGAACTATATGCCACGCTTCACTAACCGGCCCCTCTGCAACCCACACCTAGCCAAAAGCGATGGGCAAAATAAATAAGGAGGGGCTTATCGAGTAAAGAATGGGGAGAAATGTATTATAGGGCCAAACACACAGCGCGTAACATGCTCAGCATAGAAACTGCCACCAAAATAGCCACTTACTGGTACTTGACACCAGTGCCCCTTAACAGGGGAAACCCAGATCGTAGCCCCACTTGCTGGCGTGAGTGTGAGGTGGATGGCACTCTCTTACACTTGCTGTGGGATTGTCCTGTCTTAACACCTTACTGGTCCAAGATCTTAGATGAAATAGATCAACAATTGATACACAGATCCCAAGGTTTCCAGCATATATAGAATTGGGATTGCCTAACCCCTTAACATTTCCACTCAAATCTCGCAGGGGGAGACAGATGGGGTTGGCTTTGTGGGCCGCGCTTCAAAATATCCTGACACAATGGGGGACGCAAACAGTACTCACGTACCTAGGCTGGCTTCACAGAGTATGGCACATCCTTGGGATGGAACGAATAAATGCCACTCTTGCAAACTCTGAGTCCGCATTTAAAGAAGTGTGGAAACTACTCCTCGCCCTCTTGTCTACGGAATTCAGGGAAATTACCTTACCGAAATATCTCCGCATTCTCCGACTAACAGATTGTTAGAAATGGGATCTCTAGTTGGCAAGGGTTTGCACCTTTGTCCAAGTAGGGACCTTTCTTCCTAGTCAGGGTAAGGGAGTTACACTCCTAAAATAACCCCTGCTCACCACCTTGGTAGCTTGGCACGAGCAGTCAGGCTTATTCTAGAGGCAGTGTGTAAAGCATTTGCACATAACCAACAGTAATACAGTGTAAGCACTACAAACTGACACCACACCAGTTTAGAAAAATATCCAATATTTTTATAAGCTTTAAAACAAGACCAAATACGATAAAAATCCACAGTACAGTACTTTAAAAGTGATTATGTTGCAAGATAACTTCTTTGCAGGAATAGTTCAAAAACAAAGTTCGTACGAGTCGGTAGCTCCGTCCGAGTCTACCGCGATGCTGAAAACCAGAGAGTCTAACAGTTCCAGCCGACCGCGTCGATATGGGCCAGCAGAGTCGTGAACAGACTCGGTCACAGTACCTTTACTCGTTGTGGCGGGCACGGAGTGTGCGAGCCGGTCGGCGTACGTCGCGGTTGCAGTGCAAGATGGAAGCGGTGCAGGGCGCGGTGTCCTCTCGATGCGGTGCAGGCAGCGGCTCGGTGACAATCGTGCAGACGGAGTCGGTGAGTCCAAGGCGTGCGATGCAGGGTGAGACGGTGCTCGATGCGGTGCTGGCAGGTTGCGATGCAGCTGACCAAGTCGGAGTGCGGGAGCTGGCGTCGGACAGCGGAGCGAGTCGGAGCGGTGCGTCGCAAAGCGTGCGAGCGGTGCCCCAACTGCGATGCGGTCACGATTGTTGAGCCAGTTGCAGCGACAGTCTGGTCCGGCTGGCACAGCGATGCGAACTGCGGTGCCCACAGGTCACGGTGCAAGCAGCGGCTCGGTGGCGATGGCGTCGGACGTCGTCGGTGAGACCAGGGTTGCGGTGGCGAGATGCGGACGGTGCGGTCTGCGGTGCAAACAGGACACCGGGCCAGCGATGGAGTCGGTTGACGGAGTCGGTTGCGGTTCCCTTCCTCTGTGGCAACTGAAACAGCGGTTCCAGAAGCGGTACCCAGAGGGTTGTGAAGTCTTTGCAGTCCCTGAGACTTCTTAACAGGAGGCCAGCTCGGTTTCAGGCCCTTGGAGATTCTCAGCACAAGTAGTAGAAAGTTCAGTCCAGTCCTTTCACTGCCCAAGGCAGAAGCAGCAGCTGCAGGCCAACCCAACAAAGCATCAACACAGCAAAGGGGCAGTACTCCTCCTGGCAGCTCTTCGTCTTGGCAGGTTCCTTGATTCCAGCGAGATCTAAAATTCTGGGGTTTGGGTCCCCCTTTTTATCCTCAATTTCTCTTTGTTCTCTGAAGGCAGAGAGGCCTTTGCCTAGTCCAAACCAGTTCTGGTCAGTCCTGGAGCACTTTGTTGACAAGTCTCCTCCTTTCCTTTCACAGTGCAGGCCAGGGACATCAATCGCACCACAGGAGGTGGAGCCAGCATTGTGGAGGGAAGGCCCAGCCCTATTCAGGTCCCAGGTGCATCTCCTCCCACCCATCTACATGTAGATCTTGCTATTCAGCCATGTGCTGACTCACCCTGTCTCCTGGCATCCCCCAGCCCCTGTCACTCACACTCCAGACAAGGAATACACAACCTAGCAGAGGCAGGCTTGGATGGTTTAGACAAGAAAATACCCACTTTCTAAAAGTGGTATTTTCAAACACAGAATGTTAAAACCAACTTTACTAAAAGATGCATTTTATCATTCTGAGTCCAGACATACTAAACTCGAATTTCTACCATGTTCCCTGGGTCAGTTAGGATTATAAGCTGTAATAATCAAAACTGCCCATTCTGGCCTATGGAGAACAGGTAGCCTTGCAATAGTGAAAACGAAATAGGCTGTAATTCACTATCAGGACATGCCACACACACCAGGGCATGTCCTACCTTTCACATACAATGCACCCTGCCCACAGGGGTACCTTGGGCCTACCTTAGGGGTGACTAACATGTAGAAAAGGGAAGGTTTAGGGACTTGCAAGTGTGTGCACTTGCCAAGTCGACACAGCAGCCCCAGGCTGCGCACAGGCTCTGCAATGGCAGGCCAGAGTTACACTTTACGGGCTGTTTGCGTGGGTGGCACAATCCAGTGCTGCAGCCCACCAACAGCATTTGATCTATAGGCCCTGGCACTCTCAGTGCACTTTACTAGGGACTGACACATAGATCAAATAGGCCAATCATGGAAATACCAATCCATAACACATTTTGTACAGGAGCACTTGCACTTTCCCAATGGACAGCAGTGAGGAAAGTGCGCAGAATCATTACGCCAGCAAAAACAGAGTCAAAAACCAGGAGGTCAGAAAGCAAAAAGGCAGGGGAAACATGCCAAAAGATGCCAAGTCTAACACATGTCCCCTCCAGCTGAAAGTAGGGAGAACTACCCAACCCCATTGGAGTTCTCTTCACTAAGGCGGAAGAACCTGGACAGACCATCTGCGTTGGCGTGTTCTGTACCAGGACGGTGTTCCACCGTAAAGTCCATTCCCTGTAGGGAGATGGACCACCTCAGCAGTTTTGGATTCTCACCCCTCATTTGCATCAACCATCTGAGGGGCCTGTGGTCTGTCTGAACCCGGAAGTGAGTCCCAAACAGGTATGGTCTCAACTTCTTCAGTGCCCAGACCACAGCAAAAGCTTCCCTTTCTATGGCACTCCACCTCTGTTCCCTGGGGAGTAGTCTCCTGCTAAGAATGACTACAGGCTGAGCCAGGCCCTCTTCGTTCAGTTGTGAGAGCACCGCTCCCACATCATGCTCTGAAGCATCAGTCTGCACGACGAATTCCTTGGAGAAGTCAGGTGCCTTGAGCACGGGCGCCGTGCACATGGCTGCCTTCAGGGCATCAAAAGCTTTCTGGCAGGACTCAGTCCAGATCACTTTCCTGGGCTGCTTCTTCGAAGTCAGCTCTGTTAAGGGGGCAACGATGGTGCCATCGCCCTTAACAAATCTCCTATAGTAGCCGGTGAGACCTAAGAAGGCTCTCACCTCTGTCTGGGACTTGGGGGGGCTCCCAAGCCAGAATGGTGTCAATCTTGGGTTGTAAGGGCGCCACCTGGCCGCTTCCTACCTGGTGTCCCAAGTACACCACAGAACCCTGCCCGATCTGGCACTTACTGGCCTTGATCGTGAGGCCTGCACCTTGCAGAGCCCTCAACACTTTCTCAAGGTGCTGTAAATGTTCTTCCCAGCTGGAACTGAACACAGCAATGTCATCCAGGTAGGCGGCACTGAAATCCTCCAGCCCAGCCAACACCTGATTGACCAACCTCTGAAAGGTGGCAGGGGCATTCTTCAACCCAAAGGGCATCACCCGGAATTGGTAATGACCTTCTGGGGTTGAGAATGCTGATCTCTCCTTGGCCCCATCGGTTAAGGCAATCTGCCAGTACCCAGACGTTAAATCAAACGTGCTGAGGAACCGGGCAGCTCCCAACCGATCAATGAGCTCATCAGCTCTGGGGATGGGGTGCGCGTCAATCCTGGTGACGGCATTGAGCCCACGGTAGTCCACACAAAACCGGAGTTCTGGAGTGGCACCGGGCGCAGCAGCCTTTGGGACCAAGACCACTGGGCTGGCCCAAGGACTGTTGGAGGGCTCAATCACCCCTAACGCCAACATCTTAGAGACCTCCTCCTTGATGCTGGCCCTGACCCGGTCAGTCAACCTGTAAATCTTGTGCTTCACAGGAGGGCTGTCACCAGTGTCTACGTCATGGGTACACCAGTGAGTAACACCGGGGGTCAGAGAGAACAGCGGGGCGAACTGTCCCAACAACTGGTGACAGTCCCCCTGCTGCTCCTGTGTCAGAGTAGGGGAGAGGATCACACCTTCTACGGACCCATCATGCTCCTTGGTAGACAGGAGGTCAGGGAGAGGCTCACTCTCCTCTTACACCCCATCATCTGTTGCCAAGAGCATACTCACTTCGGACCTCTCGAAGTGGGGCTTGAGGCGGTTCACGTGAAGGACCCTCAAAGGGTTCCTTGGAGCCTGCAAATCCACCAGGTAGGTGACGTCACTTTTGCGCTCCACCACCTCATATGGCCCAGTCCACTTGTCCTGCAAGGAACAAGGTTCCACTGGGGCCATGACCCACACTTTTTGCCCAGGTTGAAATTCGACCAGAGTGGCATTCTGGTCATACCATCTCTTCATTTCTTCCTGGCTTGCTTCTAGGTTCGCCTGAGCGAGTTTCCTGAAGCGGGCAGTTTGGTTTCTAAAGGCCAGCATGTAGCTAAATACATCCTGGGGAGTTTTCCTGGGAGCTGCCTCCCAGCCTTCCTTTACCAAACTCAGAGGTCCTCTGACAGGGTGGCCATACAGGAGCTCAAAGGGGCTGTACCCAAGAGACTTCTGAGGCACCTCCCTGTATGCAAAGAGTAGGCATGGCAAGAGGACGTCCCACTTACGCCTCATGGGTTCTGTTAGACCCTTGATCATGCCTTTCAAGGTCTGGTTGAATCTCTCCACCAGACCGTTTCCTTGTGGGTGGTAAGGAGTGGTGAACTTGTAGGTTACACCACACTCCTTCCACAGGGATGTCATATACTTGGATATGAAATTGGTCCCCCTATCAGAAACCACCTCTCGGGGAATCCCACACGGGAAAAGATCCCCATTAACGCCCGGCCCACCACTGGCGCCGTCGTTGTCCTGAGAGGGATTGCCTCCGGGTACCGGGTGGCATGGTCCACCAAGACCAGGATGTACCTGTTGCCCATGGCTGTCTTGGGATCCAGTGGCCCCACAATATCCATCCCTACCCTTTCAAAGGGTGTTCCAACAACAGGAAAAGGTTGGAGAGGAGCTTTGACCTTCCTCCCACTCTTACCACTTGCCTGGCAAGTTTGGCAAGACCTACAGTGTGCATCTGACTGCCTTCGCATTTGGGGCCAAAAGAAGTGGGTGACAAGCCTGTCAAAGGTCTTGTCCTGCCCCAAATGTCCTGCCAAAGGCACGTCATGAGCCAGACCCAGTAGGAAGGTCCTGAAGCACTGGGGTACCACCAGCACACGGGCTGACCCAGGCTCAGCAACCTTAGGCTCACTGTATAGGAGACCATTCTCCCAGTAGATCAGATGTGACCCGGACTGATTACTCAGCTGCCTGGTCTGCAGCCTGCCGCCGCAGACCCTCCAGAGTAGGGCACTCGTTCTGCTCCCTGCAGAACTCCTCCCTGGTGGGACCCCCTTCTTGCTGCCAATGGGTCAGCTCAGAGATGTCTCCCAGTTCGGCTACCTGCTCCCCTGTAGGCACCGGGGCGTCCCCTCGAGGTCCGCCTCCTCCCGGTCTGTGGGAACTTCGGGGCCGGTTTCCCGCGCCCCCTGCCCTTCCTCTTGGCAGGGACTTGGACCATTGTTCCAGGCTCCAAGTCCTCTTGATCACCCTTTCTGGCTGCCATTGACCGAGTAGACACGCATGCCCACTCTGGCAACCCAAGCATCTCCAAGTGAGACCTGAGCTCAACATCCTTCCATAAGGACTGCTCCAGTTCGTTACCTAGCAGACAATCTACAGGCATGGTAGGGCTCACAACCACCCTCAAGGGACCAGAGACCCCCCCCCCCCCATTCAAAGGGAACCTGCGCCACCATACACTGGCGCTCAGAGTTGTCTACAGCAACTACTTGGTGGAATGCCCCTGGGACTACCTGCTTCTCAGAGACCAGGTGACACCGGACTGAGGTCACACTGGCTCCAGTATCTCTGAGAGCCTCTACCCTGTTCCCATTAATGGTCACCCAGGTGCTATATTTCTTTGTGTTAGGGGGCACCTGGTTTCCTGGGACCATCTCACTGTCCCCTAGTGAGACAAGGGTCATTTCTGCGGGATCCGCACCCTCCTGTGGGCACCCCTCCTCCCCAAGCGCTACACTAGCCAACACTTTGGACTGTCCACCGGTGGGTGGCTGTGTCCCCTTTGGGCACTTGGGGTCCCCTTAAAGTGACCTACCTGGTCACATGCATAACACTTGCGGGGGCCGGTCTCAACAGGCTTCCCTGTAGAGACCCCTTTCTTCTTATCACCGGGGGGCTGGGAACCTTTACCCCGAGTACTAGTTTGGGGCCCTTTAGAGAACTCCTCTGCTTTACCCTTGTCCCCCCCACCTTTCTGCTGGGGACCCTGCCCACCTTTGGCTGAGTCTCCCCAAACGCTTTCTTGTGGACCCTGGTACTCACCCAGCGGTCCGCCTCCATAGCAAGCTTCCTGGGGTCAGTTAGCTTACTATCAACTAGGTGCTGGCGCAGATCTGCAAAACATAGACTAGACAAGTGCTCCCATGCAATCAAATTGTAGAGCCCCTGAAAATCTGTTACATTACTGCCCTTCACCCAACCATCCAGCGACCTACAGAACATATCCACACATTCCAACCAAGTGTTGGCCTCAGACTTTTTACTGGACCTGAACTGATCCCTGTACTTCTCAGGAGTGAGCCCATACCTAGTGAGGAGAGCGTCTCATGTCAGCATAGGTGAGGTCCTGCCCCTTACCCAAAGCTATCAGAGTGTCCCTAGCTTCCTCTGGAAAGAGAGGCCACAACCCCGCTCCCCAGTTCCTTTCAGGGACCCCATTCATATGAATAGACGACTCGTACCCTTGAAACCACCTTTGTATGTCATCACCCTTTTTGTACTCTTTACCTACATTCTTGGGGATGTGTACAATCGGGTCTGTGTGTGCTGAAGAATTGCTGCCACCCTCTGAACCGGATCTACTCTTTAGCTCCAGCTCCTTGATCATTCTCTCATGATCTAGTATCATTTTCCTTTCCTCCATGGCTATTCTTTTCTCTTCCCTCTCACTTTCTATTCTGAGTTTCTCCAATTCAAACCTCCTTACTTCCCGCCTGTCCTCCAGCTCCTCTGGGGACAAACTACTGCTGCCTGGCCTGGAGGGTTCCCCCTCCCAAAAGCACATCTACCCTAGGAACAGGCTCCTCCACCTCTCCAGTGAGATCACCAGATTGCCCACTGGCCCCTCTGGCTGCTACCCAGGCCCTCAGCGCCTTTTGTAGCTCATCCTTCCTGGTGAGGCCTCTGACCTGGACTTTCAGGTTCTTGCAAATCGATTTTAACTCCTTGACATTGTAGGCTTCCAATCGATCCTCCTCAAAAGCAATTTCTACTGATGCAATTGATGATACTGTTGATTCAGGCATGTTGAAGTAGCAAGTTCAAACTGGCAAGATTAAAAATAGACCAAAAAGAAAAAGAACCTGTATGTGGTACGTAATGGTCTGCGATATGGTAGTAGTGCACACCAATCACTGTAAGTCAAGTGCAACCACAAGTCCTATCCTCACCGCTGACAACCAATGTTAGAAATGGGATCTCTAGTTGGCAAGGGTTTGCACCTTTGTCCAAGTAGGGACCTTTCTTCCTAGTCAGGGTAAGGGAGTTACACTCCTAAAATAACCCCTGCTCACCCCCTTGGTAGCTTGGCACGAGCAGTCAGGCTTATTCTAGAGGCAGTGTGTAAAGCATTTGCACATAACCAACAGTAATACAGTGTAAGCACTACAAACTGACACCACACCAGTTTAGAAAAATATCCAATATTTTTATATACTTTAAAACAAGACCAAATACGATAAAAATCCACAGTACAGTAAAAGTGATTATGTTGCAAGATAACTTCTTTGCAGGAATAGTTCAAAAACAAAGTTCGTACGAGTCGGTAGCTCCGTCCGAGTCTACCGCGATGCTGAAAACCACAGAGTCTAACAGTTCCAGCCGACCGCGTCGATATGGGCCAGCAGAGTCGTGAACAGACTCGGTCACAGTACCTTTTCTCGATGTGGCGGGCACGGAGTGCGCGAGCCGGTCGGCGTACGTCGCGGTTGCGGTGCATGATAGAAGCGGCGCAGGGCGCAGTGTCCTCTCGATGCGGTGCAGGCAGCGGCTCGGTGACAATCGTGCAGACGGAGTCGGTGAGTCCAAGGCGTGCGATGCAGGGTGAGACGGTGCTCGATGCGGTGCTGGCAGGTTGCGATGCAGCCGACCAAGTCGGAGTGCGGGAGCTGGCGTCGGACAGCGGAGCGAGTCGGTGCGTCGCGAAGCGTGCGAGCGGTGCCCCAACTGCGATGCGGTCACGATTGTTGAGCCAGTTGCAGCGACAGCGACGGTCTGGTCCGGCTGGCACAGTGAAGCAATGCGATCTGCGGTGCCCACAGGTCACGGTGCAAGCAGCGGCTCGATGGCGTCGGACGTCGTCGGTGAGACCAGGGTTGCGGTGCGAGATGCGGACGGTGCGGTCTGCGGTGCAAACAGGACACCGGGCCAGCGATGGAGTCGGTTGACGGAGTCGGTTGCGGTTCCCTTCCTCTGTGGCAACTGAAACAGCGGTTCCAGAAGCGGTACCCAGAGGGTTGTGAAGTCTTTGCAGTCCCTGAGACTTCTTAACAGGAGGCCAGCTCGGTTTCAGGCCCTTGGAGATTCTCAGCACAAGTAGTAGAAAGTTCAGTCCAGTCCTTTCACTGCCCAAGGCAGAAGCAGCAGCTGCAGGCCAACCCAACAAAGCAACAACACAGCAAAGGGGCAGTACTCCTCGTGGCAGCTCTTCGTCTTGGCAGGTTCTTTGATTCCAGCGAGATCTAATCTTCTGGGGTTTGGGTCCCCCTTTTTATCCTCAATTTCTCTTTGTTCTCTGAAGGCAGAGAGGCCTTTGCCTAGTCCAAACCAGTTCTGGTCAGTCCTGGAGCACTTTGTTGACAAGTCTCCTCCTTTCCTTTCACAGTGCAGGCCAGGGACATCAGACGCACCACAGGAGGTGGAGCCAGCATTGTGGAGGGAAGGCCCAGCCCTATTCAGGTCCCAGGTGCATCTCCTCCCACCCATCTACATGTAGATCTTGCTATTCAGCCCTGTGCTGACTCACCCCGTCTCCTGGCATCCCCCAGCCCATGTCACTCACACTCTAGACAAGGAATACACAACCTAGCAGAGGCAGGCTTGGATGGTTTAGACAAGAAAATACCCACTTTCTAAAAGTGGTATTTTCAAACACAGAATGTTAAAACCAACTTTACTAAAAGATGCATTTTATCATTCTGAGTCCAGGCATACTAAACTCGAATTTCTACCATGTTCCCTGGGTCAGTTAGGATTATAAGCTGTAATAATCAAAACTGCCCATTCTGGCCTATGGGGAACAGGTAGCCTTGCAATAGTGAAAAACGAAATAGGCTGTAATTCACTATCAGGACATGCCACACACACCAGGGCATGTCCTACCTTTCACATACAATGCACCCTGCCCACAGGGGTACCTTGGGCCTACCTTAGGGGTGACTAACACGTAGAAAAGGGAAGGTTTAGGGACTTGCAAGTGTGTGCACTTGCCAGGTCGACACGGCAGCCCCAGGCTGCGCACAGGCTCTGCAATGGCAGGCCAGGGTTACACTTTACGGGCTGTTTGCGTGGGTGGCACAATCCAGTGCTGCAGCCCACCAACAGCATTTGATCTATAGGTCCTGGCACTCTCAGTGCACTTTACTAGGGACTGACACATAGATCAAATAGGCCAATCATGGAAATACCAATCCATAACACATTTTGTACAGGAGCACTTGCACTTTCCCACTGGACAGTGGTGGGAAGTGCGCAGAATCATTACGCCAGCAAAAACAGTCAAAAACCAGGAGGTCAGAAAGCAAAAAGTCAGGGGAAACACGCCAAAAGATGCCAAGTCTAACACAGATGCAGAATAACTCCCCCAACTTAAAATAGAACTTAGCTTAGGGATGCCTCTGTATAATAGACTCACAAATAGTCTGTAATGAGAATACTGGTAAGGGAAGGGGGGAAGAGGGAGTTGGAAAATGTCAGATTTTGCTTAGTCTTATTTTTCCTTTACCATATATTTTGGAATAGCACCACATTACATTTACCATACGGCTCCTCATTGAATGTAACCGCACTAAAAGATGGGAGTAGCTTGTGTAAAAGATGTATGTTGTATGTTGTAAATGTGTTGCGCTCATAGCAATGGGGACCATAATAATAATAAAAAGATTTAAACCATAAAACCCACAGGAGCAAATTTCCAACTTCTTCCAAGATTTTATGAATGATGTCCTAAACATTGGCATAACAATCTGGTCAGCCTAGCGAAAGACTTGTGTGTAACATTACTATTTAATATATAAACCCACAGCCCTGCCCAATAGAACATAGTTTTGTGCCATAATGTGAGGCAAAGTCAATAGTGAAATCTGGTTTTCCTCCTAATTGTGAAAGAACACTTCCTCAATTGTACACACTGGCATCGACAGCTATATAACATTTTTAGGGATGTACAGTTAAAATCCCTACAAATTCACAATACCCAATATTTCCTCTTCTCATTCTATTTATAACTAACTTTTGAGAAGAACTTTCAGACATACAGTTTTTTATATAAACCTTCAATAAACTTGAGCAGAACTCACTACACCAGAAATAACAGCTGCTAATGCTCGCTCTTAAGCAGTGGCACATTTACTATGGCTGGCACCATACTAGGGCATGGTTTTATGTTGTACTCTTATGCCTTAAATGTTCTAATTTAAACTTCTGGTCTTCCTAGAGTGCCAAGTCCTTTCCTTCTACACTATCTATGGCAGGCCCGTCTGTGCCCGTCCGCGCCTGGACCGCGCACATCCCCCTGGTCGAACAACTCTAGAACCAATGCGGAGCCTAAGCTACTCACGTGAGGCACTACTAGCTCCAAGACCTTACGATAAGTGCCCTCCGCAGATGACAAACACCCCAACTGACTCCTACCATACAAGACGTAACCACATGCACTGTAGACAACCGAGGTTCAGACCGGCAGTAGGCAAAGAAGAAACGGTTACATTAGATCAGCATAACTACAAGGAGGGCTGCTTGACTCATATAGATATTAAGTGCATGCTTTTGAACACAAGGTCCTTAGTGAAACACCACTTAGAATTCTACGAATTAGTCCAGGCGCATCATGTAGAACGTATGCCGGGAAGCAACAGGGGCCAGGGGCCTTGTAGGACATTCCGCAGGATTTGGAAATAGTCGGGATCCTCCAACTGAGGACCACAGCCAGACCACGGTGAACAGGTGCAGCCCTGCCGGGAACTAGGAGTGCCGAGCACTGCCCACCCCGGGACGGGACTGGACTCTCAGCCCACTCTGGGCTTGGACTCTGAGGGGTAATGCGGAGACTCACAACAGAGCCGGGGTGGGGGTAGTAATTAATATAGCTGGGGCTGTCTAGGGTCACACATGGGCTCTGAATCTCGGGCGACTCATGCCTGACTTTTTACTCTGAGTAAGCACACCTGGGCTCAGACAGCCTGAAGCTCTTTAGGGTTAGACTTGGGCTCTTACTCTCGAGTAGTGTTTCTGCCACTGCTGCCTGCCGTTGGGGACTACAGGTCTCGGTTTGCTTCGCGAACCCTCCGCCGCTGTCATCTGCCTGCGCCAGGAGGCGCTTGAAAAGCTGAGGAGGGCTCCCGCAGCGCGGGGTTGCCCGGGCCAAGGTCGGGCCTGTCTGCGCCCATCAGAGCCCGGAAGAGGCTGGGCCTGATCTCTTGCTTTTTGGACCCGGTTACCAAATTGTCTTCAATTATTGCCAGATACAAAGGGGCAGCTTGATAAGAACCATCCTGCATAAGTAAGTATGATTACTTTTCTTGGAATGGCAGCTAAATTGAAACTAATAGGGGGGAAAGCAGTCACTCGCAAAACATCGCTAAATTCTACACTCGACTGCTTCCTCCTATGGGCCGCTAAGGCTATTGATAAGGAGATCCAGGTTGCAGAGCGACGTCTGTCAGTGGATGGGGGTGCAGTAGGCCCTACTGCGGAGGTTACTGTACAAGTTCTCCCTACAAGTGATCCCAGTTTAATAAATCATGTATCTACTAGAAGTCCATCGGTCTCACAGCGCCCAGTGCCCTTCCCCATTACCCACGGCAACCTTCACGCATGAAATTCCAGCCAAAAAGAAAGAAAAAAAAGGTTAAATACTCGGAGCCTCTGCGGGCTAACCGGACTAGATCCAGGAAAAAGAACCACGACTTAGCCCCGGAAGCTACAGTTGACTTATTGCAGAGTCCACCTTGCATGATTGACTCGAACACTAATTCGCCTCTACAATATGAGGGACTATCCCCGCAAATTATTACAACCCTATTATTATGCATTGAACATACTATTGCAAAAAACTTTTTACCGATTATGGCCAGACTTGAAAAGTTGGAGACAAGCTTGGAACTATTGCACAAATCGGTTGTTGATATTCTATCTGGGGTAGGGGCAATTACGAAAAAAATGAGGGTGGGCTGAATCAAACTGGGTCTTAAATTCTGGTGAGGGGTTGTCCAGTAGAAATGTAGATTTACAAATCTGAACCCCAAATACTGGAACTATTGGGATTGCCACTAGGGCCGTACCCCAAAAACAGACAGCTATCCCGGCTACAGATACAAGGGGGGTCACAAACACGGGGACTTCCATAATCCCCAAATCTCACATGTATGTATGGGGTAGAACTCCCAATTCCACCTCTGTAGCAAGGGATCGACTAGATTTGCCACCAGATGTTACTCCGTACGTGGTCATTTTGGCTAATGTTACATCAATAGAGTCCCCCCCAGCATAAAACATGGGAGTCATTAAGGAACAAATCCCTTAATTGGCTAAATTCTAAAACGGGGTTGGGGGGGTACACTTTTTGCAGATTTAAAATGGCCAAACGGCTAGGTTGGATTGGCAGAGACCCCAAAGCTGTTGCGGGTGACTGTATAGTTTTAATCATTCAAATCTCCAAGACTAGTCAATGATATACTGGGCAGGTTTAAGTCCCTGCGTTTAAATGAATTGCAAATCATGGTCCTCCAGCTTGGCTTCTTTTACAAACCCCCTATACAATGCCATAGTCAAATGAACGTACAGACCCCACTCTGCCCCCCAAAATCGGTAACACTATTATTCATCCCAAATTGATGGAGCAAATTATGCAAATTCTCCTTTATTTTCTATCCCCACTTCGAATAGATTTGACACCCTTTCTAACCTTGCTGGGGTAGACTGACTAAATGATAAGCTATTTACTGCCACCCAAACGCAAAGATCTGGTACCCCGCCTCCTGATATGAACTCGCAGCTAGATCCCAGCCCTGAAGACGAAATGTCTTTGTCACTATCTGTGCAAACTAAAGAGCTACCAAGTGACCCTACGCCCCTAGATTCCACCAGTACTACGGCAATTTCTTGGAATGTAGCAGGGTTGCGTAGCAAGCTCAATTTACCAGAGTGGCAAAAACTTATAAATAATTTTTCTATAGTCTGCTTACAAGAAACTTGGGTTATAGATCCGTGTCATGTAATTGGCTTTAAAACCTATAACTTGCCGGCTATTCCATCTAGGCATGGTAGAAACAGGGGAGGTCTCTGTACGTATGTATTGAATAAACTACCTTCCCTTTCTGTAAAACTTAGGGCTAGCAGTTCTTTTTATCAAATCACTAGCATCGTTCTTTCGGGATGGCTTACGGTGTGTTTAGTAAACTTTTATAATAATGCCTGTGGCTCTGACATATTGGCCACATTGTCATCCCTTGAAACTGACCTGGACACCATCCTTACACAGGGGGTTGGGGAGAAATTAATACTGTGGGTGGGGGATTTTAATATCCAATTATGTAGATTGCCTTCAAAATCCATTTGTGGGTTGATTTCACCAACAAACGGGGATACCACTCATTTTGCACATTCAGAGTATGGTAAGAAGCTCAATGAGCTCATCTATAAATACGATCTAGGCTTTTGTAATGAGCTGGGCAAGCTTCCAACTGAGGTACTTTGTACCTTTGACGGCTCTATGGGTAAGAGTGTTATAGACTGCTTACTCTTCCCAACTCGTTATTCAACTCACATTGGCAATTTCATGTTACATGATTGCCTTCTAAGTGATCATTATCCCCAGAGTCTTTCGTTAAACCTAGGGCTAGTAAAGGAGCAGAGGGATATTCCCCGCACTTTTGCTGTGGAGAATTTAGAGCTCTCCCAAATCAACGGATTTGCATTACGCTGGTCGATGGTTAACCCAACTGTCTTCTTGGAGAACCTAATTCGGAAACACACAAGTGCCTTTAATGCTTGTCTAGATATTACAAAGGAGGCTTCCGCAATTACGGAATCCTTCGGACAAATAACCGGCACCATCGAGGAGGGGTTACGATTACGGCAGAAGGCAGGGACAAAAAACAGGAAGGGATGGTTTGACCATGTATGCAGTAAGACCCACAAAAAACGTATAGGAGCACTGAAGAAAAACCCTAGAAACACTAAGGAGATACAGTATTGGAGGCGGGAATATAGGCTTAATTTAAAAGAACGAAAGAAAACACTTAAAGAGGAAATGTGGGAGAAATTGCACGAGGCTAGTCGTAGTAACAATACCACTGCATTCTGGCGTGTGGTTAACTCCCCATTCCTTAGTAATATTGATATACCCAAAATTGAGATTGCTGTGACTGAGGATGAGTGGGTAACTCACTTATCTGCTCTCTATTCGTCTAATGCAACTAATCATCTAACAATAAGTCCCGAAGTTGCACCGCAGATGTCTGCCCCTGCACCCGACTGGGCCGCTTTAAATTTTACCTTGGGAGAGGTTTCCCTTGCCATTAGATCTAGTAGGGGAAATAAAGCCCCTGGGCCAGATGGCGTCCCAATTGATTTATTTAAAGCAAATATTGATCTTTGGGCTCTCCTCCTTACCAACGTCTTTAGAGCTTATCAATGTACGGGGTTCCCTCCAACTTGGGCTGAATCTCAAATTGTACCTATATTTTAAAAAGTTGACCGAAATTGTCCATCACACTATAGACCGATCTCCCTAATCGACTCATTAGTAAAGGTGGTGGGTCGGATACTCTTAGCTAGGCTACAAAGCTGGGCAGATAGCAATAATATGATCTCCGATTTGCAATACGGATTCCGCCAGGGTATTGGCACAACAGAGCAAGCTGTTAATTTGAACCTGCTACTGGGCAAATACGCATGCATTAAAGATAGCAATTTGTACACAGTATTCGTTGACTTATCGTCAGCTTTTGACTGCGTTATTCATGAGAAACTGTGGTCAGTGATGAGTTCAATGGGTATCGATAGTACAATTATTGCTCTCTTAAGACATCTATATTCGAATAGCTATGCAAGGGTCCGGTTTGGTATTAAAGGAGATTGTACCTGCCCATTCAGAATAGAAAAAGGGGTCCGTCAGAGGTGCGTGCTCGCCCCTTTCTATTCAATCTTTATATAAACAATCTGGGCAACACACTGGCTAGCTCATGTGCGGATCTGCCACAAGTAAAACAAAGATCGATCCCGGTTTTACTTTATGCGGACGACGACGTTCTTATGGCGCGCACTCCTGTAGCTTTGCAACGCTTACTCGACAAATTCACCTTATTTATGGAAAATCTAGGGCTCCGAATCAATACAAGCAAGACATCTGTTATGAAAGTGGTCCGAGGGGGGAACGAAATGCTGTAACATACATCTAGGTAGCGAAATTTTACCCCAAACTCGAACGTTTTCCTACCTGGGGATTTTATTTGACAGTATAGGTACATGGAAAAGTGCAATTGAATCTAGAAGATTGCAATTTTTAAGATCCATTTCTGCACTTCGCAATTTTGCTAGAAAATTGGGGAACATCCAACTTAAAGAAATGCTATCTATTTACTATGCAAAGCGTAGAACCATTGCAATGTATAGCTCGGACATTTGGGGATATGCAAACGTCGAATCACTGCAGGTGGTGGAAAATGCCTTTTTTTAAAACCTTTTAGCACTTCCCCCCAGCTGTTCAAACTATGTATGTCACTCTGAGCTGGGGACTAATTACCTAATAGACCTGGTAAGGACCCAACCACTCTTGCTATGGCACAAAATATGGACTTCGGAACATATGGACTTAAACCGCGCCATAGTAAAGGACTGCTGTGATTCTGAAATGGCCCTAAAGATTCTGTGGTTAAAGTTTATCAAGAATTCCCTGAAAGATATGGGCCGTTTGGAATTTTATGAGCATCCAGAATCCTTGTTGAATATCTTGAGGAAAGGGTTAAAAACAGAGAGTCTAAACCATTTGGCGGATCTGCGATTATGGGTGGAACTGGTCAAACCAACCGTGAAACAAAATCAAATGGTTCTGACTACCTTTTCCATGCAACCATACCGTTTTAATGTTCTTAATGCCCAACACCGATTTGTTTTAACGCGTTTGAGACTAAATATCTTCCACCACCTGATAAGCTTTCCAAACCCGAATGACTGGTCAAAAGATTTACAACGTTGCCCATGTGATAATGTATCTAATCAATCAACTATGCACATTGCACTTTTCTGTAAATTTTATAAAGACTTGAGAAGTTCTTTTATTGAACCTTTATTGAAATCACTTAATTTTAAACAATGCAGGCC
The DNA here is from genome assembly GCA_963921515.1 of Calotriton arnoldi. Lineage (NCBI taxonomy): Eukaryota > Metazoa > Chordata > Amphibia > Caudata > Salamandridae > Calotriton > Calotriton arnoldi. Next base: position 1,357,988 of record CAWUFW010004240.1, read on the forward strand.
GGCTTTTTTATATTTACAACTGCTTCCAAGCCTCTACACGTGTGTGGTACTTCCAAGGTTTCTTAGGGCGACCCAAGGCAGAAGAAAATTGATAATAGCAATAGGTTGATTCATGAATTCCCCGCTGCAATGTGAACTGCATTTTTATCCCCTGATGTTAACGAATTTTTATCTGTACATATCTGTTTTTTAATCTTATGTACTCTTTTATGATACACCTTGTGTGAATCGAATAAAAATAATTGAATTGACATGATGTTGGTCACTGAAACGTTGGCGGATTCGAACTCTGTCCCAGAAATCATTGCCGCCACTCCCCCCAAGCTACGATATTTATCGCCTGGACAGGCCTCGAAAGGGCAGAGGGCTGGCAGTCCTATACCGAAATTACTTCAAGGCCACCTTTACACCACTCACAGGGATTGACTTGGAGGCTCTAGTGATCTCTGCGGAACTCACAGTCTTTTAAGGGTATGTTAATATATCACCCCCCCCCCCAGACCCAGATGCGGTTTTGCTGATAAGCTCCGCACGATTCTTGAATCCTCCATACTCAGACTATAAACTTGATTGACATAATGAATGGCTTTGGACTGCCTCCAATAACTAGATGGCCTACGCACCGTGCGGGACATATGTTAGATGGGATCTTCTCCAATAACCTGCTTATTAAAATCCTACCTTCCCTTCCCCTAACGTGGTCAGACCACTGGCAGGGAAGTGGCAGATAAGATTCCAGGAGAAAGTATCACGCATTTCTGCAATACAATCAACTCCAGGGAGAGCCTGGTATAACATTTAGACGACAGAATTGGAAGCCCTACTCATGACCTCACCCAGGCAACTGGCTTGCAAATTAGAGCACAGAGTACAAAACTTTTCCAGCTTCGGCCTTAGAAATTGTGGCCCCAGTTAAACAAAAAGCTGCATTAAAAAAAGTCTCCCAGCCCTGGTACAACCAGACCCTCAAAACCTCCAGACAAGAATGTTGCAGGCAAGAACAGAAATGAAGGAAAAGATACGAGCTCGAGGAAAAATGAATTACAAACTAAAACTAGACTAACATAAAAGAATGCATCATAGCGGCAAAATGCTTTACTACTTGGAGCAGATAAAATTAGCATGTGATGCTAATAAAACTATATTCCAAGTCATTAAAAAACCCACGGGGGTACGGCATTAAAAAGTTTGAAGACCACTGCGTATGGCCTATAAATCACTGCAAGGCCATGGTTCATCACTTTTTAAGAATAAGCTGAGGTGGTATATTCCAGGGAGGGCCCTGTGGTCAGGTTCAGGTAGGAATTTAGTAGTCCCCTCTTTCAGAAGAACAGGCTGGGGTGGAAAAAGCTTTTTAGGACCATGGCCCTACTGTAGAACAGCCTACCCTTGGAACTTAAAACTGCTCCACCATTATCAGTTTCAGAAAAATCTCCGAAAACGTGGCTCTTTGCACAATGGGAGATGTGCTCTAGCCACGGAGTATCATGGCCCATCACGAGGACATCAGAATCTGCAACCTCTTGTCTCTTCAGGGCCAAGACGCCTCCGGGCTGGAGTATCCACTTTATGAATCATTCATTCATTCAGGATGTCACCCTCAATTTATATCATCTTTCCCAAAGACCACAATGCTGTCCTGGGAGGCATGGACACACAGATTCTCTGAACAAATGGTGCATCAAACTCTGAAAAACAAAGACAACGGCCCAAGAGGCATTTTATGAAACATGAATGACTTATCAGGAGTGACATGTACAGTGGTAGGGCTATTCTGGTAAGTTTCACCTGGTGGTACATTATTCTTAAATCCAACATGGACAAACAGCTAGCATTGCCCAGCATGACTATCAGTGCACAGCAAAGGCTATCTGTGTACAAACATTATCTAGTAGAGACTGTGAAGAACAAAGCAAAGATATGATTTGTCATTATTCTTAAGGATCTCACATAAGCGTGGAAAGCTGGGGGGTGAATGCTTAGGGTTCCGATTCCCTGTTTGCACATTTAATGCCATTTCACCAAAAGTGGCTCTTTTGGCACAACACCGCTTACAAGAACTTTTACTAAGACTTGCTTGACACCAGATTGTTTTTTTAAACAAAGCCTATAGGATTTCAATTGGGACACTGCTCCAACATCCACATTTCAGAAGGACCAAAGTACTTGGAAATGTAACCGTTAGAGTCGTTTCACGATTGCTTCCTGCCTATATCCCGCTCCACCCTTTCTATTATCCAGTATCAGGCAGACACTTAGGTTTCATGCAACACTTTACATAAAAGTACAATTCAATTTTGTAAAGTAACACATCAACATCTCTAAGCTAAACATGAATATAACATTAAAAACACCGCTATTAAAGACAGCGTTTATGGCAGTTAATAATAAAACAGATGGATTTTTCAAAGAAAGCAAGAGAAGTTACATATTAATCATTTATTTTGGAAGATGGGGAACCTCGGGTATGTAAGATAATATCATTTGCAACGTGAAACAAACAGAAGTAAAAATCAGATCTGTGCGTTCCCAGCCACATATAAATCAATTATGTAAGAGCAATTTACTGCAATTATGTTTCCAATTTGGATATTTCCATCCTAGCTACATTCGAACCGGCCAAATGCAGTCACACAATAACAAACCAACATTCAGGAAGAATTGCATTTCTACTCATCGCTCACAGTAAAGCACATAGATATGAATGGGAGTGACAGTGAGGGCCAACATACACAGCTAGCATTACTGGTGGCTCCACAGAGGCAGGAGGAGACCCTCTTTTGCAACCATAGTGGCGATGACCTGTAACACCCCTCCCACTATGTCAGCAGTGCAACGCCCCTCCCACTATGTCAGCGGTCTTCAAACTTTGAAATGCTAAGCCCCCGGCACCAAACATTTTTATATCAGACCCCTCTCAATTTTTTACAAATGGGAAAGACAAACTGTGATGTGATCACAAAAGAGTAATAAAACGCTGAACCTGTAGAGAGGATACTGAGGTATGAGGGATACAGAAATGAGCCCTTCCCCATGCCTCACACTTCTCTCATGTTTTAATTCTTCTCTTCTCATTGGCCCCTTGCTCTCTTGTCCACGGCACGTATGCCCCCCCTTCTGCGGTCACTGTCCAAACATGAGTCATACCACAACTCTCCAGTCACTACCTAAATCACCACCGAGATCTGCCACCTCTCCCTTCATTGTCCACCACTCCTGTCACTTAACTTCACCTGCAAGTATCCACATCACCAACTCTGTACAACTTTTCCAAGACTGCACACATCTCCCATCACGATCCTGATTTCATTTCACAGTTCACCTCTCACCTGGAACCATTCCTGTCAGTATCCACTCATCCAGTCAGAATCCACTGTCTCCCATTACTACTCTTCCTCTAATCTGTATCCACCTCCCCCGACACTGCCCTCCCCCCTGTCCACCTATTCTGTCACTGCCCCTATTTCAAGACAGCGTACACCTTTCCCGTCACTGTCCACCCCCTAAATCGCTATCCATGTCTCCTCTTAAATTCAGCTCTCTTGCTTATGCCATCCTGTCGATGCAAGATTCTCCTCTCAAAACTCACCTCTTCTATCAAGGCGTCTCCCTCATCACTTCACTTTCGCTCTATCACCTGACTCTTGGGTCGTTCTGGTCTTTTGTCACTGCCCTTCACACATACCAATGCCCTTTGCTCATTGTAGCCCAGTCCTATCATTCCATCTTCCCAATCACACTGCCACCCCTACCAGTGCCCACTAGCTACTACCTCGAAAAGGTTAGTAGTGCTGGGTCCGAGGATGCATGACTAATCCTAAACTTTACGACCATACTCAAAATCACAACGTTTTTACATCACCTGACTTCCCTCAACCATTTTGTCTATTCCTACCGTTAACCCCTACCTGATCTCAGATCAAAAGCAGTCCTACGAGAGATGGGGTGACTTTTCCTCAAAACAAGGACAAATGCTATAGAAAGAAGCCCAAAACATACTCAAGCCTCATGATGAAACATATTGCCATCATTATGTGGGTTAAGCTTCTTTTGGGTCTTTTTGTTCAGGTTTATACTCAATTTAATGGCGGCATTGGGCAAGTGCTCTGTTAAATGTGTATAGCACCAACTAACTACCTTTTCTATGGCATTGCAGGGCATTCTCTATATGTGGGCACTGTTCTGCAGCTCTGAGAAGGTAATCAATTGAACCAGAAAGTTGTTTTATCAGCGTATGACTGTGTTGGGACAAGCCTTGGTGATGTTTTATTTAAATGGACGGGTGTACCTATGGACGTATTGTTGTGCTCAGCAGTACACTCAAACTTAGTGTTCTCAACCTATTCATCACCATGTAGGTCAGTGTGCTGCAATGCCTTTTCTTGGGCCCATAGAGAGTCGGAAACTACTGGGCTTCAACCGTGACAGCTTATATTGTTTACCACTGGTATCTCAGGAATACAATACTGCTTGACTTCAAATGAAATGCAAAGACCTCCCTTTTAGTGCTGGACTGTCTAGAGGTATTGTAAGGATATGGTTGAAACGAGAAGCCGGTGTCAAATTGTCTTAACACCATCTGAGTATGGTGATGAGGAAAATAGACCTTTGTGTGGTGTCATTTTTAAGGAGCCATCCAGTGAATGATGACAAAATGCCTCAAAATCTCAAAGAGAGGTCATTAAACAACGCAGCATTGTAGAATACTTATTGCTGGTGATTGTTAGTGATGCTGTAGTGGGTAAAGAACTTTTTTTTATTGCTCTACCCGAAATGGGCTCTTTAAGCCTGCTGTGGGCGAGCAGTAACTCTTGCATCCTTTTCGGCTCCAAAGCCCTGTATTGTGTTTGCTCCAATGTCGACTGTGTAATCTGCCTGCCCATTCTGAGGTGGAGTTGCAGAATAATCCGAATACAATAAGGGCAGCAATCAGAGATAAACATGGAAGGTAGCCTCAGTTTGATACCCGAGGCTACAAAAGGCCTACACGGCGTGGGGTCTTGGGGTGTAGGCCTTGGGAATAACGCCACAGTGCTCTAAACCACTGTGGACAGTTGAATGCACTGAGCAACTACAGGAGGAAAGTACACACACAGACCCACATGGAAAGATTTCAGAAGTGGTTGCCCTCCGAAGAATCTAATAACCGGAAGTGAAACAAGAGCCTGTGAAAAAAATATCAGCATTAAAGTTCAGCAGAAGATTTTGTTTAAATTAAACGTCCTGCGATGATTAAGAACGGACTGTCCATAAACCAACTTCATTGCACTGTGCAATAAAACATGCAGCTTTCCGCTCCACAGGAGGGTAGAATCTTTATTTTGAGGGAGGATCAAGTAATGTTACTGCTATTCACATAGTGAGAACAAAACAGTAAAGCTAACTATTATGTTTTCTATTATGGTTGTACAGTTAAACGGAAAGTAGTCTACAAAAAGGGAATTTGCTTAAAGTCAGTTCTTAGTCCTTTAAAATCCAGATTTTGCATCCCTTGTTGGCCCTTCCAAACCCACGCATTTTGTTTTTTTCATCTCGGCTGGGAGAGCGATCATGTCGATGAATAACTTCTCAAGCCAGTCTACATCAAGTCCATTTGTTTGTGTCTGTCTAATGTAGATAATTAATCCATGCTCTCTCGCAGTACATTCTGGCAGGGACAGCGGGCATTGTTTCAACGTACTCTCAGCGGTCTAGTCGGCCAGGAAGTGAGCTGCTGGAAAGACAACACTGTTCGCCAAGGACAGGCGCCTCTGGCTTCTGCAGGCCGAAACTCACACCAGCCTTATCTGGGGCCAGGTGTAAGATTACCGCGTCATCTGCTCATTTTATGTGTCACCCAGCACTGAGAACGTCGCCTACCTCCGTAGAAGCAGCTTTTTTTCCTGCTTGTGTTATTTTTAAAAAAAACGGCCAAATGCTACTACATGCACTGCAGCTGAAAACATTACTCTCGCCTGAAGCTGTCTTTAGGTGAATTTAGAAACCCGATTGAAAGCACATCACTTTAGTATAGTTGCTGTTGCTTGAGAGGTTTTCTACAGAGCAACGCGTGCGGCATTACTTTACTGCACAAACAAACACCATTGTCTCTCCTTTGCCGTTTAAAGGTATGTGTGATTAGTTAAGGTTAGATGTGAATACACAAATAAACTGGCAAATTTCTAGGCAACTCAATTGTGTGTATTTTGCCTGGGACTATGGTAGAGGATACTGTTTGGGTCGCAGGCAGTTGGGAGTCACGCTATAAAAGACAAACAGACATCACGCTTGAACTATTCAGAGTGGGCTAACAAGAGAGCAACCCCTTGTTTGCCAAGACTGCAATTATTCACTCCCAACTGTCAGTGACACATTCTGTATTTCAACCCATTAGCGGGCGCCTATCTGTGGAAGTCTCTGTTTACACGTGCTCTATTTTATCAAGTGTGCGCGGTAAAACTGAAGAAATTGCGCTTGGAGGAAAGCATGAACTACGCGAGGCAGCGAGCTCCACGTAATCACAGCTGGTCCCCGGGAGACATGTGCGGGTGGAAGGGACCGCAGTGGGGCAGACTGAGCACACCACCGCTGCCAGCGCGGACCTTTACTGTGGGTAAACAAACAGCGCTGAACAGGAGGCAAGCAGGCACGACGCAAAGACTTCATTCTTACTTACTACCCCCGTTATTACTCTAAGCTTATCTTCTTTCCAGCTCATGGCCCCTCCCCAAAAAAAGATTAACTCGCACTAAAAAAGCTCTGGTCCGCCCTGCCCAGGATCCCATCATGAATATCATTCCAGATTGCTCTTCACCGACATCTAACGTCCCTCCTCCCCTATAGACGAGATCAGCATCGAAAGTTCAAGAACTAAACACCACCCATGGCTCAAGGCTCCGGCAAAATCCACACCCTTCAGCTGACCCACCCCAACCCATGCTCTCTTCCATCCTTCTCCATGATCTTCTTCGGATTTTGAGCCACCTCTCTCGGGCTCTGGTCCATTCCTCGCTAGGATCAGATTTATCCATCCCAAGGCTCCCCCCCTCCAAAGTTGCATCTTCCGACCCCACTAACTGTGCTTTTGAGTCCTCCTCTCGTGTTCTACACCGCCCCCTCCCAGTTGAAGCCATCGGTTAACTCTGCCTATGGTCTGAACCCAATGAACCGATGACTGCCCCACATTTTCCTATATTGCGAATATACAGCCGCTCCCGTCTCCAGGCGGTGCTCTTACCCATGCTGCTGACGGGCTCTGTCCCTTCGCCAGCCTCCTACCCTCGGTGCTGCCCGCTCTTTCCTCCAAAGCCCCCAGCCGGGCGGGCTCAGAGCTCCGTGCTCGGCTTCCTAGCCAGGAAGACACAGCCCATCCGTGGCTGCCGTGCTGACAAACACAACCCAAGTCCCGTCGCTCCTGGTCCCGTGTCCTGTCGCTCCGGTGCGTTCCAATCACCAGCCAGGGCCGCCGTCAAAACTCCAGCGGGAGACTCCCCGAAATCCCGCGAGATCTCCGGAGCCCGGCCCGTCCTTCCCTATGTCATTTCCATTCTCGCTTCTGAGTCGGGGTGGAGCCTGACCCGAGCGGAGGCGTGGCGTCTGTGGGTGGGCAGGATCTTCAAGCGAATGAAACCCAGGTTACTCGAGGTAGGACAGGATTTTGGGGATTACCGGTGGGTGGTACGCGAGCTAAATGGGCGGGGCCAATAAGAAGGGGCCGAGCTTCCTCGATTTGTTATTGGAAACACCCAACATAAGCTCTTTCCTTTGTGGGTGGAGCCTATCTCGGAAAGGCGGGGCTCTGGTGCGTGACGTTGTAGGCTAGGCGAGTTCCCGATAAACTATGAGACGCAGACAGAGGCAAGGGGATGGATGTGTATTTTTTTTCACCAGAAGAAACATAGGGCCAGATGTAGGAGGCTAAATACCGGTCGGTAACGCCGAAATTCGGAGAATTTCAGCGTTACCGACCGGTATTTGGCTGAGTGCAATGTAGGTGAGTTCATACCTACATGCAAAATAAGGAATCGCAAAATAGCGATTCCTTATTTTGCTCCTGCATCCTTAAATGCAATGTACGTAGCACTAAAACTAGTGCACTTGAGCCTTAAGGAATCGCCAATTACCACCAACTTCAAGTTGGTGGTAAGTAGCGATTTCCTTTAAAAAGCACTTTTTGCTTTTTTAAATGTGCCATGTGGCACACATCCATGCCCTTAGGGCATGTATGTGCGCCACATGTGCACACATGCACATTTCAGGGTGCAACAGGGTGTCCTTTGGACACCCTGGCACCCTTGAAATACCTCCGCTATTAGCGATTCGGTAATACCGAATCGCTAATAGTGAATATCTTCCGGTTCATTCCTATGGGCCTCCTAGCCCATAGGAATGAATGGCTAGGTATTCCTTAATAACGAATCTCAATTACCGATTTGTTATTAAGGAATGTTAAGGAATCGCTAATATTTTAGCGATTCCTACCTACATTCCATTTAGCGAGTCCTTAATAGCGATTCGGTAAAAATCGCTATTAAGGACTCGCTAAATTGAAGTTACCTACATCTGGCCCATAGTCCCTGGCTCGTGGAATAGGGGGTGTGGTATCTCTTAGTGGATGGAGTGGGACTTTTCGGGTCCGCTACTTGCTAGTTGTTGGCAGATTAGTGGTTGTGTTAGTGGCGATAAACGCGGCTGCTGGCAGTTGGGATTTAGATAGTCTTTTTAGGCGAGAGTGCTCTGTGGTGACATAGTTGCCAAAATTCAGATTTCTTATCTGTGATCTAGCCATGATTTAACTGCGCCCATGAGTGACATTCCACTCTCAAATGTGTGACACTTCACAGATAAAACCAAGCATCCAGGGGATATGTAAAATAACCAGGCCATTTGGGGTAAAAGGCCGCTTTATTGGACAGGTATGCAGTTTCAGATTTTACAACAATATAAACAAGGCCTCGCTAATACAAAGTCAATATCCTAACACCCCCCCCCTTAAGCGATTCCCCACAATAAAACTTCCCAAACATTGTTCTAGCCAACCATCCTCCCCAAACCCTTTCTTTCATCCCCTGCCTTCCTCCTGCCTCATTCCTCGCTCCCCTGCTTCCCTCTCGCCGAAGCTACTCTGAATGCCCCCCAACCCTTCCTGCCTGTCTCGATCTCCTCAAATTCTGCCACCTGTCCAAGCGACAAGTACCCATTCATAAGCCACGATAAAAAAAACCTATGTCCTAAGATTGAAGTATTTAGGGAGGGTGGGAGGGACAGCGTTTGAAAAGCAGATCCTACCTCACCGCCTACGTCTGCCTTTACTAACGAACCCCAACGGTCGCGTTCTAACTGACTAAGCCCGCGCACCGCCAATCACAAGCAACACCTGTCCTGGACCGTTCCAATTGCCCGAAGCTGCCCGGGGGTGGACATTCAGCGAATGCCACCCCCAGGAGCCCTCATCGGGCGATATGTAAAATAACCAGGCCATTTGGGGTAAAAGGCCACTTTATTGGACAGGTATGCAGTTTCAGATTTTACAACAATATAAACAAGGCCTCACTAATACAAAGTCAATATCCTAACTCCCCTCCGCCCTTAAGCGATTCCCCACAATAAAACTTCCCAAACATTGTTCTAACCAACCATCCTCCCCAACCCCTTTCTTTCATCCCCTGCCTTCCTCCTGCCTCATTCCTCGCTCCCCTGTTTCCCTCTGGCCGAAGCTACTCTGAATGCCCCCCAACCATTCCTGCCTGTCTCGATCTCCTCAAATTCTGCCACCAGGAAAAACCCTGCACAGGCGTTTTTCCTGTCCCCCTTACCACCCCAAGTTTCCTATTTTTTATAAACTATTTACACATTCTTGTATAGCATGCCGTTTTTAGGCACCATTAACTTTACTGAAACTAACTACATTTTATAAATAAATCTTATAAAAAGCATGCCGCCAAAACAGCTGACCAACAATTTGTTTAAAATTATGAGTCAAGGCATAAAAAAGGAGCTGTCACCTAAACAGTCCGCCTGTCAACACCATGTCTTTAACTCTAATGAAACTATTAACGTCTCTTTTATTTTCAATATATATAATTCATTGCCTATAAAGGAAAGGTGAACCCTGTCCTGGCGAAAAAATTGGAAATCTTCTTTGGTTATGTCATTATGAGCCAACCAGCTTATCCTGTTGATGCTGCAAAAACGATGCAACTCTCTATTAACCTTTCTCCTAGCCCTTTCAACCGCTGTGAAGTTCTCTACTCCCCTCCAAACCCTCCTAGGCACAAGCGTTGTTAAAATCAATTTTGTTTTGGCCCAAGATCTAACGATCCATTCTAAATCAGATTTAATTTCTATTAATAAACCTAAGCCTGACAAATGAACTAAGTCGTTTTCGCCTAAATGAATGAGCAAAACATCAGGACATCTCCTTACTCATAGTAATTCACTTAAACATGGCATTAACTGTCACCATTTCATGCCCCCTCTGCCCCACCAATCAATTTTTATTCAATCAGAACGGAAACCTAGATTTTTCCCAAAATGTCTTTTTTCAGCTTGTTTCGCTGCCCACTTTACAAAAGAGTGTCCGATAATCCAAATGGTCACGAGATCCCCAGGAGGACCTGAAATATGACCTATTCTGAAAGAGTGTGTGCCAAAACGGTAAGGATTCTCTCCCAAACTGCACAAGGCTTTTCTCATTATTGCCAACACCTGAGACGCCAAAAGGCGAGACTCATCATGATGCCTAAAAACGAACTCAGACGAAGCGCCGCTGCAGCCTTGAATTCCAGCCAAACTTTCATCGGGCACAATGGACCACCTAACTTTTGGAGGGTCACTTTAGCCACCTGGTCTGTCTTGGACTTTTCCAGTAAAATTCCTATTGTTACTTTGGAACTATTCACATTTGTAACTCTAAGATCATCGTTCTTACCTTTACCTAAAAGTTCTGAAATTCTAAAGGCTCCGAAAAATAGCCAACACAGGCATAGCTTAACTAATAAGAATTCAAATTGAGAGAAACAAATAACGGGTAACATTTTTATCATGTCATATAACAACTTCAGAGAAATGGGCTCACAGACGAATTGACCTCTCTTCTTTTCCTTCGCCCAACCTTGCAGCCTCCTTCCCATCTCGCCTGCTGACGGCTCATAGCCTCAAAAGCATTCCCCATAAAATTGAGGCCTGCCAGTTTACCAGCTATCGTGGTAGCTGAAATGTTTCTTTCTATGTTAGCCATGATGAAATGAAGTACATCCTCTCTACGTTTCTCTAGGCCTTTAGCACTGTAAGATCTATAAAAAGCACCTGATTCCAGAAATTCTGACCATGTTCTTCTGTAAGCTAGCTTGGTACTGTATGCAAGCGATTTTTCAACTAGCTGCTGCATTTTTACTCTGCTAATTCGCATACCTCTTGAGGAACCTGAGTTTTCCGCAGATCTGCTCCGGGCGCCTAACCACGGAATCTCTGCCACTGGGAACGAGATAATGCATCTGCTATATTATTATCTGCTCCTGGTACATGCTAAGCTTAAAAAATTATGTTATGCATCAGACAACCTAACAACCTAACATAAATCTTTGCAGCAATTTCAGCAGATGTTTTTCTTTAGCTTTCTGGCCAATGATCAAATCCACCACAGTTCTGTTGTCAACATAAAAGATGACCGTTTTATTTGCTAGTTCAGTACCCCATACCGCTAAGGCTACCAACAAGGGAAAAATTTCAAAAAATGCAATGCTTCTTCCTTCGGAAATCCACCGCTCTGGCCCTTTCTCGGCACACCATCTGCCTTCCCAGGACAGTCCAAATCCATTAGCGCCTGAAGCGACAGAGAAAATTTGTATCAACCAAACAAAATCCTCGTCCAGTGACCATACAGTGACACCGTTGAAAACTCTCAAGAACATTAACCAAACATCAAAATCACTCCTCATTGCTGCTGAAATTCTGATTCTGTGACCTGTTAACGTGGCCCCAGACATAGCAAAGACTAATCTTCTACAAAATGTTCTTCCTGATTTTACCACACGGCAAGCAAAATTCAAATGCCCCAATTGACATTGAATTTGATTCAAAGTTAATTTAGGGGACAATTTGGCGTGCTCCAGAAGAACTATAATTTCTTTTTTGTCCGATGATCTTGCTTCCATTTTAACAGTATCTAGTTCAAGGCCTAGAAAAACTAAACAGTTTGCAGGACCTTCCGTCTTCTCAGCTGCCAACGGTACCCCTAGACTCTTAGCCAAAAACTCAGAACTCCGTATAGCTCTCTCACACTCCTGAGTACCCGCTGCACCAATGAATAAAAATCATCCAAGTAATGAGTGACATTAATATGTCCTCTCCTGAATGAAAAACACCACTGAATGAAAGTGCTGAATGCTTCGAAAAGATTGCAGGAAATGGCACAACCCATGGGTAATACCTTGTCCACAAAAAACTGATCTTCAAAATGAATGCCTAGCAATTCAAAATCTAAAGGATGAACTGGTAAAAACCTAAAAGCTGATTTAATATCGCATTTAGCCAAATCTGCATTAGTGCCCACTTTTCTTATCAGGCCCAAGGCTATGTCTATTGATGCAAATTGAACCATGGTATCATCCTTTGCTATGAAATCATTAACAGAGAAACCTTGCGGCCAAGAAATGTGTTGGATCATCCTAAATTCACCTGTTCTTTTCTTAGGTATTACCCCCAACGGGGATACAATGAGATCAGGTAATGGCCATGACTAAAAGGGGCCAGCCATTCTCCCTTCTGCAACTTCTGTCAATATTTTTTGTCTTACTACTTGTGGATACTCATTTGCTGACTTCAGATTCTTTGCGAATCTACGATACCTAGGTCCCTGATAGCCCAATCTGAAACCCTCTTTAAACCCCCATTCCAGTCTAGCTGCTTCTTCTTTATAGGGATAGAATTTTAGCCAAAAGCATACATTTTCCAAGTCAATTGACGTAAAAGCCCTTGTAACCAGGCTGAAATGTGTTGCCTCTCCCTCTGCCTTGACCAAAACCTCCCCAGTTTGCTTGATCCCCAAAGCATTGTAATATGGAATGCACCCCCACATTTTGAGCACTCGTGTTTGTACCTGCAAGGGTTCTTTTGACAGTAACCTCTATTGAAATTCCAGCAGGCACCTGAATTAGCTGTTAGCGGTCTATTCAAAAACTCCACTCCGAGGTGGGTTTAGCAAGAAAAGGCCAATGAGAAACTGCCAAGCCACTAGCAATGTGCATCGTAGGAGGAGGTCTTTGCGGGTACATCCACTGCACCCATAACTCATTATCAACTTCGCCCCATGGTTTATCCGGGATAAGGACCAACCTGGCTCATAATTATTCATCATATTGAAGCCAAGCAAAACCCCCAAATTCCATATGAGCTTTCCTAATAGTGTCCATATATTTAAATATTGCTACTGCTCTTTCAGGGAATTTTTCGCAATACACACTTGCGAATATTAAAAATGCCAATGTCCACGTCTCAATATTTGTAGGTACCCTTGGCCTTTTCGCTAACTCCCATGCCTCCTCTCTAGACCCCTCCTTCGATTAAATCTATCTGTGAAGTAGCTTAAACACATCCACAGAATCTCCCTTCCATATTTTATCCTTGGTCCCATTGTTCAAATGTGCTCCTAATGGCATAGAAAGCCCCATGGACGGCAGACGTTTTAAAGCCTCAGTTTTGGATTTCTCTTCCTTTTCTTTATCGCTTTTCTCCGGGCTCCCCTCAAAATTAGATAGATCAGCACTGGCCCCATTTGCTTTGTCCTCTTGCTTTGATTTATCTTTATTACTTCGTTTACTTAGCTCAGCATCTTTTATCAAACAATCAGTCCCCACATTTTTATCTGCCACGTTAAATTCTGACGGTTTCGCTTTCTTAAGACATAGGGGTCGATTCCGATCCCGGTCGGAGGCGCACCTAATACCATTCGGCCGGGAAAAAAGCCAGGCGAATGCCTGTTTCCCGACCGATCCGCACATACGTCCGAACGAGCAAGTACGATGCGCACAACTGCCCAAATCCCGACCCAGCCGTACTCACCCAATACAGGTCCTGTACTCCGACCGAGGCGGATCTGGAAACGCAGAATCGAGTCGCACGGAAGCAAAAATGCAGCCCCGTCCAGCCGGACAAGTACGATGCGCTTTCCGTACGCGCCGAACCCGTCGCTACGCACGGCACGTCAAAGCATCCGGGAGAGGCGCACATAAGCTCCGATTCGCGCCACAAGACGATCCACGGCTACGAGACGAACACGCCAGCGACGAGGACGAGGCGAAGCAAAGAGAAAGACGAACGAGACGAACCAACCATGAATCCCATCGTGCCGATCCTACCAATATTCTACATCTATTACCGGAACAGGCACGGACGCGTACGGCGCAGAAGGTAAGTCAGACACCAACCACAAAAACAAACTACACGTACCCGACATATCACACACACACAGAGGGATGCAGAAATACTTACACCAGCAACAGCAGCACCATAGGGGCGGGATGGCCATCACCAATTCCACACATACACATAGGGGCCTGTATGCCCACCACCACTACCACCCCTACTCAGGGGGTGCCAGATGCCTGTCACCACTACCACCTCTACCCATGGGGGGCCGGATGCCCACCACCACTACCACCCCTACTCAGGGGGTGCCAGATGCCTGTCACTACTACCACCTCTACCCATGGGGGCTGGATGCCCACCACCACTACCACCCCTACTCAGGGGTGCCAGATGCCTGTCACTACTACCACCTCTACCCATGGGGGGCTGGATGCCTGTCACTACTACCACCTCTACCCATGGGGGCTGGATGCCCACCACCACTACCACCCCTACTCAGGGGGTGCCAGATGCCTGTCACTACTACCACCTCTACCCATGGGGGGCTGGATGCCCACCACCACTACCACCCCTACTAAGGGGGTGCCAGATGCCTGTCACAACTACCACCTCTACCCATGGGGGGCTGGATGCCCACCACCACTACCACCCCTACTCAGGGGGTGCCAGATGCCTGCCACTACTACCACCTCTACCCATGGGGGGCTGGATGCCTGTCACTACTACCACCTCTACCCATGGGGGGCAGGATGCCTACCACCACTCACAGGATGGCTAATGCATGACACAACAAGCACACACCAACATAAGGAATGCAACAAAAAGACACCCCCCCAACACCATGACAAGCGTGTGTAGACTGTGTCAAATGCCTACAACACTGAACATGACTTTGAACATACAATGTGACCCCCTATCACATGTGTCACACATAAATGTGTGTGGCCCCCACAATGCAAGCAGACCATGACCACTGTGGCAATGGGGTCTAAGCCCCCATCATCACAGTGACCAAAAGGTAAGTGTGGGGTCCATAGCTGAAGCACATTTTGCACATTGTGGCAATGGGGTCTAAGCCCCCATCATCACAGTGACCAAAAGGTAAGTGTGTGCTCCATAGCTGAAGCACCTTTTGAACATTGTGGCAATGGGGTCTAAGCCCCCATCATCACAGTGACCAAAAGGTAAGTGTGGGGGCCATAGCTGAAGCAAATTTTGCACATTGTGGCAATGGGGTCTAAGCCCCCATCATCACAGTGACCAAAAGGTAAGTTTGGGGTCCATAGCTGAAGCACCTTTTGAACATTGTGGCAATGGGGTCTAAGCCCCCATCATCACAGTGACCAAAAGGTAAGTGTGGGGTCCACAGCTGAAGCACCTTTTGAACATTGTGGCAATGGGGTCTAAGCCCCCATCATCACAGTGACCAAAAGGTAAGTGTGGGGTCCACAGCTGAAGCACATTTTGAACATTGTGGCAATGGGGTCTAAGCCCCCATCATCACAGTGACCAAAAGGTAAGTGTGGGGTCCACTAGCTGAAGCACCTTTTGAACATTGTGGCAATGGGGTCTAAGCCCCCATCATCACAGTGACCAAAAGGTAAGTGTGGGGTCCATAGCTGAAGCACCTTTTGAACATTGTGGCAATGGGGTCTAAGCCCCATCATCACAGTGACCAAAAGGTAAGTGTGGGGTCCATAGCTGAAGCACATTTTGCACATTGTGGCAATGGGGTCTAAGCCCCCATCATCACAGTGACCAAAAGGTAAGTGTGGGGTCCATAGCTGAAGCACCTTTTGAACATTGTGGCAATGGGGTCTAAGCCCCCATCATCACAGTGACCAAAAGGTAAGTGTGGGGTCCATAGCTGAAGAACATTTTGCACATTGTGGCAATGGGGTCTAAGCCCCCATCATCACAGTGACCAAAAGGTAAGTGTGGGGTCCATAGCTGAAGCACATTTTGCACATTGTGGCAATGGGGTCTAAGCCCCCATCATCACAGTGACCAAAAGGTAAGTGTTGACATAGAAAAAGCTGCAACTGCCAAACTGCATGGATGATTCCTGGTCACAGAACAACAAACACATCAGTGGTAAAGTAGTGCCTGTGTCCCATAGCAACATAGATTGGGTGAGGCAAACAGTGCAGTGCAAATAAGACATACCTTTGTCCATGTGCAGACAAACATCACCCATGGGGGCTGACACTGTCAACATCCATCAATGACGCAATGACAGAAGTGACCATCATAATGCAGACCCACACATTCGCACCAATGGGCACACTAATGTAGATACCCTGTGGAGACTGTAGATGTGAGGTGAACAAATAACATACCATGGCAGCAATGGGACACACAAACAATGATCATCGTGCCGACTAATGACCTAGGAGTCCCAGGGAGAGCAGGTCAAACCCACCAAACAACATACAGCCAATAGCACACTAAAGATATGCCAATGCAGTGGTGCAGATGCACAAACAGGCAGACCCACACTGCACAACAAACACAACAGGTGAGGAGGGGGGGTGCCAGTGTCCCCAGGCAACCACACAACACATGATGAGGCCTGAATACCAATTACACAGATGCACATACAGTGCCACACAAAAGTAACTCATGGATCCAAATCCCCTATGTGGGCAATCAGGCATTGTTAGATGAGAGGGAGCACTAATTACACATGTCACACAAGCATGTAGGAACTGCAACTAACACAGCAAGAGTCAGACCCACCACAGCACTACCCCCAGGGACCCCATATTGTGATGACACTAGCCTGCATGATAATCCCACTGTGATGACAATGTCAGATGTCGTTCACACTGTGAAACCCAGCCATGTGTCCTGAGCAACTAACCACCATCACACCTACACAAGCTCCAACCAATCAGCACGGCCTGCCAGCCAAGGCCAATATGGAGGTAGGGGTCTGGCCGTGCAACAACTCACTTTTGCACACACTCAACACCACACACCCTGATCACCAACAATGTGCAGCAGTGAAGCTCACATGGACTGGTGACATTGCACATGCACCCATGACAATACCAGGGGTGGTGGTGGGAACCAAGGTGCAGAAACCCATCACACATGGCCAGTCAACAAGACTTGTCAATGTCTGACACACAGCACAGTATGCCGTACATGGGCATGATGTGAAATCCACCACAATCAATGGGATCCTGGCCATAGTCACACACCAATGAAGAAGCCAAGGTGACACACGAAGAACACACGTACACAACTACCAACATTGCAGCTCTGACCCTGAGGAGTGGCATCAGTCACACACACAACGTGTCACAATCACTGTAAGCTAACACAAACTGTAAATCACATTACTTGTGTAAACAACAAGTGCCAAGGGGAATCCTGAATGTGTCCCATCTGCGTTTGCCCACATCCCCAGCACTGACAACTAAGACAACCTGGGATGACAACCACATGAACATTAGTTTGCCATGCACCCACATCACAGAGAAACCAGGTCCAAGATGCTGGATGAACACAGAACAACTCAGCAAGCATCACAAACAGGAACATCCCTAGGGACACAGCCTGTGTAGGAAAAGGGAAGGGAACACGCACAGACATGCTTACACAACACAGGCCCACGCAATGTCTCCAGATTACACACTGCCATGAGGGCACAACACTCCTGTGGAAGGTCCGCTGTGCCAAACCTTGTCTGTGCACGACCCAAACATGTCAGCAGAACACTCCGTCAGTGAGTCAACAACCACAACACACAGAAGGCTCTGCTCACATCAGCCTGGGTACGGGGGTGTCACGTCAGTCATCTGCACACACACCAAACACGTGTCAAGCAAGTTGCACTGTATGCACAGATGAGTCCTTCGACATTGATGTGCAAAACTGCATGTCCAGTGGAGCTGGGCACACAGTCAGGGAATAGGAACATTGAACAGTGCTAAGCCCACCAGATGTGCATCAGTGAAAGACAAAGATGTTCATTTACAAATGCAATAAGGACATCCCTGTGTCAACTGCTGAACATTACACCCTCAGACTGCAGCAAAGGATGCCATAGATCCAGAATACAACAGGACACATATCCCATGGACCACATGGAGTCCATCACTGCAACACTACATCGTCCTGATGTGAACACTATTACAACTGCAAATGCAGGATGCTACTCATCCACATCATGTACATCAAAAGAAAACCCAAAAGTAAACAAAATGAGGCTTTATTCAGCATATGTCAGGCTAAAAACGGAAGTCCAAAAGAAACTAAGGCCAATGGCCAGTCCAAAATAACAGTACCAACGGGGTGAGAAGTGACAACTGGTCACACATTGCTTGCCTACACTGGGACGGTTGGGGGACATCCCCCTTGGAGGGGCATACAAGGGGCAGGTTAGGCACCGCAGGGACAGGATCAGGGGATGGCAGAGTGAGGCAGTGAAGGGGTGGTGGGTGCAGGAGTGTCACCGGCAACTGCAGTGGAGGTGTCTGACTCAGGGGGGGCCGGCACCACCGTGGCACACAAGTCAGTTGGTGTGGGTGCCGCAACCACTGCAGTGGGCTGGACTGATGTAGTGGACTGGGTACCCACTGCAGTGCCCGAGTCAGACGTGGTGGTTGTGGACTCCACTGCAGTGCATGACTCCAAGGAAGTGGAAGGGTGGGCAGGACAGAGGGGGGGGGACCTGGTCACATCAACAGTGCCACTAACAGGCATAGCGTCTGGGTTGGGTGTGGAAGAGCAAGTGGCAGGGGGGGAGGGCCTAAGCAGTCTGGGGATGCGGTATCGGTGTGTGGGGGAACCTGGGGCAGGGTGTGGCGGGGGAACCTGTGCAGTGGTGGCCTGGGGGATGGAGGAGAGAGACTGGGCGCTGGAGCTGCGTGGTGGTGGTGGTGGGGTCTTGCTCTTCCTGCTCCGGGGGGACTTCCTAATGGGCTACTGTGTCTGCCTGCGCCTGGGGGAGGGTGTCCGTGGGCGAGGGGCACTCCTCTCTGTGTGGGTGGACTTCCTCTTCCCCTGGTGTGCTGGGTCAGCAGGAATGGTGGGGAAGAGGCCGAGGTCACACAGGAAGACCTGCTGTGTATGTGTGGTAGCAGGTGAGGCAAGGGAAGGGGTCTTGGAGGGAGAGGATTTGGAGGACTGCGGAGTGAATGTGGATGCCTGTGTGTGTGTCTGTTCCCCATCACCTGTGTCTGTGGTATCAGTCCCCTGAGGATGCTTGTGTGCACGTCTTGCCTTACTCTTGGGTGTGTCTGTGCTGCTTGTGTCTGTGTGTATGGATGACTGTGCAGGTGTGCATGTGCTTTGGACAGGTAGGGGGGCAGGAAGTGCGGATGGGGCAGAGATGGGAGGGGTGAGGGACTGTTGGAGGAGGGACACTGCTGCCGTCAGGGAGGAGTCCATGGACCTATTGCTCCTCTGTAGGGCAGACATACCCGTCAAGATGCCCTCCACGAACGACACCAGCTGTGTCAACAGAGTGGTGTGTGCATGGAGGACACTCAGCATTGCTGTCTGCCCTACATGGAGCTGCCGAAGGAGGTACACAGACTCCTCACTCAGGGCAGCAGGGGACACAGGGGCAGGGGCTGCGGTGCCTGGCATGAAGGAGACACGCTCCCGAGCACGGGAGCCTCCACGGACCTCAGGGATGGGAGCCGATGGGAGGGCGGTGGTGGTGGCGGGGCCAGACAGACTAGCTGGCCTTTGGTGGCTGCCGAGACCCGCCTCCACAAGGGAGTCATCCTCCGAGCTGCTCTGGTCCCCAGCTGAGGTGGATGGTGCTGAGGACTCCTCGGTGTGGCTCCCCTCGCCCTCCGTGCCACTGGGTCCCTCTGACCACTCGTCCGATGCTGACCCAGTCTGGCTCCGCTGCTCCTCCTGGTCCGTGGAGCTGTCTCCTCCTGTGGCCGTGGATGTATCTGCAAACAATTAGGGAAACAGACAAACATCAGTCACCTGCACTGACTGCACACACCACAGTAAGTACAGCACATTACAGAGCAAGCCCTGGCATCCTTAGTTGAACATTGCCTAAAGTCCTCGCACAGATTCGGGGAAGCCAATTGTCAGTCTGATAGTCAACCATGGGACTCACACCCCTCCTGCCCTTGCACCCATCTGTCTGGTACCTGTCTGATGGTAAGATCCCAGTGTGGACACATGCACCACCTACACAGTTGTTGGACATTGCAGGGAACACGGTGAAGCATGTGAACATGCACACATCACATCTCTTGCCACTGAGTCAGTGCAGGTGTCCGGATAAAGGGATGGCCAGATTCTAATTAGAAATGCATGTGATGCATACCAGCACCAGACACCATGATGCACCCATGTCCGGATAGTCAATGCCACAATGGGGTGCATGTTGCACATGTACCTCCCCTGCAGGATCAGTCCCAGGAAGTTGAATGCCATGACACAGGAATGCGTGCAAAGTCATACATTACTGTCTCTAGTCACATGGCCATGGCAGCCAGACAACAACAGTCTGCACTGTGTCACAATCCGAGGGCATGGGGAATGCAAGTTATGTGACTGACAAGTGCACATGTCCATCCCCCAGAAACCACATCATCTGTACTACTATTTGACCACGTCATACCAACTGGACATATGGGGGACATGAAACACAACTCCCTGAACATGAGCACCTCACAGTGTGCTGTGAATGAAAATACAGCTACCTGAAAGTCACAGTCGCAAACACCTGTGTGCACAGTCAAGTGATCAGACACCTATAAGACACAGAAGTATCGTCTATCATGGTCACATCTCAGATGGCATGCTGAGCCCCAAACGATGAACATACCAGTAGTCCTGACAACGAAGACACAGCACAATGAGACAGAGGCAGACACCTGAGGGTACATTTCACTGATCACAACATGCCAGATAATACATGGGAGTGGGAGTACAGAGTGTATTGTATGCACTGGAGTAGGCATGACTGTCCAGCTCCACCTGTAAGAGGGATGAGTCCTGGACAGTAGGCAGGTGGCTAAGCATGTGTGACACACTGGATACACATACTCCTGAGGCCCAAATATTGTTCCCACCAGCAGCATGGGTGTGTGCCACATTCCCCAGGGACATGTGGTGAGTCAGAGCAGCAAGCGGACCACATATCAAAGTTACACGCAGATCACATGTCAGAACTTAGGCACTGTGTAGGCAAATGACCCACCCATGAATCGCACAACATAGTCACGGGAACAAATGCTGTCCCCCACCTTGAGCTAAGCAAAATGCAATGACACAGTCCCCAAATGACACAGTTTCCTGACTATAAGGGCCACACATATGCGTATCAGAGGAGAAGTGGGCATGTAACAAATGAGGGACATGGGTCCTGGACCACATGACTGATGTACTGTGGAAGTTTAACCAGGCCAGAGGAGGGCACATAGCATGTCAGACAAAGTGCACAGTGCAGTCATGGACTCACCCCCTCCTTGCTGCTGTCTGTCCCTCAGCTGCCCATCCAGGTCAGGGAAGACCACCGCCAGGATCCGGAGCATGTGGGGGTCAGGGTCCGGTGTCCGCCCTCCTGCGAGAGGCGACAGCTTCAGCTGGACCCTTGCGATCCTCCGGGTCCAGCCACGAAGGTCCTGCCACCTCTTTTGGCAGTTGCGGATCCTGCGCCTGTAGACCCCCACGGATCTTACTTTCCGGGCGATGGTCAGCCAGATTTCCTGCTTCTGGTGGGCATCAACCTGTGAGGATGACAAAGTGAAAAGGCCATTACTACACATGCAACATATCCGTGCATCACACAGTTGGACATACATGTCTCAATTACAGGGGCATATGATGTACACAGGCAGTGCAACAATGGCTATGAACAGTTTGCCAGCAGTCACTACATGGTATCATTGCATGGGAAGTAAACCTAGTTGGAATGCACTGTTACTGCCCTGTACCAGTTCAGTGCATGTAACTACACACTTTGGGGTGTGACAACTACTCAGTGGGCATGCTAGCCAGTGGTGTGCACAGTGAAAGTCCTGCTAGTTAGACAACATGCACAATTAGTGATGCAGTGGACAGCACACTCACCTGCTCCCCTGGTTTCCCATACAGCTTGCTGTACTGTGGAAGGAGGCTGTCCAGCAGGGCCTGGTTCTCCTCAAGGCTGAAGGCTGGGGCTCTCTCCACAGTACGTGCCATTGCAGGAGCCAGAGGATGTATAAACAGAAGCAGTGTTGGTGGCAGATGTCGTCCTGGAGCATGTAGTGCAGGCAAGTGAGCTCTCAGGGGAACAGCCAGCGTTATATGTGTGCTGCAGAGGCAGATACTGTCCCATGTGTCCAAAGTGATAGGTCCAAGTCGTTTGCATCTTCTAAATCTGACCAATCCATGGTATAGCAGCACTAATACACGCCCACAGCATCCTTCAAATCTTCAACTTCATGACACCCATGATTTTGCAACATTGTTGTGGCTGGCCAACTGAATTCACTGCATCAGACTCGTTTGAGCTTCGAAAACGCGTCCGTTGCCATGCCAAGCCCCAGCCAATGTGTGCGCACCGATCGGTCCATTGCTGTTCAACGCGTACCCGCGATACAACGCGTACCCGCTCACATTGAATGCAATGGGCCGGCCGGGAACACCGATCGGTCCATTGCTGTACAACGCGTACCCGCGATACAACGCGTACCCGCTCACATTGAATGCAATGGGCCGGCCGGGAACACAGATCGGTCCATTGCTGTTCAACGCGTACCCGCGATACAACGCGTACCCGCTCACATTGAATGCAATGGGCCGGCCGGGAACACCGATCGGTCCATTGCTGTTCAACGCGTACCCGCGATACAACGCGTACCCGCTCACATTGAATGCAAAGGGCCGGCCGGGAACACCGATCGGTCCATTGCTGTACAACGCGTCCCTGTACAAGTCACTGGCATATGTCACCATGCCTGTCACAGGTGAACATATGCCAGCCACATATACTTCCCAGGGAGTGAGGGGCACACCTACAACACCACAGCCTGTCCACACTGTATCTTAAGGCATGTAAGGCTGCATTACCTATTCCGTGTATGGGGGTGAACATGTTGTTCTGTGGGTGACACTTCGGGGCAGCCACTCCCAGGCTGTGCACGTGTTCATGGGGACAGGATCCTTGGTGTGTCGTGCACATGACCACTGTGATGTGCAACTGTTCATTCCTGAGCATGTGGCATGGTCACATTTCACGGTGGTGTATGTGTATGTCATGTCACATACCCCCTGAGTCCCATGTGGGACGGTATGTACGTCCCAGGGTGACCCATTGGCACAATAGTGATGGTCCTCCACAGTCTGTGTGCATGTTGTGTTTACAATGTCTCTGATTCCATGTGCACAATGGGAGACAGTCTCCACATCCACGTTGTTTGTGCATGAACTTTGATGTTGTGCGTGTGTGTGTCACAGACGTCCATGTCTGTCCTGACGAGGCAACAGGGACCACTACCTGTGGGGGTCATGGTTGTTTTGCTGTGGTGTATTCATGATGCACCATGTCATGCCAGTGTCCATGTGGCAATACAGGGTCCCTGGGAATCTACCTGTCGATGAGCTGTGATGCCTGGTGCACATCTGTCCTCACATGTCACTGTGGTGTGTGTTTGGAACGTGGCAGCAGTACATGGGTACTGTGACACAGCCTAATGATATCCCATAGCACAACCTGGGACTTGTTGAGGGAACATGTTGAACTGTGATGTTAGATGTTAGCCATGTAGGTGCCATACATGTCCTTACGGAACGGCACACGCATCATGTACTTGTGTCTCGTAATGGTGTATCATGTGATATTGAGTCTGGTCTATGCCACATATGTGGGGTGACTGACAATCTTTCTTTCTTCACCTATGCACTGCAGGGCACCAGCTGTCCATCGGCCATTCCCTGACCTTGCAACAGTGGTTGAACGGGACTGCATCCGACGGTACCGCTTCACCAGGCCACTGATTGAGGAATTGGCGGTGCGGTTGGCCCCACATTTGCAACCTGGCCGGACATACCCTACAGCGCTGACCCCCAAGGTGAAGGTGATGGCAGCCATACACTTCTTTGCCACCGGTACCTTTCAACACACTGTGGCGTCTGCTGGTGGGATGTCACAGACCATGTTCAGCCGTGTGCTCCGCGATGTTTTGGAGGCTATGTTGAGATACCTGAACCAGTACATCTATTTCCCTAGACTTCAACAACTCACTGACGTGAAGAGTGACTTCTATGCCCTGGGGAGGATGCTGCATGTCATTGGCTCCATTGATGGGACACATGTGGCTTTGGTACCACCACAGGCCCAAGAGCAGGCATACAGGAACCGCAAGTACTACCATTCGGTCAATGCACTGGTGGTATGTCTTGTAGATATGAGCATCTCACACGTGTGTGCCCGTTTCCCCGGGTCTGCACACGATTCCTACGTGATGAGGAGTAGTCGCATCCCGAGGATGATGTCACAGATGCGGAACCAGCGTGCCTGGCTTGTTGGTGTGTACTGACTATGTACCATTGTGTGTGTTCTGCAATGTTGTGTTCCACCCTCTTTTCCAACTCAGCTAATGTGCAATTGTCTGTATGTAGGTGACTCCGGATACCCCAACATGCCGTGGTTGCTGACGCCCCTCAGGAACCCTGTGACACCAGCCCAGATGCGTTACAATGAGGCACATGGTCGGACCAGGAGAGTCATTGAGCGGACATTTGGTCTCCTGAAGAGCCGCTTCCGCTGCCTGGACAAGACAGGAGGGGCCCTCCCATATGCCCCAGCAAAGGTGTGCAAGATTGTCATCGTCTGCTGCATGCTACACAACCTGGCTGTGCGGAAGGAGTTGCCTCTCATCCTGGATGACGATGATCAACATCCGCCACCTGTGGAGGATCCTGGCCTGGACCACGATGCCAGTGATGATGATGATGATGATGGTGATGTCCGCACACAGCTCATCACCAACTTCTTCAGCTGAATGTGAGTATCCGGAGATGTCATGTCAATGATGTGAGTATGCATGATATGTGTTGGTGGTGCTCTGGTGCTGTTTGAGTGTGGCCATGTGCTACATTACTGTATGCGTGTAGCGATGTGTCCTTACAGGTAGTCTGTACTCCCCAACAGTGTTGACATGCTAACGTGGTTCTGGGTGGGTATCTTGTGACATGTATTGGGCATTTTTATTGCAGTTCTGTCCTGTTCTTCAGTGCTTTTGACTGTGTGTCATTTCTGTCCTTCACAGGGTACTTTCAGAGTTGTTTGGTCAACTGTGATCCCCCAACACCGTGATTGAACTTCCAGGGTGGTAGCTGTCGTATTCCTACAGGTGATGTGCGCCACACCCATGGACTTCCTTCCTTCTACACTTGTTGACTGTGTGCCCACTGCCAGGTGGGATTACCTTGCATCTGTAGTGGTTACAACATGTTGCAAATGTGTAATAAACCTGTGCTTCACTTTGTGATGTGCGTTGTCTGTGGTCACACATCTGACTGACATTTGCTTACTGCACCAGTGGGCTAGTTGACAAAGACTGTGAATAGGTGTTGTGTCTGTGCATTGCACCGTATTTCCTGCCAACATCAGTGTAGGCGATGAGTCAGGTGGCCTTGGTGTGTATATGTTGTGTAGCCCTGGTGGTGTGTCTCCCTCATATGTGTCACGTTGCCATGACTCACATGCCTGTGTTGTACTTGCTGTGGCAGTTAGCATGCACAGTGTAATTTCGCAGGTCATCATCTCCATGACAGAAACCACATTTGAATCACAACAGAGGCAGGTATGGTGTATTAGTGTGTTTATTGTCATACATGTGTGAGTATAGTGCACAGGATGGTGGGTGCTGTACATTGTGAATGTAATCCAAAGTTCCTGGATGATTTGGAAGTCCTGGTAGCAGAAATGTCCTGAGTAAAGTCCACAGTCATCTGATACATTGGTCCAACTTGTACTCCCCATGTCATGTGGGGGAGTTGTGTTGCATTCAACAGGGTGTACAATTTACGCACAAAGGTGATTATCCAGAACAGGTTTTGTCTTCCTGGGGGTTGCGCATGGCCATCGGCCTCTCAGTTGCCCTTCCTCGGACGACCCCTCTTCTTTGGGGGGGGACCCTCAAGTGCAGGCTGCTGCGATGCAGGGGACTCTCCGCCAGAGTCATCCTCCCTCCCTGTGGCAGTTGCAGTTGTTTCAGCACCAGATGTTGTGGGCACACAGGGAGGTGTTGACATGTTGCTGCTCATCTGGCGGAGGCATTGTAATATGTCCCTATGCACCGCCGTCATCTCTTGCAGTGTGTCCCACTTGGACTCCATGCGGGACATGTGTAAGTCCAAGCGTGCATGAGGATCCCCACTACCTGGCTGAACTCTCCGGTGCTGGTCTGCTGGTCTGGTACACATCGGCTATGCGTACCAGTTGTGGGTCATCATGCAGTCCAGACCCCTCTGCGAGCAGCGACCTATGTCTACCACCCCTCCCACCACCCCTGGCGACACGTGCAGTACCTGAGGTGGCACGCACAGGTGATCCTGGGCCCCCTTGGGGGTTGTTGGTGGTGTTGGTGTCCATAGCCCCACATTGGGCAGGGGTCCGTGTGCTGGTGGTGGTGGTGGTCCTTGGTCTGTCCGTGTCGGCAGGGGTGGTTTGTGTGTTGTCAGTCGTTGGAGGGGTGGGTGCAGGGGTGCAGCTGGTGGTCCTGCTGGTGCTGCATGATGACTCGCTCCGGAGGTGCCAGGTAGGTCTTCGTCATCCGAGGAGGGCAGAGGCTGTTCCACACCAGTGAGCTCCGTTTCCCCTGGATCCTGGGACAGGGACTCCTCAGCGTCTGCTGCTGTGTCCCCATCATCACCTGTTTTTGGGAGACACACACAATGTATGTTATGTTTCTGCAGGCATCAATGGTTGACACACCTGACAGTTGTGACTGTACCTCTGGATGCGGGCCTGTACATTGCATTGTCCTGAGTTGTCACAGTCAGAGGTTGATATTGGTGTAGCACATTGTTCTGCATACTTTGAGCATTTCAATTTTGATTGTTGGGGTGTGTAAATGGTCTGCATTGGTTGTATTTGGTTGACATCCGGCCCTCCTTCTCCCCCCAGCCCAGTTATCCCACCATGAAGCATGCCACCCTTGCAGTGGGTTCAGGTTGACTCTCAGGATGTCAGTGGGTGGTGTCCTGCTGTTGGTGGTGCCCAGTTCCCAGCAGGGCCCTGTGCTCCCCACAGCAGTACCCAGTGTCAGCCATCTTGTCAGTTCTTTTCCACTCCCTGTGATGTGCGCATGGTTCAGGGTGGTGTTGATGGGACAGTTGTGAGGGTGACCAATATCTGTGACTGCCACTCCCATCATGCTATTGCCTCCACCCCCCTTCCCAGCATGCCCATGCTTCCTTCCTTTTGACTCTGCTTCCCTGTGGGGTTGTGTGCCTGTGCTGAGAAGATGGCTGACAGTGTTATCCTGGGGTTCGTTTTGCTACAAGTCCCATGTGTGTCCCTGTGCTTCACACAGCATGACCCAGGGTTGTGGTTCTTTGTGGGATATTTGATTAGAGTGTGAGGCAATGCATTCTCCCAGGTGAGTTGTGTGGAGTTTGTGTTAGGGGGGTGTGTGGGTGGAGCTGCTGGTGACTATGGTCAGTGCTGTGAGTCCTCCTTCCCACCCAGCCAGATATCCCACCATGGAACGTGCTTCCATTGCAGGGAGTGCAAGTTGTCTTTCAGGATGTCAGTCAGTGGTGTCCTGCTGTTGGTTGGTGCACAGTTCCCAGCAGGGCCTTGTGCTCCCCACAGCAGTACCCAGTGTCAGCCATCTTGTCAGTTCTTTTCCACTCCCTGTGATGTGCGCATGGTTCAGGGTGGTGTTCAGGGTGGTGTTGATGGGACAGTTGTGAGGGTGACCAATATCTGTGACTACCACTCCCATCATGCTATTGCCTCCACCCCCCTTCCCAGCATGCCCATACTTCCTTCCTTTTGAGTGTACTTCACTGTGTGTGAGTGTGTGAGTGTGACAGCAATGGCAAGATGGCTGACAGTGGTGTCCTGCTGTTGGTTGGTGCCCAGTTCCCAGCAGGGCCTTGTGCTCCCCACAACATAGCACCAGTGTCAGACATCTTTGAAGTGGCTTTTGACTCCTTGTGAGGTGTGCATGCTAGGGTGTGATCTTGCTGGGCCATGTGGGTGGGGGATGTTGGGCTGTGACTACCACTCCCATCATGCTATTGCCTCCACCCCCCTTCCCAGCATGCCCATGCTTCCTTCCTTTTGACTCTGCTTCCCTGTGGGGTTGTGTGCCTGTGCTGACAAGATGGCTGACAGTGTTATCCTGGGGTTCGTTTTGCTACAAGTCCCATGTGTGTCCCTGTGCTTCACACAGCATGACCCAGGGTTGTGGTTCTTTGTGGGATATTTGATTTGTGTGTTTGAGGCAATGCATTCTCCCAGGTGAGTTGTGTGGAGTTTGTGTTAGGGGTGTGTGTTAGTGGAGCTGCTGGTAACTATGGTCAGTGCTGTCAGTCCTCCTTCCCACCCAGCCAGATTTTCCAACATGGAACATGCTTCCGTTGCAGGGAGTGCAAGTTGTCTTTCAGGATGTCAGTCAGTTGTGTCCTGCAGCAGGGCCTTGTGCTCCCCACAGCAGTAGCCAGTGTCAGCCATCTTGTCAGTTGTTTTCCACTCCCTGTGATGTGGGCATGGTTCATGGTGGTGTTGATGTGCGCATTGTGAGGGTGGGCAATATCTGTGACTACGACTCCCATGATGCTATTGGCTACACTGACTTGCCCAGCATGCACAGGATTCCTTCCTTTCAGTGGGCTTCACTGTGAGGTGGTGTTGTAGTGGTGGCTACATGTCTGGATGTGTTTGTTAGTTATATTTGTGCCACTGCCTAGCTGTAGTTGTAGTTGTGTTTGTACATGTGATGTCACAGTTACATATCACTATGAGATGGCATGTGTTGTGTTTATCTGACTGACATACACATTTTGGGATGATTCTGTTTTGGTTGCTGTGTATTTGCTAAGGGTGCATGGTTTGACTCTCCCTTGACAGTGATGTGTGTGTATTGTCGCACAATATTGTGTACATTTGTTGTGTACTCACCAGGCTCTGGGATGTTTTCTAGTCCATATACGCTCACTGGTGGTAGGATGGCCCGCACCTTCTCCTCCCAGGGCCTGAGGTATACTGGTTTGGCAGGAGGGCCACTGCCGGTGTGTTGGCTCAAGAGGTAGTCCTTCTTCAACAGGTCCCTGACCCTCCTGCGCACGTCATACCACCTGTTCTGGATGTCTCCCTTTGTGCGCAAACATGGTGATTGTGCGTTCACCCTGTCGACAATCCTCTCCCACATCTTGGTTTTCTGCGCCATGGGTGTCTGTTGGACCAGTGTACCAAACAGCTGTGGCTCTACCCTGAGGATCTCATCTACCAGGACTTCCAATTCACTATCTAGGAACTTTTGATTCTTCTTTGGGGGCATGGTGATGGGTGGTGATGGTGAGTGATGTGTGTGTTGGTGTGCAAGTGAGGGTGTGTGAGTGTGTGTTTTGCTGGGTGTATGTGAGGGTGCTATTTGTTGAGGTGCTGCTGGTGTGTGGCTTGTGTGATGGATGAGCTGTGAGTGTGTGTGTGGTTGCTGTCTGTTGGTGTTGAGTGCTGGCAGGTAATTTGAATTTGCAAAGGATCATGGTAGGGATTTGTGTCCTTTATATGGGTGGAGTTGTGGGTGTGTCTTTGTTCCCTGTTTCCCCACCCAGTATTTATTGGCTTTGTAATTGCTTGTTTGGCCTTTTTTTGTGTGTTTTTTCCTTAGTACTTTTTGTGCATGTAGGAGACGTTCTTCTGACCGAGTCGGACCCTGCAGTTGTCTCGTGCGAGCCGCTCAGATTCGTTCACGCTGTGTTTGTGCTGTTTTCTGTGCTGCGTACGCGTCGGTCGCGGTGTTTTGGGTTGCTTCGGCTCGCAGTTTTGTATGCGTGTCGGTCGTACGGCTTGGGCCCCGTGCGACTCGGTCGTGGTTTCCACGCGTTGCATCGTACTTGGCGTGTAGGAGTTCGCGGGTACGTTTCGTTCGGGATTCTTCCTGGTGCGTGTCGGTCGGTTCGATTCGCGTGGTTTTCCGGCCGGATAGCTGTTTTCCGCGCGGTTCGGTCGTTCGGCTTGTGTTCCGTACGCGTCGGTCGGATTTTGCACGCTTCTCATCGTACTTTGCGGGTCGGGCTGCACCGGTACGTGTCGGTCGGAATTAATTCCGGCTCCGAGTCGGTCGGTACGTTTTCCGGCCCGAATCGGAATCGGCCCCATAATCTTTTACTTAACTCCTTTACCTGGGTCTCACCTGTTCCTACTGTGTTGCCCTTGTCCATCGCTGATCTTTTCGTTTCCTCCCAGTCTTGGCATCTTTTTCCCCCGCTGCGTCTAAACCAAGAATCCCCGTTCTCTTTTTCCTCTAAAATACAATCTTTGGACACATTTTTAGAACCCCCCCACACCGTCCTGTTACCACCCACAGAAAATCTCACTTTATTGTCATCGCAAATTTCCCCCTCCTCCAAATCTTCAACGTCCTCACCATCCTCTACCACCCCTTCAAGTTGTAACTCCTTATTGAACTTGCTCCCACCCGGGCATTCACCGTCCCCCACCCCACCATCAAATACCCTCCAATCAATTGCTCTTTCAAACTGTGATGAACGTTTGAGGTCCAACGACGTCGGAAAGATCGCGTCAAAATCCTCCCTCTCTTTAGCCTGGGATCTGCAGGACGTTTTTGACCTGCCCATTAGATTCTTGCTGCCCTTTATATCTTTCTGCAGTGTTTTCCCAGCGTGGGTCGGCAAGTCGCTGAAACTTGCTGACTCTGGAACCTCTTTTTCTCTTATATTTGCTAGTCTTGACTCTCTATCTATTTTGCTAGGTACCCAAATCCATTTCCCCGAAAATTCTGCTGCGTTAATATCACTGCTAAGCGCTGCATAGCTTTTTTTTTTTTATCTCATCTTTGGCTTGAACAGTTTCTTTCTCTTGTCCCTCTGACTTCTTTTGTTTATTTATTTCGCTTATTTTATCTGCCAAATTCTTATTCTCCTCAGCTTTTGTTAAACCAGCCTGAGAATAGCTTGGCTACAATATTTTGTCACTTGATACACTGCATACCATAGGAGATAGAAGCCTCTCCACAGGTTTCATCAAATTCTCACTTTCTTTGACTGTAGGCAATTACCCAAAGATAGGGGTGGTTTGTTTCTTAGTCAAATTCCTATCCGATTCATTCATATTATCAAGAAGGCTCTCATTCGATAAAAGCCCACCAGGGGGCAAAGCTGAGCTCACTGGTGTTGTTTT
Source organism: Calotriton arnoldi (assembly GCA_963921515.1). Lineage (NCBI taxonomy): Eukaryota > Metazoa > Chordata > Amphibia > Caudata > Salamandridae > Calotriton > Calotriton arnoldi. The sequence goes on from CAWUFW010004240.1 coordinate 1,389,684, forward strand.
ACACTCCCCTTTAAATCTTCTGGCTCTTTTAAGGAGCTTGCCACTGCCTGAACTATATGCTTGCAACGCGCGTGTGCGCGCCCGGCCCCTCCCTCGCCTCACAAATGCTGAGACACCGAGCGCTGAAGAGGTAAGGGGAGCCTTTCCCATTCTAGTCTCACTGCCTCACCGCCTCCTTGCTCTCACTACTAACGGCGCTGACTGGCCTGGGGGAGGTATCGCTAGAAGAACATGCCAAAACTGCGGCGGATACGCCGTCAGCCGCAACGCGCTTCAGACGCTCGAAACCAGCCCAAGCCTGTGAAAGCACACCAGGGTGTAATAAATCCTCTCTTCCCACATCACATAATATTTTCAGTGCCTCCCTGACTGCAGCGGCTGACTCAGCCATCAAAACGCTTAAATTAAATTATATTTGCAGCGCAAAATTTCGACAGCGTTTGAAAAGCAGATCCTACCTCACCGCCTACGCCTGCCTTTACTAACGAACCCCAACAGTCGCGTTCTAACTGCCTATGCCCGTGCACCGCCAATAACAAGCAACAAAAATAACAACACAAATTGGCAACCAGGTAAAATACAAAGTAACTGGGCGCTCAACAATCATATAGGTCAAGTGCAATGATGAAACCTGTGTATCGGTGCTCCAAGGGAAGAGAGGTTGGCTGCCAATTCAACCACGGATAATCCCTCCAACGAAGGGGGTACAATGACAATATAGTTCCTCCCTGAGCACTCAGAATTGTAAATGAAGAGTCCAACAGTAATAAAGTCTCTTATTGTACTTTCGTTCCACTTTTTATTCGATTACTCAGCGTCCGATGTTCAACAGTACATTTTCATTTAGTATACAGCTTCAACAGATGTTGATATACGACAAAGCAATCTACAGCCAACACGTGTTTCGTCGTGTGTATTTACACACAATGACTTCTTCAGGGCTGTAATTCCAAATAAAAGATGTTACCATCAATATTCCTATTTTAAAGACATAATGACCATAAACACCCTTGTGTCATGTGACAAAGTCTCCATCACCAAAGAAATAACTTGCAGTGTAAAAAAAACCCCACATAGTTCCCAGCAGAACCAACTTCATTGTCCCGTAAATGGCAAGGACAAGAATATGAGAGAAAAAAGGACAGTAAAATTAAAAAATGGAAGGAAGTGGGAGAAAATATCCATTGTTGTACGTTAGATCAAAAAAAGGGTTACCCGACTGCCAGCACCCGTGAAAATAGACGTGTATATGCAGAGAAAATATAAGAAAAAAGAAACCTAAAATTAGGGTGTTAAGAAAAATAGAAAGGCTAGAGATAGGCGGGTTCATACATAATATTAACCTGATTCTGTAACAAGTTCAAATCCACAATCCAGTCAATCAATAAACCACCAGTAATAATCCAATAGTAACAGTCAGGTGACTGTTACTATTGGATTATTTAAGTTTAGTTATTAAGTATTACCGCCAACCTGAAGGACTAAAAACGGGTTTTATTTGTACTTACAGGCTACTAGTGTACAAGGTATTACTGGTGGTTTATTGATCGACTGGATTGTGGATTTGAACTCCTTACAGAATCAGGTTAATATTATGTACTTTGTCGCATGACACAAGGGTGTTTATGGTCATTATGTCTTTAAAATAGGAATATTGATGGTAGCATCTTTTATTTGGAATTACAGCCCTGAAGAAGTCAATGTGTGCAATCACAAGCAACACCTGTTCTGGACCGGTCCAATCGCCTGAAGCTGCCCGGGGGTGGACATTCTGCGAATGCCACCCCCAGGAGCCCTCATTGACTCCCACATGAAGAAATAAATGTCACAAATTACCCACTTTTGAGAAACTAAAAACTATGAAAAGCTTTCAAACGAACAACCTTACAATATCACCATACTTGCAGGTCCGAGTGACTTTTAATTATCTGCTCGACCATATATTTTTTATTTAGTGTCAAAATAAAGCAGCTTCGTGATAGATGTAAACTGACTGCACAAAATGCATAGACTTATGAACATTAGTAGATGGCAATACTGTCTAGTTTCTTAAAAAAAAGTAGGGTACATGAAGGTTGAGAGGCTTTATTTGCCATATTGTTATCAAAGGATAACTATTTTAGCCTGTGCAAGACATTTCAAATGTAAGTTCAAGTAAAACAAGCATTCTCATAATAAACACATGTGACAGTCAAGTCATTTCTTTTCGCTGGGTGTCAGCTGCCCTCAAGTAACCAATGTTTCACAAAAACAGAAGTCTCTCTGCAACACTACGGTGCGAGATCAGGCCAAGTGTAAATAAGAACAAGCATTTGCAATACAGTAGGTCTTGCATTTATGAGAGTTTGAGCTATTGGCATTGTAAATGACAATGCCTTTTATTTATGCGTTGTTTTTAAAACAGATAAATAAAAGGGATTGTCATTTACAATGGCAGTAGCTTAAACTCTCGCAAATGCGAGACCTATTGAATTGCAAATGCGTTCGGCGCCTGTGCTATAATTTTTTTTTTAAAGCGTTAGGAGAGAGGTTGTCCTGCCTGCCACGACCTGTGAAAGTTAGGAGAATATAAAACTATAGTTATGCACTTCTACAATTAAGACGTTAGTAGTAAACGTCTTATTTATAGCAGTGCATAATTATATATATTTTTTCTCCTAACTTTCATAATGTCTTCAAATACCAAGCAGTGGGGGTGTGGGGAGGAGGCAACTGCCGCGCTGGTATTACGAACCAAACAAAAGCGGACGGCTGCCACATTTATGCAAGGACGGGGTGGGGAGATAATGAGCCCGGCAATGCTGCATGTCCGGAGCCCTTGTGGCAGCACGGACTGCTGTTCAACAAAATTAAGTAAGCAGGAACAACATGGGCGGGACGGAGATGAGGGACTGTGAGCAGCAGGCGCCATCAGTGAGTTTGTGTTAATTTTGGCAGCCGCGCATAACAAGAACTGAGTGGCTGCCTTTCTGGACCTTGAAGGTGCCTCGCACAGGAAAGCATGATGCGTCAGCAGGACAAAATAATGAAATAAAATAGTGCTCACAGATTAAATAAGACATACTATGGAACAACAGAAGTAAAAGGGCCAGTCCTCATGGCAGCTTACAAATGAAGACAAGGTGGTACTAACAAACCTAATAACGAATCAGAAGCCAGCATTTACGAAGGGCAACGACACAAGCCAATGACAAATATGGGCAGAGATCGGGTGGGGCTTCAAGTCCATACTCGAATACAGCATGCCTCGCGTCGCTGCCCAGGCTCGACCTAAAAAGGTTACACTTGTAAATTATACTTCGTGGACATCTCAAACCATGTGACTTACTGTGAAGTAATTACACGACTAGGAAGTGGAACATTGTGCTCTGCTGCTATGAAGTGATCAGAATAACGTTACATGGAATTAGTATTTACACAACACCCTACCCCTCCCCTTGTCCACCCCAGCCATACCTCTGTAATGGAAACAAAAGCCAACTTATAAAGCAATGAAAGGAGGGTATGTACGCCTGACCCTCTGTGTACTAGCCTGCTTTAAGTTTGTTTTTTTGTGTGCAGTTTTATATAGCGTGAACTTCACTCAAAAGTTTTGGAGCGCTTTAAATGAGCAACAGTTACATTACACAAGATCACATTCATTGTTTTCCAGACACGGAGAGATTAAGTGATTTGCCTGCAATCAAATGATGTTGTGCCAGCATTGAAACTGTAACCACTATTAAAGTGAACAACTCAAACGATGTAGGGAAACGTTGTATGCATCACACTCAGAGGCACTGAAATATTGACAGTAACAGGGGTGATAGCATGAGAGCGCTAATGCCGCCCTATCATTGGGATTGTGTGGGATCCTTGTTATGTATATACAGTAATGAAATACTGGAGGTAGTGTGGAATGTAGAATTTGTGATGAGGGGAGGTAGAATGTGTGACAGGGGGATGGTATCCCCGGGGACGGTTAGCAGAGACACGGGGTACTATGTTGATGATTTGCTTTGTTGATGATCTGTTTTGTACCTGCCTGCTTCTTGTTGGAGTAAATTCTGCAAACTACGAAACAAGCGTGGAAGAGTTGTCCACAACAATCATGAATTCATGATGGCATAAGAATCGCCACTTTCTGGTGCTGGGTAAATGTTCCGTAAAAAGAACAGATGATGGACGGAATACTGAACAATGCAAATATTCACCCCCCAGTCACAGATCTTGGTTTAATCCATCGTTGTTTTGCTCACCACACCACCCCAGTTTGTAGCCAGCCATATGCAAATCAGTCTCAACCCTGCTCCTCATGGGAACAGTCCAGCCCAAATTGCCAGGCCAGGTCCTCTCTGGTCAGGAAGCAAGCATCCTGGGCCCGGTTTCGGGGTATCACCCCTTATCAGCCAGGCTTGCTTGAATCCAGTGGCACAGGGAGCATGAGACCCACATCTGGGCATACCCTTCCCACGTAGGGCGACAAAAGCAAAAAGAACAGATGATGGACAAAATGCTGAACAATGCAAACATTCACCCTCAGTCACAGATCTGTTTAATCCATCGTTTGTTTGCTCACCTCGCCACCCTGGTTTGGATCCAGCTATATGCAAATCAGTCTTCACCCTGCTCCTCATGGTTAAATGTTCTGTGACAGTGTGAACCTTGAGGGCAGGCTGGTATGGTGGTCAACAATATATAATAGCATAATATTGTGAGTGATTTACCTTATAATACTGTTTTTTGCTGGTTACAACAGCAGTCACTATCAGATAGACACTCTCCTCTTGACATACACTCTTGAAGTTGAGCCCGACTGACTCCGTCGGATGGGACCCCTGTCAAATGTCTGACAATAATCCCGGGGTCATGGTGTACTAAAGACGCCGCCTGAGGCCACTCGTGCAGTAGCTGCAATGCTGCCTGGCAAGGAAAAACAAAGCTGCACTATCCTGCCTGCTGCCGAGGTGTTGGAAATGGCCCTTTCTAGGGTGCTTTCTCTCAATGTTTTGCTTGTGTCCCTCTTGGTTTACGGTTAATCTGCGTGCTAGCCTTAGGACTGTGAGTGCTTTGACACTGCTATTCAGTGCCAAAGCGCTGTGCTTGTCATATACATACTGGTGATTGGTGTATACATGATTGGCTGATTTGAGATAGCTGTAAGTCCCTTGTCTAGTGGTAAGACATATACCTATGACATGTTACTCAAATGCTACTCCGTGGGCCTGCAGCGCTGGTTGTGCTGCCCACAGAGGTAGCTTTTTAAACATACCACAGATTTGTAATGGCAGGGCCTCTGTGTGCAGGTTACTGTTACTCAGCTTGACATTTAAAAGCTACTTGCCAAAGTTCTGCATGTCTCTCGCTACATCTGAGTACTCCTTGGGGGCAGGGTGCAGTGTTGGGAAGAGGGAGGGCATGTGTATGTGTGCACTGCATGCACTAGTAGTGAATAACATCGGATGGTGTGTTCAGTACTGTGAGGCTTGCTTCTCGCATTGATTAGCATGGAGGATCTGTGGAAAGGCTATTGAGCTGTATTCCCTACTTGCAGAAGAGTATCAGTTTGGTATTTGGTATTGATGGATTAGTAATGGCAAATCGTCTCTGGTAGTGAGAGTGGATTTGACATTACTAATGTGGAAATGCCATTTTGGGGGAAGTGGGCATTTCTATGCTCGTGGGTTTCTATGTGCCTGTCAGTCTGTCTCCAATCCACATATGGGTGCTGGGGGGACAGCTACATCTGTGCATTCCTGATAGACGGCCATAAACTAGGAGTACTCAAGGGAAACTGCAGACCTCTGACTCTGAGGGGCCTTCCTGGGACAGATAAGAGGGAGTGGAATTGGCACCTGCATTCCAAGGGGCAGGGTCCTGGCCAAACTAAAGATATTGATCAAGCCCCCCAGGGTAGGATGGCAGACAGGGCTAGATTTAGAGGGGGCCTGTGCAGTTTAAAGGTGGCCTTTTGAACTAATCTCATCTTCAAAGGCCATTGTGGGTATAACTAATAGGGCTCTGTCCTCAGGAGTTTAGAGACGCTTGTGAAGTTGGAACTATACTGCGCTGGTTCAACGCTGGGACATCGACAAGAGGAGCCATTGGGGCAGGAGGGACTGCAACTGGATTATCCACAGACCTGTAGTGGCCTGGGGCTGTTGTGCTCCAGGAAGGGGACTATCACTTGGTGGGATTTGCCTGGATGTTGCTGGCCTGGAGCCAATTGCCAACTTTCGTGGCCAGGGTTCCTAAGCTCTCTGCAAGGGCTGGTTGGCTGGCCTCCTGTCCACGAGATCCCAGGGACAGAAAGGATCTCCCCATTTCCAAGAGATCATAAGGACCACGCAGGGTGCGATGGAGAAGGATGGAAGTTATCGTCGGTTGGGACAAGGACCATCCCAACATTTGCAGTAATCATACTGTTCAGAGGAGTGTGCTCATAAAGATCAACGGCCCACCTGGGGTGCCATAACGCGAGGAGTTCGAGGAGTGCTGGGGAAGTTTGCAGAGTCTGAGGGACCCGAGCTTGCAACCAGAAACCTGTGCTATCTCGCACTTTGTAGCATGTGGTGCCTGAGGGGTGTTGGCAGATGTTTCCCGAGTCCGCAGGACCCAAGCCAGAAACCTGGACTGTCTCCGACCTCCATATCTGGAGGACGACAGTGCCTGACATCGCGTCCTCTGTCCGAGGTCGCTGGCTCCCTCTCCCTGGACCCACACCACAAGGTACTCTGTTGTTGGTAACATCATGAGTGGACCCAAGGGGTCTCGTTGTGCCTTGTGTGCACCCACAGCTGGCTGCCTGGAGAAACTGGCTTGCACCTCCATCTGAGGGGAAAGATTTCTCCAACGGTGTCACAATGTTTTGCCCCTGGGTGCCCTCATGGCCTAATCTGGATGGACGAAAGTAAGTAACTGTTTACTTCCGCTGTAGGTTGTCCCGACAATCTAATCAAAGTGTCACCAGTGGGTGCAATGTGTGTCATTGACTGATGTAGTTTGAGTGGCTGAGGGACTGGGTCATGAGGCCTAGTCAAAACCTTTGATTTCTTGACCATTACAACTGTACAGTGTGTGCAATATTTAGGAATGTTGTGTTTTATGCTAATGTGATAGCGGGAAAGTGGAATACCTCTGAACAACCAGCATATATGTTTCTGTTGTTGTTGATGTGGGAGGGATCACTTGGATCATGAACACCTCGGTGAAGTATGCACATGGGTTTACGTCGCTTACGAGGCTGAGGGGATAACGGGGCAGGTGAAGACCCATGACTGGTACATTTATGTTCATGCCATTCTGCTGCTAATGGGAAGGTTCAACAATTGCATATAACTGTAAAGCATATATAAGATGTGTATGTCGTTTGGATTTCAAGGTGTGTGTAATACAAAGACCAGTGTTTTATACATACAGTATGGAGTCTTTTTGTAACATACTCAGTGTGTTGTGAGGGTGGTGCTGTGCCAATACTTTACACTTTGACCCTGAGGATAAGCCTGGCTGCTCTGTGCCAAGCTACCAAAAAGTGAGCACAGGATATTGGACAAGTGTATCATACTCATCCTATCTAGGGCGGTGGATTCTGTCTGGCTTCGGTGCGTCCCAGCCAGCCAGAAACCACTGGGGCCTAACACGGTGTCAGTGCGTTTCTGTCCAAATAGATCCTGCGTGGTCAAAATGAGGCAGGCGCCTTGCCGGTGAAACAATAACAGGCAAGGCACTGGTCCCCGGAACCAATCAGGGCTGATAAGGGGACACGCACTGTCTGCCAGGTCGGAAATTGTTTGTTGTATTTACAAAACACTGTTTATAATGAATTTACCCGCAATGGGACAGCACTTCACTAGAGCAGAGTTACTTCAATGGGCTGTAAGTCGTGTCTATCTTCATTTAATGAAAATTGAGCAGCGGCGCACGTGACAGCGCAATAGCTAATATGTTGCAGTCTTTGATCCTAGCGCACCTGAGGAGGTTGGGGAACACTAAAATTTGCGTGACTAATGCACTTTAGTTCGTTGATGCGCACACCCGCTCTAAAATGCGATAGTCTAACCCTAATGCTTGGTAGTTGGCAGGGCTGTGGTCAGATATTGAAATCGCAACAAGCTGTGCAATTGCCACCAAAACGTTTATATACAGAAGTTGTAAATCAACACAGCACTAGACATGTCTGTTTTAGTGAGTGTTTGTCAGGGTGGGGGGGCTTTGGCTTTGCATCAACCTTCACTCCTTGAATACTCAGTAGCCAATACAAAGTAAACACATCATTAATAAACCATTTATCTCATGGGCAAACAGGAAATGAGCAAATGAAGCAATTCGCAAACTACAGTGCCTTTTGGTCCATAAACCCTCTGGCCATTCCTTCCTCCTCTTTCTTCACTGCACAGCAGCCAAGATAAACTGCAAGAACAACAACAACAACAACAACAAGGTGATATATGCATACATGTCAACAGACCAATTCAGACAGGAGACTCCTGATTTTTGAAGTAAAAAATTGCTTTATTTTAGGTGTCTCCCTCCTAAAATTGCCTCTGTTGCAATATAAGCCAATGGAAAAATTTAATTCCCCCGATTTTTGAAAAAAAATCTCCCACTTACCAGTTTGAAAATGTTTACATGTATGTGGATAGAGTGCTTGAGTTCTTCACAAGCCCCTGGCAACCACTCTGGGCTGCATTCCAGTCCATCGTTTTTAACCCACCATACCACTCCAGACTAAGGCCTACTGTATCTAATGATCTAATTCAGTATTACCCTGCTCCTCATGGGAACAGTTTGTCTTGAAACCACCTGGAAAGGCCCCCTCCAGAAGAGACCACAAGCAACTCCAGATGGGTTTCAACTTACTTAGGTCTCATCAATATTGGTTGATGTCAAGAGTCGTGCTAGGATTGGTTAGTTATTGCTGTGTGATACAGCGGGTTACTAACAACAAGCATTCATACACCAAATACTCACCTGGGCCCATTCATTCATACTACGCTAGCAATTTCCGCTGGTGTGAATCAGTTGTACTCTTATCAATATCCCTGCTACCAATTACTTTTCTGATTGAAGAGTAATGACTTACCAATGGACCCTTTGATAATTGTGAAGTTTAAAATGAGTGACATTCATTACAGTTCATAAACTCTGAAATAATCACTGAGTCAGGAAGTTTTAAAACGTTTATCTAAAGATTTAGCAGAGTAAATTCCAAAACCACATAATACTTAATCGTATATCAAGGATGAAGCAATACTAAATAATCACTTATTAATCAATGACGGTCCCACAGAGAGAAGAGGATAGAGACAGCAGTACAGCTAAAGATTTCGCTTATAGTTACCTAAGAGTGTGAGAACCAAACCCCTTGGCCAAGGAGTTGGAAAAAGGGTCCCAGAAAGGATGAAGATCAAGACCTCCGGACCAGGTTCAAACGGGACAGGTGACCTCTCTATCAATGACGCCTGCGTCGTTCCCCTCTCAGTCACTTCGCTCCTCCTCGATATCTTCCGCGTCTTCTTTTCTATGGAATCCGCCGCCCCCACCTCAGGACCTCTCTGGACAGCGATTCAGTCTGCTCGGTTCTGCAATAGCATAGGTTCTCTGCTACCGCATCTGTTCATCTGTTTTCTCAGCTCCTGAGCGCCCTAAAGCCAGCTAATTAGCTAATTCTATATCTATTATACTCTTCTATACCCAGGACCTCCCCTTAATGTTTCAAATTATGAGCCCACTATTTCTGATTGGACGGGGGCAGGGGGTTGATCCTCACACCATATCATTTTAGTTCATTTTCTTTAAGCCCATTGTTATTAAATACCGCCCCTCACAATTAATACATTTGCTTTATTTCCCACCCGTCTCACGACAAAGTTTGATACACATCATATACAAAATGTTGCATTTTGCAAGAACATCGCGGATGTAGTGGAGTTGGCCACCAGGTCACGGCCTTGGATGACGTCAAGTTGACTTAATCGCTGTGCCTTGTTTGTCAGGGCGCATGCGTACTTCTCATTGGCTTCAAGCTGCCTTTCCGTTAACCCAGGCCCCATTTTACGAACTAATAAAAGTCAAAGAAGAAAACATTAAAATCACAAATAAATGTCTTCACTGTATACCCCCTACTTCTACTCTATTCCCATTTAATTATAAATCTATCCCGCATTAATAGCGTTACAATACCACAGTTTTAATTACAGCAAATGCGCAAGCTTTAGCACGTGAGAACATTAAGCAGCCATTTTAACACATACTGCGCAGAAGCAAAGTTTTCCCTCCAAGCAAAGAAAGACGTCATACCACGTGATATGGTTGACACATGCGCAAAGAAATTCCCGCTCTTTAGCGGCCATTTTGGATTAGACAAGCATTACTTATTAGTTAAACACATAGGCAAGCTTCACTTGGATACTATGTTCATGTATGCATGTTTATTAGTAAAGACATTACAAAGTTTAATTAATTAATATTGTGAGAGGATTGCTTACGAGCAAGTCTCATTCTGAGTTCTTGCTCCATCACTCCCCTCTCTGATGGCGTTTCTGAGCCATCAAAAATTACCCACAACCAGATGCCAACTTTTAGCATAAAATTGTCTCAGCTTCACCTTTACACTTTCTATTTTTATCATCCCCTTTCAGTTTCTTGTATAATTCACTTTTCAGATCTTCTAATTCAATTTCATCGAACTTTCGTTTCTTTCCTTTTCCGGTCACTCTATACTTCTCATTCTTTCTACAACATTTGCACCATATCATTATTGATAATACTATTATTACTATTACTAAGGGTACTAATATTTGACCTAAAAGTCCTTTTCCCACATTAGCAAACCAGGTACCAATTGACGTAATGCTATTTGTCAATCTTTCCCATACACTATCAACTTCCAGTGGTTTTAATTTCGTTTTCAAGTTTCGTTATATTCTTTATATACGTTCCAATTTCTGCACTTTTGTCAGGAATATACGTGCAACAATGTTTCGTTTTCAACAATTTACAGACTCCGCCCTCTTTTGCTAATATTATATCAAGAGCAAGTCGATTTTGCATAACCATTGATCTAATCGCAACCATCTCCGCATTAATCATTAGAAAACCTCCAGCAGTATCCGTTGATAAACGATCAACTACTGTAGATAATTTACATATTTTCCTTGAGTTCAAAATTATTCCCACTGAAGGTATCAATGCACCAAATATATCACCTATAATTTCAGAAAAACTAGCTCTTTTACTACGTGTTAATTCACTATTATTTTCATTGCTCCCAGTGTTTCTTTTTACGTGGTATATTTTTGGAAAAACTATTCCAAAATAACAACTTCCATACCACCGTGCAGGAAGCCTAAAGTAAGCCTTATTCCCACACACATAATAAATTCCAGGAAAGACTGAATCTGTTCCTCCTTTTAGTCCCCAACCTCCAAGGATTAAGAAATTATGTTCACATTCACTGGTACCGATGAAAATATTGTTATAATCAGTCTTTAATCTATGCAGACAAATTTTCCCTGTCTTTACAAAATCCAGAGCCATAGCAGCTTGAGCCTTGCCAGGTGTGTAAATACCCTCTTTCTCAGCCCAAGGTGGCAGATGAGCCTTATGTTCAGATGCTTTCTTTTGGAAATCTTGTCTTCTATTTTCTACTAAGTTCAAAAATATCTTTTCTTCTTCATGTAACGAACATGTTAAATTGCTTCTATGTGCATGTGTTATATCTATCGATTTCATTGTTAGGAAAAATTCTCCCATAAATTGTGCATCTTGACTACTAAGCACTGGGTTCATATTCTTTCGAATCAGAACCTCAGAAAATATCACATTTATATCTGAATAATAATACTGAAGTCTGCCTGTTTTATAAAATAAACTAGTTAATACGCTACATGATATGCCATAAGTCAAAGGCAAATGATGATATGTTAACCCTTCTGCTACTGATTCAGGTAATTTCATACAGACATAACAATCACTAACTTCCATTGTATCTACATACTGAAACAATAATTTAGTGAAAACATTTAAACTAGTATCATTATCTGTTACCACATGATGAAACTCTGGTTCATCTTCTGCTTCTAATTTTACTCTATCACTTTTCAAGTTATCTATCCTTCCCTTAGTATCGTTGTTAATCTTTTTATCCATTATCATAAGGTAAGGAATTGCTACGATCACAACTAACCATACTACAAGCACCACTACTAGACTACATATGCATATAGCACAGCATCTTTTACAACATTTCCGTTTCGGTCTCCCAGAAACTCTGTCGTCAGGCATTTTGACAAAGAAGATTTCTCTTCTTTTCTTTTTCTTTCAAGTCTTTTACGTTATCAAGGTGGCTTTATTTCTTTTTCATAAATCAGTTCCGCACTTGTTCCTTCGTCGCCACTTTCACTTGCCTCTGAACTCTCGTAGTCTTCAAGTATTATATAAGTCCAATCAGGACCTTTAAACTTATTGTTCACAAGTTTCAATCTTTTGCTTTTTCGGTTTTCAGTTCCACTTGTTTGTCCAGTTAGGCTTGTTACTTCATTTACTTGTTCAGGATCTTCACTTCTTGTTTCTATATCTTATTTTACTCTTTTAATGACACTAGGCCAATGATCACCTTTTCTGGCTTTCTTTGTTTGCACTGTCTCTTCACTTCTTATCTCTTCTTCAGAAGTTCTCTTATTTTCAGGTTGTGGCACAGTTTGTTTTTCTTCGTTCTCAGTTTCTTCTTCTATCTGTTCTTGCTCAGATCTTGTCGTCGGTTCTTTAGTTGCTTGAGTGTGAGTTTCTACTAACTGACCCTGTTCAGCATTGACGTCTTCGTGCTTGATGTTTTCCTGCTCGCTGTTTTCTTGATTTTCTTCTTCCTGAACGTATTTTTCTTGTTCTAACTGGTTCTGATCAGGGCTTATTGCACTTTGTACTTCTGCAGCCTGACCGCGTTCTTCTAAACCTGTCTGTCCCTGCTCAAATTCTGTTGTTTCATTGTCGATTTGAGCCCAATTTCCTCTCCCTATCTGGTCCTGCTCAGGTTCTCTTATCGTTTCATTTTCCTCTTCCTGAGCTGCTTCTTCTTCACCTATCTGGTCCTCCCTAATTTCTTCTACTTCTGATCGGCTTCTTGTTCTGTTGTAAACTTCTGGTATATCAACCACTGGTATCCAGTCCTGACTTGTGCTCGGTTGTTCTTCTTCAGCTTCTCTCGAATCTCTCACCTAGGATTCTTCAGCTGGCCAACCTTCAGCTTCCTCCGTTATTGATGCTGACTGAGGATTTTGTCCTTCAGGATCTGGTACCCTTTTGGTGTGGCTTACATGAATCCAATTAGGCAATCCTGCACATTTCACTGCTGTGTTCGTAACTAGTATGACCTGACAAGGTTCACCCCACCTGGGTGATAAACACGTTTCTCTGGTGTGATGCTTCACAACCACCCAGTCTCCAGGGTTCAGATCATGCTCTTGTTCAGGCTGCCTGGAAACTGCGTCTTCTCCAACCTGGTGAGAGACAGAACGCACTAGGTCAGCCAATCCTTTGCAATAATCTAGAACCATATCATCAGTTATGTTCAGCAGTTTATTTGTAGGTACATGTGCTTGTCTCATTGCTCTTCCCATGATTATTTCATGGGGACTCAATCCGGTATTTCTATCAGGAATGCTTCTGAGTCCCATTAAAACAAGAGGCAATGCATCTGGCCAGTCTAGCGATGTTGATGCACACATCTTTGACAGCCTTGATTTTATTGTGCCATTCATTTGTTCAACCACTCCAGAAGCTTCTGGCCGGTACGCACAGTGCAATTTCTGTTCAATTTGAAATGCTTCACAGATTATTCGGATCACATCGTTATTAAAGTGACTTCCTCTATCTGATTCCAAAGTTACTGGGAAACCGAACCTAGGAATGAGTTCTCGTAGCAACAGCTTTGCGACTGTAATACTGTCATTCCTTCTGGTAGGGTAAGCCTCCACCCACCTTGAAAACAGACACACTATGACAAGTACATATTTCAGTCCTTTACATGGTGGTAACTGTATAAAATCTAGCTGCAATCTCACAAAAGGACCTTCAGCTTTTCCAATCTTTCCCAAGCCAATTACTGTTCTCCTTCCTGGATTATTCATTTGGCAAGTCAAACACCTTTGGCAAAGAGTCTCTGCTGCAGCCCTAAACTTTGGATTATACCAACTTTGTCTGAAAAGTCTAATCATGGCATCTCTCCCTACATGTGTGTCTCCATGATACATTCTGGCCATTTGTGAAATCAGACAGTCGGGCATGACTGGTCTGCCATCTGTGTATACCCATACATCATCATCTATTCTTCGGGAACATCCTATTTTAATCCAAACATCTCTTTCACTCTCCTCAGCGTCATCTTGCAGTCTTTTCACATCATTCCATGTTTCAGGAGGTGCACATAGCATAAGTTGGCAGCTGATTCCCATCCTTTCAACCTTTTTATTTACTGACAACCTGTTTTTGGCACAGTGTTGAGCCACCAGATCTGCATATCTGTTACCGACTACCACCCAGTCATCTCCTGACTGGTGTGCGGCACATTTCACCACTGCCAATTCTTTTGGTGATTGTATTGCTTCCAATAATTCTTTTACAAACTGTCCATTTTTGATTGGGGATCCTGAAGAAGTCATGAAATCCCTCTGCATCCACAGTTGGCCAAAGTCATGCACAACCCCGTACCCATATTGACTGTCCGTAAATATGGTTACTCGTAAATTTTTCCCAATTTTGGAAGCTTTGATCAGAGCAATTAATTCAGCTACTTGTGCAGACTTGACTCCTGGTAAATAGGATGCTTCGACTATTTCCAGTTAGTTCACACATCATAGGCTGCACTCAGTTTACCAGCCTCATGCCTTAAGTATGAGCCGTCCACAAACAGCTCCCTATCTGGATCTTTTAATGGTGTTTCCTGTATGTCAGGTCTTGGTTTTGTACACAATTCTGTGACCTTTAGACAATCATGTTCTGGATCGTCCTTTACTTCTTCAAAAACTGGATCTGGCAATAACGTAGCAGGATTCACAATAGTGCACCTAACTATGGTCACATTTTCAGCACCAAGAATAAATCTTTCATACCTTGTCATCCGACTAGGTGTGAGATGCTGAGTTCGAGTTCTTGTCAACAAGATCACAACTGCATGTGGGACAAATTCTGTTACAGGATATCCCATTACTATTGACTCACTTTGTTCAATGCTCATACAAGTAGCAGCAACTGCTTTCAAACAGCCTGGCAATGCTGTTGCCACTGGGTCCAATGTAGCAGACAAATATGATATAGGACGCCTGTCTATTCCATGTCTTTGAGTTAACACTGAAAGTGCACAATTTTCTCTTTCATAAAAAAATAGTGCGAGTTCTCTTGTATAGTCAGGCATGCCCAAGGCAGGTGCCTTACACAATGCATTTCTTAATTTTACAAATGCACCAGCACTTTCATCATCCCATTCAACTGGATCTTTGGCTTTCTTTTTGGTTAACTGAATTAAAGGCTTTGCTAGTAGTGAAAATCCTATTATCCATTGTCGACATTCTCACTTCTCTTTGTGTTTCTGGCATTTTCATTTTCTTTATTATTTTTATTCTGTCAGATGTTATTCTTCTTGTTCCTCTTTCAATTTGGTGTCCCAAATATTTGACTGCTGTTGTACAAAACTGCAGCTTTTCAGGTGACACTTTGTGTCCTTCCTCAGCCAAATGGTTGAGTAATGCAATTGAATCTTCAACACAATCATCATGAGTGTTGGATGCTACTAGTAAATCATCAATATACTGCACCAGGACTGAACTCCTGGGCAGCACTAATTTCTCTAGACACCTTTTCAGTATTTGATTAAAAATGGATGGACTTTCTGTGTATCCTTGAGGAACACGATTCCATACATAGACATGATTTTCAAATTTAAACGAAAAGAGATAGTGGCTATCTGGGTGCAATGGTATTGAAAAGAATGCTTGGCATAGATCAATCACAGTAAACCATTCTGCACTCCAGGGTATCTGGTATAGGATTACTGCAGGATTTGGTACCATAGGACAACAAGGTACCACAATTTTATTAATTTTTCGCAAATCCTTGACAATCCTATACTTTCCACTAGGCTTTTTCCTACCCATGATTGGTGAATTACAAGGGATACTCATAACTTCTTTTAATATGCCTTGTTTTACCATTCTGTTAATTTCCTCAACAACTCCTGCCTTTACTTCTGCACTCATTTTGTACTGTCTAGTGTTTGGGAAAATTGCACCTTCCTTTACAGTGATTTTCACTGGGTCTATTTTGACCATAAGTCCTACTTCTTTCCCAGTGAAATCCCATACCTTGGAATTTACTGTAGTTCTTAGTTCTTCTGGTAATTCGTTTTTCGTTATCAAAGAGAACATCTCATCTATTTCTGTACCTTGCTTGGCTATCATGAACTTATAAACATGATCTTCGTCCGGAGTCTGTATTGCAACACCATCCGGTTTGCAGAAAATAGTGCAATTCATTTTGCACAGTAAATCTCTTCCCAATAAGTTTACTGGACTGGAATCACATACTACAAATTGGTGCATTTCTCGGAAGTTTCCTATTTTTACTTCCATTGGCTCAGTAAGGGGTGTTCTGATCTTTTGATTAGCTACACCTACAACTTGGATAGCTTCTCCAGAGAGAGGAAGGCCTGGGATGTCTGCTGTTCTCACAGTAGAACGGGTAGCACCAGTGTCCAAATGAAAAGTGATATCGTTACCTCTTACTTTCCCTTCAACATATGGACCTGACTGATCTACCGGTAAGGATGCGCCAAGTACGCACTCCTTCTCCCCCTCTCTTAGGCACCGTCATTGATGGTTATACGGATCAAATTCGTCCTGTAAAAGAAACTGTGAAGTTACATAATCATCCTTACCACTTCTTCCTTGATATCCGACGTCTGTACCGTGCTTTGCTCTGCTTACATTACCCTGTTTAGGTGCAGGTGGCAACTGACTCTGAGGATTTACACCCTGCTGTGAGTCATTCTGCGTCTGTGGATTTAAATTATTATTTGGGCCATTATTATTTCGAATCTTTTTACATTCATCCTTCCAATGTCCCAACTTTCCGCATCCATGACAAGGAAATTTCTTTTTAGCCTCTTCTCTACTCATTCGTCCTCTCACTTTACCACCATTTCCTGTGTCACCATTCGTTCCAGAATCTTTTCCCTGATTATCATTTGGATTATCCAAATTAATTCCCTGTCGCTCAGCCATTTTCACCTGAGCCCACATCACTTTTTCTTGTAATTTCTTGTGCCTATCCTCAATATTGTCTCCACAATATTTTGCATATTTCAAAATCTCATCTATGGGCTTCCCTTGCCAGCACAACATGTGCTGCTTAATCATTTGACAAATCTCTGGCTTTAAACCATAAACAAATCGGTAGACAAACTGACTCATATTTTTATCTCCAATGTCCTCAAATCCACTATACTGTTTGAACACCTGCAATAGACGTTCATAATAGGTATGTACCGATTCACTTGCCTCTTGGGTAGTCCTGTCTATTTTCACCCAATCTGTTTCTTTCGGTGGTATTTTCCCCTTCAGGTAAGTAATTACCTGCTGATACTTTTTCATTACATCACTTGATGGAGCACCTGTTTTTGCATCTCTAGGATACTCTTCACTTGGCCAGTCAACTGTAATTTTACAATCTGTCCACAAATCGGCAGGTACCACTATGTCAAACAAACCATCCAAATCCTTCAACAATACCTTTGACACTTTCACAAACCTCTCAACCTGTTTGTACCATTTAATTGGCTTTTCTCTCAACTTTGGAAAATCATTCGTAAATGACAGAATATCTTGTCTACTCCATGGAACATGAACGTAACCTCCTCCAGGTACTTCCCGCATCGGGTACATTTGATCTACCTTTCCTGTTTCCTTCAGTAAATATTCAGAATTTGATCTACTGTACCGTGCCTCTTCCTTTTTCTTTGTCCATCTAGCTTTCCATTTATCTAGATCTCCCCATTTCTGCAATACTAACATTAATTCTTTTACTTGTAGTTTTCGACCAGAGGCATTCATGTTTTCTAGGTCTTTGTCAGAAAAATCTGCTCTATAGGGCTTCTGTAACACTTTTGACTTCCCTATTTCAATCCCCATCTGTAAGGCCAAATCTGATAATTTTTCATGAAATATCTTTACATTTCTAGTGATGCTTCTGCATACGAACAATAGTTCTTCTTCATCGTAAGTATTTAGACGATCTACTCCCACATTTCCTGCTATCATTTCTTCTAACTCGACTTTTAATTTGTAGATGTCCATGATCTTTGGGGTGAACTCTGTCTGTCTGATCCTTGTGCCCACCTTTCTAAGTCTTCTGGCGTTACTACTGTGGCACTCTTGGTTCCAGATGATGTTACTATATTTACATCTTTAGAGCAACCAGGTGTTAGTCTTCTGGGAGTACTATATACAGATCCTCGAATAGGTAAATCCATTAAGGATATCATAGAGTCACAATCACTGATATGGTCATCAATTATTACAGTTTCAGGTTTGGGAATCTCTACAGGTGTAGGCATGACTAGAGGTTTCGGATAAGTTACTTTGTCACCATATAACGGAACCACTGGACCAATTGTTACAGGTATGGTCAGGGAATCCGGATGTACATTCAGCTGTGTTATTTTCTGTATCAATTCTGCTCTGTTTCTGTCTATAGCCTCTTTTTCTTTATCCTGAAGTACCCTATTAACTGGTGGATTATGCATTACTTGTGGTACCAATGGTGTTCTTAATACTGGTGCACTTAGGGTACTTCCACTTGTCCCTTCCTGATATGGTGGCGGGTTCTTTAATATTTCTTCCATAAATTCATCTTCAGAATCTCCAAACCTTGTTAAGTGTTTTGTCTTTTCTGTGCATTTGCTCCCTAACGACTCTTCTGTCATAAATACTGGATACAAACCCTCAGTAAGCATCGCTCTTCTCCACTGATTCATTTGACTCTCTCGTGTCTCATTTTGGTGTCTAGGGAAAAATCCCCTATAACCCCTATTGCTTCTGGGTCTATCATGTTCAAATGCCTCTGTTTCCCATTCTTCTAGGGCTTCGTATTGCGTTAATCTTGGTCTGGGTTCTAAATCATTCATTGTCAATCTCAAATTCTGAAGAATTCTCCCATTGAAAGTACCATTCTCTGGGAATGCTAATATTCCATCATTTTTGGTATATTCTATAACCATACACAAGTATGATAACCTCTCTCCATCATCATGTATGAAGCGGGCATTTTTGCTGGTGGAATGATAATTCCTTCTCTAGTTTTGATAGGTTTATCCTTCTTAAAATAATTCTTGATCTTTTGTAAAAATGACATTTTTCTCTTTTCTCCATACATTTTGGGTAAATATCTATTTATCGAATTATATTCGGCAAAACCTAAGAATCTCCTGTCTGGACGGGTTCCTGTTAAAGTCGGATCACGTTTCCACATATAATCTCCACTATCCACTAAGATTTCGACTTCTATGCTGACAACCAATTAAATTCCAGCTAACATTTGTCTCTGAACCAATCTTAGCGCGTCTTTTCAGTGACGTCTGTCTGACGACCCCTCCTTTACAATCTGCGCTTCTCTGTCCCTCGCTGTTTCAACCAATCCCAGCGCGACACCTGTGACGTCAGTATTACTCCTGACTACTGACCCCTCCTTTACAAGAGTCTTTCCACGCCCGCTGTTTCGACCAATTCTAGCACGGCGTTTGTGACGTCAGCTTCCTCTCCGGCAGCTGACCCTCCCTTTACAAAATTGTATGCAAAATTTTATTTTCTCTACGCTTTTTATTAAAATTCAATAACAACATAAAACATTCGCTATCGTGCCAGTTTCACTAAATTGAAAAGGATAGTTTCTCTCATACTTTAGTAAAACCTTTTCCGTTTACTAAACATACACTACGAGTAAAACCCTTCCGTTTACGCTTCACGTAAGTTTCAGAAATACCTGCTACTCCTTCAATGTTACCCTTTCTAGGTGATATAACATCAAATTTTCACCAGTATATTCCTTTGCTATTACACACACGCACAGAGTCCCTAACAAGTACTGATAGCCCTGCTTAACTTTTCAGTACTATTTCTGCCTGACAGATAACCTCACTGCAGTATGGCTTCCACTTACCATCCGCTATTCAATTTTCCCCCGGGGTTTCTAGACAACATAAAACAAGACTTTTGAACAAACGGTTGTTAGTTTATAAAAATAAAATTCTCATTACCCAATTAACAAAGTGCAACCATCCTCTGATAACCAGAAAACTGATACAGCGGGTTACTAACAACAAGCATTCCTACACCAAATACTCACCTGGGCCCATTCATTCATACTACGCTAGCAATTTCCGCTGGTGTGAATCAGTTGTACTCTTATCAATATCCCTGCTACCAATTACTTTTCTGATTGAAGAGTAATGACTTACCAATGGACCCTTTGATAATTGGGAAGTTTAAAATCAGTGACATTCATTACAGTTCATAAACTCTGAAATAATCACTGAGTCAGGAAGTTTTAAAACGTTTATCTAAAGATTTAGCAGAGTAAATTCCAAAACCACATAATACTTAATCGTATATCAAGGATGAAGCAATACTAAATAATCACTTATTAATCAATGACGGTCCCACAGAGAGAAGAGGATAGAGACAGCAGTACAGCTAAAGATTTTGCTTATAGTTACCTAAGAGCGTGAGAACCAAACCCCTTGGCCAAGGAGTTGGAAAAAGGGTCCCAGAAAGGATGAAGATCAAGACCTCCGGACCAGGTTCAAACGGGACAGGTGACCTCTCTATCAACGACGCCTGCGTCGTTCCCCTCTCAGTCACTTCGCTCCTCCTCGATATCTTCCGCGTCTTCTTTTCTATGGAATCCGCCGCCCCCACCTCAGGACCTCTCTGGACAGCGATTCAGTCTGCTCGGTTCTGCAATAGCATAGGTTCTCTGCTACCGCATCTGTTCATCTGTTCTCTCAGCTCCTGAGCGCCCTAAAGCCAGCTAATTAGCTAATTCTATATCTATTATACTCTTCTATACCCAGGACCTCCCCTTAATGTTTCAAATTATGAGCCCACTATTTCTGATTGGACGTGGACGGGGGTTGATCCTCACACCATATCATTTTAGTTCATTTTCTTTAAGCCCATTGTTATTAAATACCGCCCCTCACAATTAATACATTTGCTTTATTTCCCACCCGTCTCACGACAAAGTTTGATACACATCATATACAAAATGTTGCATTTTGCAAGAACATCGCGGATGTAGTGGAGTTGGCCACCAGGTCACGGCCTTGGATGACGTCCAAGTTGACTTCATCGCTGTGCCTTGTTTTTCAGGGCGCATGCGTACTTCTCATTGGCTTCAAGCTGCCTTTCCGTTAACCCAGGCCCCATTTTACGAACTAATAAAAGTCAAAGAAGAAAACATTAAAATCACAAATAAATGTCTTCACTGTATACCCCCTACTTCTACTCTATTCCCATTTAATTATAAATCTATCCCGCATTAATAGCGTTACAATACCACAGTTTTAATTGCAGCAAATGCGCAAGCTTTAGCATGTGAGAACATTAAGCAGCCATTTTAACACATACTGCGCAGAAGCAAAGTTTTCCCTCCAAGCAAAGAAAGACGTCATACCACGTGATATGGTTGACACATGCGCAAAGAAATTCCCGCGCTTTAGCGGCCATTTTGGATTAGACAAGCATTACTTATTAGTTAAACACATAGGCAAGCTTCACTTGGATACTATGTTCATGTATGCATGTTTATTAGTAAAGACATTGCAAAGTTTAATTAATTAATATTGTGAGAGTATTGCTTACGAGCAAGTCTCATTCTGAGTTCTTGCTCCATCATGTGCGCTGTTTGAGATTGGTGGATTTTTGTTGTTTGCAATACATGATTGAATAGAGCAAGCTCGATTCAGGAAAATGGGAATTGTACTTAACAAACCTGCTATTGGCATTTATAAAGGACAGAAAATGCCACCAAAGGCACGTCTGCTTATGATATGGCCCCATTTGTTTCTGGGTTAAACATTGCAACAGGATCACTTCAGATGACAAGAATATGGAAATCCCTTGAATGTTACCTTTAACTAGAGATGCCAGAATTCAGCGCAAGGTCGGAGGAGCAAAATGGGCACAGCTCTGAGCTCCGAGCAGACTGAGCGGGCCCCCCTGTGCAAAGTTTCTTTGAGCCCGCAGCAACTTTTCCAACTCAAGGAGTGCAAGGAGAGCAAAGGTTCAAACACCCAAAAATGTGTGCCTCCTTCCGTATCTGCCAGCAGTGCTCTGGAACTCCCGTAGCACCTCGGTCGCTGCCTGGTGGGACCGGCCCGTACAACGAAGACAGCTCCCCCACCAACCCTCTCGGCTTCTCTGGCAATCACGGTCTCTATTCTGCATTGGAATAGGGGCGAAGTCACACCGCAGAGACCGGCAGTTGCATCAGGGCAAGACAAATGAGGGGAGCTATGCTGGAAAACCCGTACCAGACACCCTGCTGTGAGCAATCGGTTCGCTGTACTCGGATATCTGGATACAAATAAAAATCAGAGATGGTACAAGATTGTCTAGAAAGATCCCAACATATCTAGGCCTACATAGGTGCCTGTTAGCGCCCCACCTTTTCAATCTCTTCATGGCGGACCTTTCACCTACCTTCGACCAGGAAAATTCCTATCCTCCAAAATAGGCCCACTCCGTCTCACTCACTAATCATATGCAGACGACATAGTACTATTCAGCCAAACTAAAGTGGGCCTACAAAAATCCCTGAATGTACTCGCTCATTGTGGAAGAGGTGTGGCGCAGCGGCCAGGGTGCCTGACTCCGGACCACAGGGTTCCCGGTTCGATTGCCGGTGGCAGGTTAGCCCAGCACCATGTGACTCTGGGCAATAGCTTGCTTAATCTTCCTGAGGGCCCCCAGCACCAGCACACCTCTCCGGAGGTAGCTGTGCGCTTTACAAATGCTGGTATTTCATTTCATTACACTAAAAATAACCATCTGGAGGTAAATGTGGCAAAAACCAAAACAATGTTGGTCTGCACTCACCCGGGTCATGGTGCAAGATTTCTCCTAAACGATACTCAGCTTGAATCAGTAACAAACTACAAATATTTGGGCCTATACCTTAATTCAAGAGGAACTTTCATGCAGCAAAAACAGTACATCAAGAAAAAGGGATCTGCCTTAATCTACACCTTTATCACCTTGGCAAAAAAATTGAACGGGCCTTCATTTCAGCCAATCCAAACAATTATTGCCTCCAAGTTATTACCAACTATCACTTATACGAGCGTTGGGATGCAGCAAGTGGATAAAATACAGACTAACACATTTAGACGAGTATTTAACCTACCCCAGAACTCTTCTCCAGCACAAATTCGCATAGAAATTGTCCTCATCAAACAAGATCTAGGCAGAAGAGCAACACCGATAACAAACGGGTACAAGATCAGCCATGCTCAAGGCAGCTCTTCAAAACAACCGGCAATCAGAACATCATTCACATCTGCACACTGCCATCAAACTACTAGGCCTAACAGAACTATGGGCGGCAAGCCTGCCATATGATGCCTTCAAAAGGGGAACCAACAGGGCCACAAACAAAGCTGCTATCCTACCTAGAAGACAAAATCAAATTCAGCGCCCGCTCGCATGCATGGATGGTAATAAAGCGTTATAGCCCACTGTCTCCCGCATCATACTTGTCTATTCCAGTCTCAGCGTGCATAAAACGCAGCTTCCTGACCCTACACATGGAGAACATACCTGCCTTGGCAACCAGAGCAGTATGGAGATACACCGGCCCGACAGCATGTAGGCAGGGGCGGCTGGTGACATTTGAAAGTGGTGGGGTGTAAAATTATTGGCATAGTGCACCGTAGCGAGCGAGCGTAGCGAGCGAGCCCGAACAACCTAAAGGGGGTTCGGGGGGGTTGTCCCCCCGAGAAAATTTTGAAAAAAAAGCGGAAAAATGGTGCATTTTCAAGCAAATTTGAGAAAGCAGGAAGGTTAATAAAGCAATTGTGAAAGTGCAGTTATTACATTAATAAAGAGATGTCATATAACATAGGTAGCTGCTTATTCAGTATAACCACAGCTTCATAACAGACTTCGAGATACAATGCATTTCTGAGTACCTCACAGAATTTTTTTATTGAACAACAACAACTAAACTGGTCGCAAAGTAGCTGCATTGAACATATTTTTTACTTTTTGTAAATGAAATCAGCACGTCTCTCTTTAAGTGCAGCAAACGTTTCAATAATTTTAATGTTAAAGTCTGGTATTTTTTTAACTAGCTTGCTCTCTATAGAGAGCATTGCCAAAGCATTTAGTCTTTCTTCAAGCATGGTGTTTCTCAGGAAAGTCTTTATCCTCTTTAAGGTTGAAAAACATCGTTCTGACTCTGCTGTTGTCATAGGTGTAGTTATTACAATTTTTAGTAAAGCCACTGTCTCTGTAAGTGACTTTTCCATATTAAGTTTATGTATTAAAGCCAGCAAAGAAATGGCACCTTTGGCCTTCCGGTACACAGGCATTGCGTACAGTACAGTCAACTCAGTTCTCAGCTCCTCTTTTTTGAGCATGGGATAAGCTTCCACAGCCTCATTCAGAGCACGCTCAGGGAAAGATTCATCATATTTTGCAAACTGTTCACTTTGCAATAATGTGGCACTCACCAAATGTTTTGTGAAAGAAAAACGTTCTTGTGCCTGCACAATTACAATGTCACATATCTCCTTTGCAATTCGGACCAGAGTGGTGATGTTTTTCCTGCGGTTTGAAAAAGTAGAATGCTCTGGCAGTTTGCTATCTAAATTGTCAACCCCATCTCTCACTTTGCTTATGCTTTGTACAAACATAGTGGTATATTCTTGCACTTTGACAGTATCTATCTCTCGTGCTTGTAACTGATTGTATAACAGGTCGACAGCTACCATTATATCATGAAATAAAAACAGTAAGAACTGAAACTCTCTGTCTTGTAGTGTTCTAGCAAAGCCACGGGCTTCAGTCTGACTTTTGTAATCAAAGTCATCATTGTCTTCTATGGCGGCAAAACATTTCTCAAGGTCCTCCCTATGTTCATAGATTAGGTTGACTGTACGGATGTTAAAGTTCCAATGAGTTGAGGATCCCCTTGGAACGCTTTTGTCCACAATCTCATGAAGTGCTTCCGTTCTTTTGGGGGAACGTGAGAAGAATGCTGCCATGCCTCCTACATCCTGAAAGAAAATTCGTGTCTCGCTGATCTTTGATACTGCCTGTTGCATAATAAGATTAAGTTGGTGGGCGTAACAGTGCACATAATGAGCATTAGGGTACACATCTCGAATTCTTTTCTGTACTCCACGGAGGCTTCCACTCATTACAGACGCACCATCATAGCTTTGTGCGATAAGTTTTTTTTTTTGAGGCAGCTCTGGAAAAATTAAGCTCAGTTGACGCAGTATAGCTGCAGTAATGGTTTCTGCACTAGAGTCTCTTAAATGTGTGAAACCATAGAACCTCTCCACAACTTGTCTGTCATTGTCAAGGTACCGAAACACTAATACGGACTGTGTTTTAGTGGCCACATCAGTGGTGTCATCAGCCTGAATAGCCACAAAGTCTGTGTTTTGCAACTCTTGCACAATATGGCTTCTCATAATTTCGAGCATACACTCAAGGAGTTCATTTTGTATTGTTTTAGAGGTGCCCTTAAAGACTGTAGCACTTGTTAAATGTGCTTCCATTTCCTTGTCTATGCTTGCTATTAAATCCACAAGGCCTCTGAATATTCCAGGTTTTGAGGAACTTTTTGATTCATCATGGCCTCGCAATGCCAGTTCGAAAGCACCACAGAAACGAATGCAATCAATTATTTTGGATAGAATCTGTCTGTTCCTATCAACTGCTTCATTGTGTTTCTGTATTGTTTTGCGGTATGCATCATTTATCTGCTGCTCAATCGGTGTGTCTTCCCCCAACATTCCCAGTCTCGTCAGGTTTTCCATATGCCTTCTTGTGTGTGCATGCTTCTTTATTTTTCAGACAAATGCTTCAAGTCTGTTAATCCTTCATGTGTCCAAGGAAACTCACCACCAAACAGCAAGCAGGGGAAGCAGAACAGAGAATTTCTTAAAGGGCACCCTGTAAGCCAATCAGCTTTTGTGTACCAGGCGTTTGAGAATGTACGTGTGGACAATTTTCCTCTGTCCTGGGAAGTTTTCTGTAGTTTTAGGTCAGGCTGATGAGGTCCTAATTGCTTTATATGTATTTTCTCTTCTAGTGGCCGTGCCTGGAATGACCTTGCAATTAGCTCTTCTACTGTATTCATCATGCCGATGCTGGCCTTACCAATATGAAAGAAACCTGTCAATAATCAAAGTACAACGTATAAGGTGTGGTGCAATAATATCAAATTTCAGTATAAATACATATATCTTGTGCAGTATCGCAATAAATCTCTAACAGCTGCTTCCCTTTGCACAACATGACTGCTAAAAATACAGCATTACTGGCTGCTGCCTCTGTGTGCCATAGTGGTTGCTGAAGGCACTGAAACAGACACTGCTTGAGGGCCTTGAACAAGGCAAGGGATAGATAGTGGCTTTAACAACCGTTATTGCCCAAAGCACAGGGCTAACGCTATTAGTAAATTCCATCCACTGAGGGTACAATGTTAAGAATGTGCACCCACCCCAACCACCATGTAGAGTGACCAAATACATAGCCCTAAGTCCAATCAAAAAAAAAATAGTATCAGTTTCCTTACCTTTAACACTGGTGTTTGCTCGGTCGTCGCCGGGATGAAAGAGCAGCAAAGGAGGTTGGGGCCCCTTGTTCTTCTTCCAAAAATTGCCCAAAAATTAGGTAATGGTTCAGGTTGCTGAAAATAAAAATATAACAATTTATTTTTGAAAACGTTAGGGTAATCAAACAAAGACTGGGGGGGAAAAACATAACGCTCCAATATTTACCTTGCAGTTTGAATGCAGCTCTTAGATGACAGTTAATAGCTCACTGTTGTATGTTAGGATTTTAACTTACAAACTGCAAGTAACAAAAGGATCTCTCTGACAAAAGCAGTGACTCACTGACCTATTTACATCATGTGCATTTTGTGATCTGCATCAGGTACATGTTCTTTGCAGCAGGCACATTCACCTTCTGCGCTACCTTTCCATGAGTCAAAACTTCCACTAGACAAAACTCTGATCTCTCTCTAGGAAAAACATTAACCATCAGCGTTATCATGACATTTTTATTGTCTCTCGTCAGGAGGCTGCTTGCTAAAGCGCTTTGAGAAAAAGTGCTGAATAAGGGCCATCATAACTTAATGGAACGCTTGAGTGTGCAAGGATGACAAGCTGAGTGGACATTACTTAATGCCTCGAGTTACCCCAGGTTGTTTCCAGCCAATAACTTAAGTTGAGGAAGTGCTTCGGAGCGGAGTACTTCCCTGCGCTCAGTCACACAGAATTACAGAGATGCAGTACATTGAGCATGACGGGAGATGCAGGTACGCCACCAGGTAGGATCACTAGTCTGCTCATGTGCACTAAATATGAGTGCTCTAGATGAACCTCTATTGTGCGGCAAGGACCCCACCAACCACTATCACTGCCCACTAGAAAGAAGTGACTGATGGAATTGGGGTAAGTCAACAGCAGTCAAAAAAATACAAATCACAGTCAACATTGAGGAGGAGGCAGGGAACACACTACTGCAGCATAGCCTTTTACCTTTTTACTTCTTTGCAGACACACCACCTACCAGCCCACTCCGAATGCCAAACTGTAGTTAAGTTTGGACTTGGCACTGGCAGCCATCTTAGGTGTAAGTTCACAGCAGGGTGTCACGCTACATGGGACCGTCCCTGCTGATGGCACGTGAGGTATGAGGTGCAAATTTGGACATTGATTGGGACCCTAAGGTTGTGATCGAGGATGGAAGCCTCCCACCCTCCCCGATTTCAGCCCTTGCTGCCAGAACTCTGCTCTCCCTCCACGCCTCTCATCCCTCCCTGGTTGCTCCCTTCTCCCTCCAGGCCTCTCATCCCTCCCTGGTTTCTCCCTTCTCCCTCTGCTTAATTTGAGCCGCTGGTTCCAGCACCCAGGAGGATAATGTGCTGCATGGATAAATACTTATAAGGTCCCAAAAGCGAGACCGATTGCATTGCAAATGCTTGTTTGAATGTAAAATTGAAGCACAAAACTGTCAATAACTAACAGAAACTCACAAAAGTAATGCATCTAAAAGTGCACCATGTGCAAGGCCATGTTAATCTACACTTTTTTTTATTTACTTATACTTTTGCACAAAAGACATAACATCATTAATTCTAATTACTCCAATTTTAGACAGGCAGCGCTGCGCAGTGCTGCCATGCCCCCCCAGTGTGCACAAAGACAACAAAACAAGACAGTGGACGCACACACTCTCACTCTGGTGCAAGCAGCGCCACCCTCCGTGACATACGCGTCGCGTCGGTGCATGCACAGGACTGATTTTCTTGTTTAGTGTCGGTGTCGGTGCCACGGTCACCATCACCAACACTAAACAAGAAAATCCAGTAGTAGTAGTAGCAGGCCTGAGTAGTAGTGAGTGAGAGTGACTACTTTTAAATGTATATTTTGCGGCTGGAAATGCTGCATGAAATGTCAAGCCATGCTAACGCTGTCTGGCGCAAATGTGTGCAATGAATGATATATTTAATGCTCTTGTCTCCTTTAGTTCTGTCTCCCGAACGAACACTTTTGATTCCCTGTAAGCGTCTGGTCTTCTCAATAAAACATGAGGATGCGGCGAGCCCAGCTTGGCAGCCTACTACTAGTGTAGTGAGAGAGTTCCCCCACCCGCACACGTGACGTAGCTGCCATTGTCCTCCCTCTTGTCCACTCATAGACCCAGTGAGCACTAGTAGTGTTGTGTAATGTATAGTAACTTCTTGATGAAATCTCTGTGACCACCACAGCCACTGCCACAATATAATAGTCAGTCAGGCGGCAAAACACCAAACACGGACTACGCCGGCGTTTTTCAAAAAGGCCTTCGGCTGTCCATAAGACTATTTTGTGAGAGAGTATTCTGGATTGCACTCCAACAGTAGATCATGCAGATAGTAATTCCTAAATTTCTTCGATGCTCTTTGTATGTTCCGGCTGTCACAATAAATCTGCACGGAAAGTAAACAAAACATTTCCTTTCTTAAATGCTTATTTCTTGGAACCAAATATTCCTTTCCATTTCCTTTTTGTCTAAAAGCATGTTCTAAGAACTTCCAGAGAATCCGTTGTCACGAAGAGAGATACACAACCATCATCATGAAAATAAACGTATTAAAAGAAATATATTGACCAGTCCGAGTCTAGATGATCCAGGTGCAGATCTGAATGTTCTTATTACCTCGAAAAAAGAAAACACTTACAAACAAAAAAAGCTAAGAGACAGCGCAACTTATAAAGAGCACCGCGCAACCTCACCACTGACTGGATTAAGACATAACATTAATTTAATTATAATTACTCTACTCCATTTTTAGACAGGCAGCGCTGCGCAGTGCTGCCATGCCCCCCGCCGCCAGTGTGCACAAAGACAACAAAACAAGACAGTAGACGCACACACTCTCTGTCTCTGGTGCAAGCAGCGCCACCCGCCGTGACATACTGGGCCCACGCCACAGCCTCTGGTCCTCAGTTTATGGCTCATAGTGCAGAGTGCAGCTTCAACAGGCATTGTCAAGGGCAGAGCGTTTCACTTAAAATGGACGCCAAAGCCCTGGAGGGCACAGATGAAAGCAGGAGCACCAAGAGACAGAAATAGTTTGTATTGTGCCACCCACTGGACTCTGAGCTCAGAGAAGTCTTCAATGGAGGTACAGCAGCAGGCTCCCCTTATCCACTATTGACTGCGTTGCCTGCGGCTCCCGACACCCCAGAGGCCTGATGCAGCTAACGGCAGGGAGAGCAATGGTGAGCAGCACCCCACTTCCTGGGGCTCCCACCTAGTTGGGTCATCGCAAAGTGGCCTAAGTATTGGCAGCCGATTATCATGATGCAGAGTTTTAATTTATCTGTGCATGATGTACGCAACATATGAATTACGCAGTCGAAAGTTCCACCACATGAATGAATGAATGAATGAAAGGATACGGTACGCGTCGCGTCGGTGCACTGCACACAGGACTGATTTTTCTTGTTTAGTGTTGGTGTCGGTGCCACGGTCACCATCACCAACACTAAACAAGAAAATCCAGTAGTAGTGTGAGTGAGAGTGACTACTAGTGTAGTGAGAGAGTTCCCCCCCCTGTGTGTGCGTAACTAATATGGTATGTTGGAGGACGCCGGCGGTGAATTTAACATTCCAACTTTGCAAATGTGCGGGGCCCCCGCCGGACTCTTTCTTACCTTTCTTTTAAAACTAGGCCTCTGGCTCCTGCTCCAAGTGAAGTCAAGTAAAGAGTTGAATGATCACTCAGCCAGGTCACTCTCAGGAGATGATGGATCTCGGAGTAGTCCAAACCGTCGTG
Organism: Calotriton arnoldi; assembly: GCA_963921515.1. Lineage (NCBI taxonomy): Eukaryota > Metazoa > Chordata > Amphibia > Caudata > Salamandridae > Calotriton > Calotriton arnoldi. Next base: position 1,420,275 of record CAWUFW010004240.1, read on the forward strand.
CGTCACACGCGAGCCACTGTCTGCCACAAACAACAGCACTGTCTGCATGTAACACCGTCACGACTCGAGTCACCACGAGGTCTGCTGTGGTGTGTGTGTGGTGTTGGCGACGGCGTGTGTGGCGCGGTGACGTGACTTAGTCACGTGACAGACCGCTGCGCTGCGCGGTGCCTCAGCCAATCCTGGCCCTGCAATAGCGGCGCCAACCGCGCCAATGTGCCAGGATTGGCTAGGGGGGCATGGTTACTCCTCGCCCATATGAGACGGGGAGTGCTGCTCGCACCCTCCCTCAGGTCCCTCCCTCAGCTCTGCTAAAGACAAGTATATAGGGAAGCCTTCAAGCGTGACTGTGTGCGCATGTTCGGGCTGGTCATAAAAATGACCAGCCCAAAAATAGACATGCGCTGCTGGGACTGTGAGTGACTTGACTTCACTTGGAGTTACTGCTGCAGCCCCGCCCCCACCCCCTTCAGCGGAATCAGCGCGCCGCTGACTGTTAGGAGCGATTGCGAGTTGCCATGCGATGCGATGCGAATAGCGATACTGGTGGTGACATAATTGACGGACGGTCGGTCCATGAGGCTTAGTGGGGCAACGCCCCAACGCCCCAATGGACACACCGCCCCTGCCACTGCAGAGATAAAGAAGAGGACCTCACTCATTTGATCTGCGTCTGTCCTCGCCTGAGTATTCCTGGGTTACAATATTTAAAGAAAAGCTTTAATGATAGCGATATTCGTACATGCAGGAAAGCTATAACAGCGCGCTTTAATCCTGGCGACCCACAGCTAAACTCCGGGCAATAGCTCTTCGTGAAGAGCCTGGTGCTGGATAACTTTACTACATCAGACCACCTTATATCCACTGCAAAGTGAGGTCTACAGCGTCTTCGCTTCTTCCAACAAACTTTTACGAGCAGGAAATGAAAGAAATGAAAGCCCAAATAAGCTTGGCTTATTTTGCACTAATTCCACCACGCCATTCTGTAGCTGCTATATTATGAATGCACTTATTATGCACTTTATCATGCACTTTATCATGCTTAGTGATAGGAAGTACTAAAACATTCCTCATATGGTGATAAGAAATATGCAATAGACAAAGCAGAAGGATAGTCGGTGGTTGTTCGGGCCTCACAACTTTTAATGCTTGCCTATTTTTGCACAAACATGCGACAAAACCGGATCCTCTAGCTTGTTTTAAGCAGCAAACCAGCAGGCAACAAGTTTTAATTTCTGCGTATTTAGCACAAACGTGGCTAGCCCATCAGCTTATCTTAAGCTTAACCCAGTAGGAAGCAAGCTGCATGACCCGAGAAAAGTTTCTTTTTTAGACTCACTTTTTATAACATTAATACATTGTAAAGAACCAAGTATTAATTCTGTAAAATTGTTATGGCTTTAATTAACTGAAACAATAAAAATTGACTTGACTTGAACTGGAGAAATATTGAGAATTTGAGACAAGTGAAGTCCGAAATGAAACCCCAACCTAGACCTGCCCAATTTGAGGCATTGAATGCATGGGAGTACGCTACGCATGAAAGGGAACGAAAGAGGGTAAAGACTTGATCAGATATACTGTTATCAGTTGGTTGGAGACAATTCCAAACAGTGAGCATGGTGTGAGAGTATGATTGAAGGTGTAGAGGTGTGTATCCTGCTATCATGAGAGTGAATGAGGAGACGGTAGACAAGAGAGTGAGATTAGAGATCAGCAAAGAGAGAAATATACAGGGTCAGATAAGGATTAAGAACAGCGGTTCTAGGTTGATTTATTAAAGTCAAGACCACCTCCATATTATGTTGCACCATCTCCTGTAGGGCCACCAACACCCCAGGAGCTGGGAACTGGAAGACAAACAGCAGGTGTAACTGAGGGTGCAAGTGTGTCATGTTTCAGGTCCATGAACACTGTCTGGGGGGTCGGGCTACCTGTATGGCTGCCAGAGTGTTTGTTCCGCTCCCTTGCGGATTACCAGGGTCTTCAGGAACCGCAGGTCAGCGGTTCAGCTTTCTTGCACAGGAAGTAGACTGAGAGGCACTACCGGGTGAGACCGCATATGAACCCGCAGCGCTCAACCCGGCGTGCTTAGGATTCCGATTCATCGTCTGGCTGGAGTCGTCGTGAGTCGGCTGTGTCCCGCTCCGCTAACACCTTGCGTACTCTCCGTCATCCAGCCTCCCTGGTACTTGCCACGGTACACGCGCAGGAGCGCTGGTGTACCTTCTGTGTTGCGACAAGCGCAGGAGCACGTTGTCGCTTTCCCTCCTTTGTACACACGCAGGAGCGCTGGTGTACCTCTCTGTGCTGCGGCACGCGCAGGAGCGCGTTGCCGCTTTCCCTCCTTTGTACACGCGCAGGAGCGCTAGTGTACCTCTCTGTGCTGTAGCATGCGCAGGAGCGTGTTGCCGCTTTCCTTCCTTTGTACACGCGCAGGAGCGCTATTGTACCTTTCTGTGTTGTGACGCGCGCAGGAGCTCGTTGTCGCTTCCTTTCCTCGTACACGTGCAGGAGCGCTGGTATACCTTTCTGTGCTGCGGCACGCGCAGGAGCACGTTGTCGCTTCCTTTTCTTTGTACATGCGCAGGAGCGTTTGTGTACCTTTCTGAGTTGCGACACGCGCAGAAGCGCGTTGTCGCTTTCTTTCCTTTGTGCACGCGCAGGAGCGCTTAGTTGCATTATTCCCGTGATGGTGTAGGCACAGGAAGTGTCCACATCCTTTTGGGGGACCATACTCGCTGGATGGTAGTTCCTTTCCTGTGAAGTAACAGGGCAGAGTGTCATCTCTCCTTTCTCGTAGACGCTGGAGCGCCTACGATCTCAATTCCGCTTCCTCCCTTCTGTGTGCGGATGAGCACAGTACCAGCCAGTACCACGTCCCAGGTGAATACAACATATTTCCCACAGCATGTTTTAATGTCTGTATGAAAGCCTGCATGAATGTGAACCAAGGGTGCCCAATATCTAACCATGTAGTTTGTCCCTACAGGCAGTATTCAGAAAAGGTAGCCCTTTTCATCTTCCGTGGGCGTATACACCAGGTCAACACACAGAAGGACAACACTACACACCTTAGGATTCCTTCTCCCGGCCCCCATCTTTGCCCTGGTCAGAATATACTCTATCACAAGGGTAAGGTGGGAGACGGTGGAGGTTATTCATGTCGTCTCTGCGAGGTTCCTCCGCAAGCAGTAGGTAAGTCTTGTGGGGTCCCGACAGAATCCTAAGCCCAGGTTGTTTATCTTGCCCGGACGACATGAGCAACCCCGACATCACCATGCAGGACCTAGCAGCCATGCTGTCCTGCATACAGGCAGAGAACCAGAGTTTTCGCCAAGACATGACGGCTTTACAAAGCCAACTGGCTGCCAGTCAGGCAGGGGCCTGGGGTCAGTCCCCTACAGTTAGGGTCAAACTGAAAGAGATAATACGGCCTCCCTTGTTTAACCCCGCCGGGCCTTCGCTACCCACTCAGGGCTCTACCCCTCCCATACAGGTGATAGCCCCTCACACAGTTCAGTTAGCTGCCCGGAACGCTTTTATGGCAATAGTTCCAAATATAGTATTTTCCTCAACCAATGTCATCTACACTTTATGGCGCGTGCCTCGGCCTTCCCGGATGATGCATCCAAGGTCGCCTTCATCCTTTCCTATCTGGGTGGGGACGCAGCACAGTGGTCCATTACATTGGTTGAAAACGACGATCCCATGCTGTACAATCTCCCTATTTTCAAGGAGACCCTACGAAGGATGTTTGCCCGTCACACATTCGTTCAAGCAGCTGACAACAAGCTCCTCAACCATAAACAGGGTAACGCCGATTTGTTACATTACATCACCACCTTCAATAGGCTAGTGATCGAAGCTAAATGGCCTGAGTCAAAACAAGTTTCCGTGTTCTACCGGGGTTTACGTGATGAGATGAAGGATCTTATTTCCCAGATGTCAGAACCACCAGAGGAAATCGGGCCCTTCATCGACTTGGTGGTCAAGTTGAACTACAGGATGCAAGAACGGAAGACCGAAAAAACCAAGGGTAATGACCCCAAGTACCTGGCATTCCGAGAAAAACCCAGAGCCAAGTCGGCTAAGAGTACCGATGTCCCTGAACCCATGCAAATAGGTGGAATACGTGGTCCCTTGTCCAAGGAAGAGAAAGAAAAAAGACAAAGACAGAACCAATGTTTGTACTGTGGCTGGAGTGGTCACTTCGTCAAGGAATGCCCAGTGAAACCAGCTAAAACAAAACCGAACAAACTATATGCCCTTCCGGCTTCCGGTAGCCCGAGGAGATTGGGCGGGAAACGACTTAACCCAGTAGAAAAGGGGGTCAGTCTACTGGGTTCTTCGTCTATCAAGACCTCAGCCTTTGCCATCTATGACAGCATCCAACACGTGGGCATAGCCGTGACGTTACAGTCGCAGTCAGGCCGGTCATGGCAGGTGACAGCTCTTATCGATTCAGGCGCCACTGGGAACTTCATAGATACCCAGTATATGGAAAGTCTGGGTATAACCACCGTGACCAAGGATAAACCAGAAACCGTGAAAGCCGTGGATGGCACAGACCTGACCTCTGGGCTGATCCGTTACCAGACAGAAGCCATGAAGATGACCTGTAAGAACGACCACGTGGAGTCCATTGCTTTTGACGTCATTGATGCGCCTCATTTCAGAGTCATCTTGGGACTCCTGTGGCTAGTAACCCATAACCCACACATAGACTGGGTGTCCAGGGTTATGACTTTGGATTCACATTACTGCAACGTCTCTTGCTATCCCAAGAAGGAGTCCTCCGGTGGGCAGACAATACAAGCCCATGCTTTTCCGCTGACTGGTACGGGTGCCGTTATGCACGGGGTTGTTCCAGAAGAATACATCGATCTAGCCGCGGTGTTGGACAAACAAGGAGCCAACATATTGCCTCCCCACCGCAGTTTCGATTGCAGGATAGACCTCATTCTGGGGTCCAGGCTACCATGTAGCCGTATCTACTCCCTTACAGAGAAAGAAAACAACCACCTACGCATCTATCTGGATGAATACCTCAAGAACGGGTTCATTCGCCATTCCAAGTCACCCGTTTCGTCTTCCCTCTTTTTCGTAACTAAGAAAGAGGGAGATCTGAGAACATGCATCGATTACAGGGCCATAAACACCATAACAGTGAAAAACAGATATCCCTTGCCTCTAATATCCAACCTTCTTGATCAGGTGAAGGACGCAGTAGTGTACACCAAGCTGGATTTACGTGGAGCCTACCATCTCGTCCGGGTTCGTAAGGGTGACGAATGGAAGACTGCGTTCCGTACTAAATACGGTCTTTTCGAGTACCAGGTCATGCCTTTTGGACTCTGTAACGCTCCTGCGGCTTTCCAGTTTTTTATTGATGAAGTTATGCGGGAATATATCGACCAATGCTGCATCGTCTACATCGACGACATACTGATATACTCCAAAAACATTACCGAACACATCAGACACGTTTGTGCCATCCTCCTTCAGCTACAGCAACATGGCCTATATGTCAAACTGGAGAAGAGCGTGTTTCATACCTCTGAGGTAGAATTCCTGGGTCACATCCTGACCCCTGCAGGAATAGAGATGGACACAAAAAGTTCGAAACCGTCTTGCAGTGGCCTTCCCCTTGCTCTGTGAAACATGTCCAGAGATTCCTGGGATTCGCTAACTATTACCGACGCTTTATCGTTGGGTTTTCAGGCATCATCACTCCCATTACCCGGTTGTTACGCAAAGGCGTAAAGTACGCTTGGGATTCCAGAGCTGAAGAGGCATTTCAGGAGCTGAAAACCAGGTTTACTACCGCCCCCATTTTGATACACCCCAACCCTGCGCAACCATTCATTGTAGAAGCTGACGCTTCGAAGGATGCCCTGGGGGGTGTGCTATCACAAAGAGACACCAGGACAGGCCTGTTGCATCCCGTGGCATACTACTCCCGGAAGCTGCAACCAGCAGAACGAACTACACGATCTCCGACTGAGAACTCCTAGCCATTAAAGCAGCGTTTGAAGAATGGCGTCATTACTTGAAGGACGCCCGGCACCCGGTAACTATATACACCGACCATAGGAACCTGCAATTCCTCCGCTCGGCTAGGGCCCTTACCTCCAGGCAGCTCAGATGGACCTTGTTCTTCAATGAATATGACTTCCTGATCACGTACCGACCTGGAAAGGAAAACGCCAAAGCAGACGCTCTGTCCAGGATTGAAGAAACCGGAGAAGAAGGAACCAAAGTAGACCCTATATCCATCCTACCCGAACGCTGTTTTCAATGTGTGGTCCATACATCCTCCTTTCTATCCCAGTTACGCCATGACATCGAACAAAAATCCCCGGAAGAATGGATTGGAGACCTCAAATGGATCACTTCGCGAGATGGGTTCTTGTATAAAGAAAACTGTTACTACCTTCCTCTGATTGACCATCAACAACAATCCCTGTACATGTGTCACGATCACCTCATGTCTATACACCCTGGGTACCATAAGACCATAGATCTGCTACAAAGACATTTCTGGTGGCCATCAATGGACACCGACACACATGCTCACATAGGCCGTTGCTCTGTCTGTGCCTAAGGGAAGACCCTTTACCGACCCACAGTTGGCTTACTGCACCCCAACCCAGTGCCTCCCTAGCCTTGGCACACCATTTCAATGAACTTCGTCGTTGAGCTGCCCAGGACTAGGACTGGACATACAACCATTCTCACCATAGTGGACCATTTAACGAAGATGGCACACTGCGTGCATTTAACCAAGCTACCATCTGCTACCGAATTAGCTGTGATCTTCATGAGCAATGTAGTACGTTTGCACGGAGTACCATCTGTGTTGATCACGGATAGGGGCTCTCAGTTCATATCCTGGTTCTGGGGCGAAGTATGCAACACTCTGGGTCTGGAGGTCCGTCTATCTTCTGCGTATCACCCGCAAACCAATGGACAGGCAGAACGAACAAACCAAACCATGTAACAGTACCTCAGTTGTTTACTGCTTTCCGTTGAGAACGAATGGTCGGAAGTGCTATGGGTGGTGGAGTATGCCTACAACAACACCAAACACTCATCCATTGGCATGTCCCCTTTTTATTGCCTCCAAGGTCGACACCCATGCTCAGTGCCCTGGGAAGAACCACAGACCAGTCATATGCCCACAGTGCAGGAATACCACACCCTACTAACCAATCTGTGGCAGCAAGCCCGTTTCGAACTAGCCAAGGCTAAAGAAACCTACAAACAAAACACAGACGAACATAGACAGACAGAACCGGAATACAAGATTGGGGATAAGGTGTGGGTATCCATAAGAAACCTCAACGTACAAGGGCCTAAAAAACTACTGCCACGTTACATAGGCCCTTACACCATAGATAAAGTCATTAACCGAGTGTCCATGAGGCTCACCTTACCACCGCAATTGAAAATACACCCTGTGTTCCACGTATCCCTCCTGAAGCAAGCTCACCCAGACAGCCGAGTAGCTTCTCCTCCTCCTCCTGTACTCAGGGACGAAGAATATGATGTTCGTGCTATTCTCAATTCCCGTAGAACCAGAGGGAGGCTTTATTAGCTGGTGGACTGGAAGGGGTATGGCCCGGAGGAAAGATCCTGGGAGCCCTTGTCCCATGTCCGTCACGCCCCTCAGTTGGTTCGTGCCTTCCACTCTCGACATCCCCTTAAACCACGTTCTGCCACCCCTGTTAAGAGGGGGTCAGTAGGGGGGGGGTTCTGTCTCGGGAGGGGGTACTGTCATGGTTCAGGTCCCGGAACACTGTCTGGGGGGGTCGGGCTACCCATATGGCTGCCAGAGTGTATGTTCCGCTCCCTTGCGGATTACCAGGGTCTTCAGGAACCGCAGGTCAGCGGTCCAGCTTCCTTGCACAGGAAGTAGACTGAGAGGCACTACCGGGTGAGACCGCATATGAACCCTCGGCGCTCAATCCAGCGTGCTTAGGATTCATATTCATCTCCTGGCTGGAGTCGTAATGAGTCGGCTGTGTCCCGCTCTGCTAACACCTTGCGTACTCTCCGTCATCCAGCCTCCCTGGTACTTACCACTGTACATGCGCAGGAGCGCTGGTGTACCTTCTGTGTTGCGACAAGCGCAGGAACGCGTTGTCGCTTTCCCTCCTTTGTACACGCACAGGAGCACTGGTGTACCTCTCTGTGCTGCGGCACGCGCAGGAGCGTGTTGCCGCTTTCCCTCCTTTGTACACGCGCAGGAGCGCTGGTGTACCTCTCTGTGCTGCGGCACGCGCAGGAGCGCGTTGCCGCTTTCCTTCCTTTGTACACGCGCAGGAGCGCTTGTGTACCTTTCTGTGTTGCGACACGCGCAAGAGCGCATTGTGGCTTCCTTTCCTCGTACACGCGCAGGAGCGCTGGTGTACCTTTCTGTGCTGCGGCACGCGCAGGAGCGCATTGTCACTTCCTTTTCTTTGTACATGCGCAGGAGCGCTTGTGTACCTTTCTGTGTTGCGACACGCGTAGAAGCGCGTTGTCGCTTTCTTTCCTTTGTGCACGCGCAGGAGCGCTTAGTTGCATTATTCCCATGTTGGTGTTGGCACTGGAAGTGTCCACATCCTTTTGGGGAACCATACTCGCTGGATGGTAGTTCCTTTCCTGTCAAGTAACAGGGACAGCAGAGTGTCATCTCTCCTTTCTCGTAGACGCTAGAGCGCCTACGATCTCAATTCCGCTTCCTCCCTTCTGTGTGCGGATGAGCACAGTACCAGCCAGTACCACGTCCCAAGTGAATACAACATATTTCCCACAGCGTGTTTTAACGTCTGTATGAAAGCCTGCATGAATGTGAACCAAGGGTGCACAATATCTAACCATATAGTTTGTCCCTACAGGCAGTATTCAGAAAAGGGAGCCCTTTTCATCTTCCGTGGGCGTATACACCAGGTCAACACACAGAAGGACAACACTACACACCTTAGGATTCCTGCTCCCGGCCCCCATCTTCGCCCTGGTCAGAATATACTCTATCACAAGGGTAAGGTGGGAGACGGTGGAGGTTATTCATGTCGTCTCTGCAAGATTTCTCCGCAAGCAGTAGGTAAGTCTTGTGGGGTCCCGACAAAGTGTATCCGCTGTAGTGAGTGCACTAGAAGTAGAGATACTTCCTGAGTTATCAAGCACATCTACTACTGCAGCTGTCTATCCATTTCAATCATAGAATCACAGCCTCTCCATAGAAAAACAGCGGCCAAGAAAATTACCATATTACAATTAGAGACAGAATTTGAAAAGATGCTGAAGGGTATGATTGGCATAGAGAAACTGGAGTTTGTGCTTGGTTTACACCAGGAGCATAGTTCTCAGATACATCAGATACATCATAATATGATGTGCTGGCAAACAAAATCTGTGGACGAGATCATTTATATTGCAAAGGGTTTTTGTGATACCTAGGAAGCCAAACAAAGAAAGATTAAGGAAAGGTACATGGTGGCACAGACAAATTTGTCTTAGAGAAGTGGACAGATGAGGTCTTCCATGGCAGATTCAGATTTTGATTCCACTCTGAGAACGAACATGGGGGTGCAAGGAGTTGGTGTTCGAGGGGGTGGTCATTATGCGCCAAACTGTGAATGTTATACCTCAGTGATATAGAAGTTTTGCTGATAATTTGACTGTGAATGTGAGCATTAGTGCCATGTAAAAGAGCACCCTGTGTCATATTTATAAGAAGATTGAACATTGTAAACAAGAGTGTAAACTGAATCCTAATTGAGTACTGAATGAGGCTGCTATGGAATCTCAGTTTCAGAACATGAACGTGATGTCTCAGAATCGGGCGATGCAGTCAGCAGACCCAACACAACTGACCCCTGTGCAAAATATGCAGAATCTGAGGCCATATAATACAAAAATGCCACAAGCCTCAATGTTGCAACAAAATCTGCGAAACAAAGGACTTAGAGCTATATATACAAAAGCATTTTTTACAAACGGAAATGGACCTATTCGCAGAATCAGGCCACTTTGGATCGCAAAAATGCTTTTTGATATGTACAAAACACAATTTGTGACTCTGTAACATATTACTGAATCACAATTTGCATTTAGCGATTCAGTATTTGGAAGGGTCGTGTTTAGGGCGTTCCTTCCAAATACCCTAGTGCTATGTATGAATGTTTTGTGACCAAATTACGGTTGCAAAACATTCATTTTTTGCTTACATTACAAAGGTGGTGGTAACCGTTCGCAAATGGGCAGGAGTCCCCAAGGGACCCCTTCCCCTTTGTGAATGTTGAAACTAACATTTTCTAAGAGCAGGCAGTGGCCCAATGGACCACTGCTGACTCTAAAAAATTGAAACATAAGCGTTTAACAGGCTGCATTGAAAAAAAAAGATTGTTTTATTAAAAACAATCACAGACATGGTGGTCTGATGACCCCTGCCGGCCACCATCCCTGTGATGGCTGCAATCCCTTATGAGTCGCAAATTGCGACCTTCCTCATTAATATTCATGAGGTAGGTGTATTGCGACCTCCATTAGCAATCGCAATTACTAACATGTACATTTTTGTACATTAGGAATTGCGATTTCCTAATTGCAATTTGCAAAGAATCACCATAGAAACTCACAATCCTTACATTCTGTATATAGGGCCCGTAATTTTAAATAAAATCCTAGATTTCAGCAGAACCTTTAATAACTAATGTCATGGTTCACCTATTTTTCGCTGCTTCTCAAAGTCCCATTGAACTTTGCCCTAACCAATCACAATGACGGTGCCTAAGGGGGTGGAGGATTGCATCCTTGGTGCTGCCCTAGAGATAGAACAGAGTGGTCCATATGTTGAAGGTGAAGTAAATAGCCACCCAGTATAATTTTTAATCAACACAGGAGCTTCCTGCTCCACAATTCGTCTGATGGTGGTTTCAAACCTACTCCTCTCGGCAAAAGAAGTCCAAGTTGTAGGCATATCAAACAAGCAAACAACAAATCAAGTTTCAGCAAATGTCCCTGAAAAGATTGGCCCTATTGAAGATACCCATGAGTTTATAATATCTGAGACAGTTCCTGTTAATTTGTCAGGAAGGGATTATTTGTGCAAGATGAATTGCACAGTTTTCTGCACACAGATCGAGCAGCATTTCAGATTCAAGATGAAGACGCTGACTTCAAATTAAAATCACAAGATTCAGATGTCTGTTTGTTCCTGCTTTTTCAAAGGAAGACTTACCTCCTGATTTAAAATGTACTGTAAGGGAGGAGGTTTGGGATTTTACAGGCAAGGACATTGGACTGCTAAAAGGTGTAGAGCCAGTTAAAATAAAGGTGAAACCAGATACAGTTTATCTACGAATGCCCCAATATAATCTCTCTCCAGAGGCAGTGTCTGGAATGACCCCAGTGATGGAAAAAATAAATCGGGGCATCATAAAGGAGGTATTGGGCAGCTCCTGTATTTCACCTATTATGGGATTTCAAAAGACAAATAAAAATGGAGAATATTACAGGAACTTAGACAAGGTAATAAAATTGGTTTCCTATGTGGTCCTGGGGTACTGAATCCTGCTGTATTCCTTTTTCAAATAGCATCAGAAACGGAATGGTTCACAGTCATAAACTTGTGCCAAGCATTTTTCTTTGCCCTGCATTAAGACAGTAAATTTTGTTTCACATTAAAAATTTTGAACAAAATTCTCGTTTTGTGTTGGGTTTCTCAGGGTTATATAGATATCCCATCGATCTTTAATCAAACATAGGATATGGATCTGATAGAGCGCAAATTGCTCTGTTGTTTGTAGGGGTGCATTATAATCATGGGTAGTCCGCACCCGCATATAATCTTTTATCGTGTTATCATTTGTGCTATTAAGATGTGTGCTGTAATAACGTGTACGGTGAAGGTATAACCTATTTTCGTATAACGTGGAGAAATCTGCATTTCAATTACATGATTGGATGAAAACCATAATGTGAAGAATTCTACATGTGACTAATGAATGTTATAATTTGTTTGCTATGTAACATACTGATAAATGTGTTCAGTAATAATGATTACGTTTGCATACGTGTGTTTTATGAATTTACGCGCTGTTTCTTATGTTGGCCGAAGTTTGTAGACCTGATGTGTATTTCTCCATGAGCGCTCTCGAGTCATGTTTGCTAGTAGATTTCATATGAATGCAGAATTGTTCTTTCTCACGTTTTCTGTTGCAGGTGGAGAAATGCATCTTTGTTAGTTAGAATAATGTCTTTGTTTTAGGAGTTAGGCTTAGGGAGGAGAAGATACATTGAACGACAATGCTGATAGTGTGGAATGGTGTTCTTTCTCACCGGGGAGAGCCTTCGAATCAAAGTCATTGATCCAAGGCCCTTGAGCATCGCTGCTGGATGGAAAGTTACCTATGAGGAGGTGTCTTGCGTGGATTACATGGCATTGTGGGAAGTCTCGTACCAGTTTTGTGTTGGAGTTAGGGACAGAATCCGGGGACTTCTGCCTTGCCTTGAGAGAGAGAGCATCTTAGAACGAGCTCTGTAGCTTCATGCTACTTGACCCATTCAAGTGAATGGTCTTATTAGGAAGACTTCACATGCTGACACCTTTTCAGAACTTGCCTTTAGGGAATGCTAAGTAGGGATGTCACGTTAGCGGTAGTGTAGGGACAGACTAATGATCTTTACCTACGAACCACAAATGAGGGGGACCTTGGATGTGGGAGCGATAATATTTTGCATCCTGATCCTGGAATTCGTCATTCTATGTATGCTGAATCGTCTTAACTTAACCAGTAGGTTTGGCTTTGTATTAGTTCCAAGGTATTTCTACACCCTCATTCTGAGGTGTTTGTACGTCCAGTTGTTCTTGGCCTTGTAATAAGCTAAGCAAGTTTGAATTCGGTGTCTGTGATTCTTTGGAATCATGGTTTATCGGAACTGGAATGTATAATTGGCTGCCGAAAATTTTCTCCCCTCCACACCTCCAAGCAGACAGCAAAGAGACATCGGCCAGGGGTTCCAGAGTAAGTCTAGAATGTGGAACCCGGCTTCTTCAAATCTGAAGACCTTTCAGTTGCCCTGTAACTCAGCACTGGTTCAATACATTGCCAACGTATTGATGGTGTCAAAACCAAAAGAGAGACCTGCAGGTTAGACACAAATGCCTAGTTAAATCATCTCACAGACACTGGGCACAAGGTATCTCTAAATAAACTCCAGTACTGTCAAAAAAGTAATCTATTTGGGAAACCACATTGAAAAGAGAGTGTGAAAGGTGTCCAAAGAGCGTATCTCCACAATTTTGAAAATGAACCTTCTCACAACGCAAAGAGAAGTTAGAATGTTTCAGGGAATGGTTGTCTACTGTTGTCAGTGGATTCCTAACTTTTCCCTTGTTGCAAAGCCTTTACAGAGGCTTACTGACAATGATGTGAGCTATCTGGTACTCTGGGATGGCAAATGCATGAGTGCCTTCCTTGAGCTCAGAGACAATCTCCGTAGCGCACCAGCATTAGGAACACCAGACTATGATAAGGATTTTTTTAAATTTTTTTAACTCTTTTTATTGCATTTTGAATGACAATCAACTGTTCCACCATGCAAGGTGGGTTACGTTTACACCCCCCAAAAAAACGAATTATAACAAACCAAATCATAACAGATTAAACACATGACCCAATTATGATTGTGCAATCACCCTAGGAGAAGTAAGTACAAAGCAATTTCCATAATATCTATACATCTTCAATGTGCCAGTTGATTCATCCGAACCACTTTTAACCCACAACAGTCTAAGTCCGCTAGTGCCTTTTGTTGTAGAAACTGCCTCAGTGGCTCCCAAAGATCTGTCGGCCTGGATGTTGCCGGCAGTTCCTCTGAATACAATTCCAGGTTATCCTTGCAATATACCAGATCTCTAATCCAGTGGTCAACCTTCGGTGATCGTTTACCTCCCCATGTTATGGCAACCCTGCGCTTGGCCATCAGCAGTGCTATACGTAAAATTTTTCCTATAACCCCTTTTACCTGCGGAACACAGCACAGTAAACAGACTAAGGGCGTACAAGGTATCTCCACCCCGACCATTTCTTCTACATCCCGCACCACTTTGCTCCAGTAGCAGGCCACTCTCCTACAGTCCCACGCCAGATGCAGAAAGTCTGCTTCGAGTTGACCGCATCTCCTGCACCTGCTGGAGTCCCGTAATCCATAACGACACAACCTCTCCGGTGTGTAATATACCTGGTGTATGTATTTAAAATGTATAATACGCAAATTTCCGTTTGGAGTGAGTTTACCAGTTAAGCTGCATATGTGTTCCCAATCTGTCAGAGGTATCGGGGTATTTAGCGCGTCATTCCATCTCTCTAGGCTTCTGTCCGTGCAGTCAGGTCTCTCAGCTCTAATTGCCCGGTACAGTTTAGTGATTAATTTTTTATTAGTGGGAGTGGTTAACACCATTAGTAGAGAGTGTAGCGCAGAGGGCTCAGCGGGGTAAGTATCATAGTGCGATTTAATGGCATGTCGAAGTCTGTGAAACGTAAATTGGAACAACAACGTGGGGTTATTGATATACTGTAGGGTCTCTGAGGTGTGAAACGTGCCCCCTGGATACAGGTCCTGCATTGTAGTTATGCCTGCCTCCTTAAGTAAACGCATTGCCCCCGCCTCATGCGTAACTGACAGCGCCGCATGGTGTTCCAGCTGCATTGCCGGGGTGTAGATTGGTGTTTTATGAGCTATTTTCCCTATCGTCTGCCAGGCCGCTATGGTTGTATCGACGGTATTTATTTCCGTTTTCGGGACTCCGCGTTTCGTATGGGTGAATAAACTATGCAGTGGGGTAGGGGAGGCATCCCCGTCTTCCACCGCTACATGCGGAGTGAAGGCGTGTGGTCTAACCCAGAAATACGCATATTGTGCCTGAGCACTCAGATAGTAAACATAGAGGTCGGGCGCACTGAACCCCCCTCTGTCGTAGTCTAGCGTAAGAGTGGTCCAACTCACCCGTGCCTGCTTGCCCCCCCAAATCAATCGGATCAATATCGCTCGTATTGTGTCGAAAAACCCCTTCGTCAACGGAATTGGTATATTGGAAAACAAGTACAAGAAGCGTGGTAGTACCACCATTTTTGTGAGTACAATACAATCTGCAAGGGACAATGGCAAACTTATCCATTTGTCGACTTGTTGATCAAGAGTGATACAGGCCCTCCCATAGTTTTCACGTATGACTACTGCTGGGTCACGATGGACCCAGATCCCAAGATATTTTACCGGGTCCGCCGTCCAAACCAATGGATATTCCAGAGTTGGCCGGGGTGTACACTCCGTCAGGGGAATGATAATGGACTTATCCCAATTCACCGCTAGACCAGCCATCAAACCAAATCTGATGTATTCTCGCAATAGCTGCGATAGATAACGAGATGGTTCCCTAACAAACAGCACCATGTCGTCTGCATATAAAGATATGGCGACTGGGCGATGATTAAAATTTAAAGCCGTTTCCCTGTGTCTTTGCCGTATTACACACGCCAGGGGCTCTATTGCGAGAGCAAAGAGCAATGGTGACAGCGGACAACCCTGCCTGGTGCCCCGCTTTACAGGAAAGGGATCCGATGTCAGTCCTCCCACTCGCACCCTTGCGGATGGGTCAGCATATAATATCTGAATCCATTTTGTGAAAATTGGTGGGAACCCCATGCGCTGTAATATATAAAACATATATTTCCACTCAATGGAATCAAAAGCCTTGGCTGCGTCTAGCATTACCGCGGCGGCTGGGAGGCGTGGTTCCAAGACATGCATCATCGCAAAGACCGTCCGCAGGTTGTGTGATGTGGACCGCTCAGCTATGAAACCCGACTGGTCCGGCAGGACCAGACAGGACATCAAGGGTTGAAGCCTGGTGGCAAGGATTTTGGCGAGAATTTTCGCATCTATATTAATCAGCGATAGTGGCCTGTATGACTCACATAAATCTGGGGGTTTATCCTTTTTAAGCAGCGTTATAATCAATGCCTGGCGAAGCGATGGAGGCAATGTCCCAGTCTCATGCACCTCGGCATACATCTCTAGAAGGTAGGGAGTGAGCAAGTCCTCATACGTTTTATAAAATTCGATCGTGAGGCCGTCAGGCCCAGGTGCCTTTGCATTCGGTAGGGCACCAATCGCTGCTTTTACATCCGCAGCGTCTATTGGCTGACTTAAATATTCTCGGTGATCATCTGATATCCAAGCACAGGCCACGTCATCCAAATATTCCTCCAATTCAGAGTGGGTAGCTCCCCCCTGGTAGTATAGAGATTGGCATAGTAGTCGCGAAATTGATCAACGATATCCAACTGATTATAATGTTCCCGGCCTTGCGGGTCTGTGATCTTTTCTATATGCTGTTGTTCTGTGCGACTTTTAATTTTATTCGCGAGATTGCGGCCCGGCCGACCCCCTTCTCCATATTGGCGAGCCACATGCCTGCGCGATATGTAGCGAATCTCAGTTTCCGCCAAGGTGTCATATTCTCGAATTCATTTGTGTATGCGGGACATGGTGCCAGTCGCTGGGGCTTCGCTATATTCACGCTCTAGGGACTGAAGTGTGGTCTCTATTTTGGCAAGTTGGGCTCTAATGTCTTTTAGTATGCCAGCAGTGGTACCAATACACACTCCCCGGATCGTCACCTTAAAAGCCTCCCATAATGTGAAAGCACTATCTACGGTGCCCTTATTGATCTCGAAGTAATCTTCTATGGCCGTGCGAATAGTGGTGTTGTAGAGTGGGTCTAATAATGCCTCTGCTCGCAACCGCCATGTAAAAGGACGATGTATGGACGTTGGGATTCTAATGACCAGCATCACTGGGTTATGATCGGACAAGGTGCGTGGGTAATTATCGACCGCTATAACCCAGTCGGCTGCACCTTCCCCCAGAAGCCAATAATCTAGCCTAGACCAGCTGTTGTGTGCTGGCGTAGCATGCGTTCCTTCCTTAACAGTACCATTGCGCACCCTCCAAATATCCACCAGACTAAATTCCAATATGACATTGTGCACTCTGCGAGCCACCCGAGGGGTACGATTGTGGTGTGGGGGAGATTTATCCAAGTCAGGGTCCAGGTAGGTGTTAAGGTCCCCTCCCCATATAATGTTAGCTTCAGGCCATTCTCTCAGTTTATTATACATTCTTAAAAAGCATTCCGGCTCATCTGCTATTGGGCCGTATATATTTACCATAGTAATTACCGAGTTCCCCAAGTTACCTTGTACCATTACGCAACGTCCCTCATCGTCTGCGTATGTGCGCAGTGGTGTAAAAGCGACTCCCCGTTTGACCAAGACAAGCACCCCTCTAGCATAGGATGAGTATGAGGAGGCTATCTTGAACCCGGCCCATTTAAGTGCAATTGTACGGTCCGTAAACTTGGTCAGGTGTGTTTCTTGTAGTAAGGCAATGTGTATGCCGTGCCTATTCAGGTAAGCAAACACTTGCCGTATTTTTTGGGGAGTATTCAACCCTCTGATGTTCCATGTCAGCAACCTGTAATTCTCACCCATGTCCCTTACCAGCAGCATGTACCTGTGCCGGGGCAGTGGTTCGGTACCTAACACATTTTTCGGCAGTAATACATATCTCTATCGTATAGTGAACACAATCCCCAGGTGTAATCATTGGAAATACCTCTGTGAAATAAAAAAACAACACAACCCCAAATAACCGTTCAACCCGCCCGCCACCCACTCCAACCTCCCAATTAGGTCGAGAATTTAACCCCTCCTCCCACCCTTCCATTTACCCTATCCCCTAAAGAGGGATCTAACAAGTAGGGGTTCACCCGCTGAGGGAGAAGGAACAGCGGCAAACTCCCACCTTGTGGTGGGGTGGCCAGGCTACCGTATCTTATCGCACAACTGCTCTGTACTATGGCAAAACATAAGTAGCAACAGAAAGAACCCGTGCATTTGTCAACGTTAGCTCAGTATACTTTGCAAATCGTTTCTATATTATTATTTCAGTGTAGCCCTTCCCAAATATGTAATTATATGCAGCCATGTTAATCATCAAATCACTGCTTAAGAAGCTACAACAGTTATTAATCCGCATTCTCAGGCTCCTCCTATCTCGTGGGACTGTTTGGGCCACCTCGTCGAGGCTTGCTGGGGCAGATGTGTTTCGTGAACTTAAGGGCTGACTTAGCGTCCGTAAAGAAGTGTGATTGTCCATCGTGCGTTATTCTTAATTTAGCGGGATACAACATGGCGTACGGGATGGAGGCAGATTGCAATATCTTCTTCGTTGGCACAAAGTCTCTTCGAGAGGCCTGTACCGCTGGAGTGTAATCCGGGAAAAAGGACAGATTATTTCCTTTGTGGTTAATGGGACTCTTGGCTCTGGCTTCCCGTAGGATAGCATCGCGGTCTGCATAATTGAGGAGGCGCACAATAATCGGACGTGGTGGTGCCCCCGGTTTTGGTCGGGGTCCAAGGGATCTGTGAGCTCGTTCCACTATCATGACCGGGGACAGCACCGAGCCAAACAGCTCTCGCAGCAGGTTGTCAATGAATGACTCTATCTTTGATATGGCTGTTGATTCCGGCAGGCCAACTATGCGGAGGTTGTTCCGGCGGGAACGTGCTTCTAAATCTTCATTTTTTGCTCTTATAACCTCCAGCACTTTTTCCATGTGTAATATCTGCGTCCGCGATTCCGCCTGAGAATCTTGAGTGTCCGACAGCCTGTTCTCCAGTACATCAAGTCTGGTTTCGTGCGTGTCCACCTGTTTCTTCACCACATCCAGTCTGGATGTGAGTGCGTCGAGCTTGCTATCTATGGTTTTCAGCCCTGTGCGCATCTCTAATAATATTGATCGCATGTCTTTGTCCTGGCTTTCCGCAGACTCTGGTGGACCCTGTGTCGCGGCCGGCTCTGTCATGGTATCTGTGGCTCGTGTGTTTCG
Organism: Calotriton arnoldi; assembly: GCA_963921515.1. Lineage (NCBI taxonomy): Eukaryota > Metazoa > Chordata > Amphibia > Caudata > Salamandridae > Calotriton > Calotriton arnoldi. Next base: position 1,439,224 of record CAWUFW010004240.1, read on the forward strand.
CTTACTCTCGAATGGGAGTTTTGGCTGTTTGGGGTCCGGTTTTCCCATTGTGCAGTGATAGCTTTATGTCAGTACCTGCACCAGCAGTCCGCTGCTCACAGCGCGCCCACGTTGTAATAATTATGTTGTGTGTCTAAGCTCTGCGCCCCAATTCAGTTACTGGACCAGGTGTTGGGCCTTCGCAGGCGGTGGCGCACGTGCTCGTGTCACCCGATGCACCGTGCTTTCTTTGTGCCCAACTTCAATGGCAGATTAGTGCAGTAGTGAGCCCTGCGTCACCCCCAGTGATTCGTGCTACGCCTGGGGTCTCAGTTCCACTTCAACTAGTCTTCTAACCCGGGGCATAGGCCCAAGTGCGACTCCACTGTTTTGTGATAATTCGGATCCACCTAACAAGCCTGCATACTCCTGTCTGTACCGCAGCGGGTTCCCAGATGCGCCCCGTTAACTTCTTCAAGTAGCCTCTTCCCGTAGGTGTCTCGTAGCTGTAACCCCGCAGTCCGGCTGTGTAACTGGAGACCGGTGCAGGCGTCACTCCAGCCCTACTCCCCTCAGAGGCACAGCGAATGGGGCCCAGCACGTCCTCCTCACCCCGGGCGGAGCCGCCAGCAGGCCCCCAAGCCACCTCGGCCCTCCGCAGCACAAGAGCACCGTGGGAGTCGAGTGCCGCTCCAGGCCCACCCACTAGCGCCTTCCCCCAGCAGCGAAGCCGACCAAGCTGCGCGCCTCTATGGCGGGAGAGCAGATGCGGCCCCAACACCTCGCCGAGACCGGCCGGCCCACGCCACAGAGCCCAGGCTCCCCGGGTACTACCACCCGAGGCCGCCTAGTCCCCGCCACGCAAGTCCGCCCGAGCCCAGTTTAGCAAGCGGCCCCGCCTCACTCACCTCGCCGTTGCAGCCCGTCCGGGGTGGCTTCCCAGTCCACCGGATCCGGTGCGCCTTCCTCGATCGGCAGGACACAACAGCGCCTCGGCGTCGCAGGTCTCTCTCGTATCCCAGCAGCTGGGCCCGTCTCACTCCCCGGCGCCGTCCACAAGGACGCATCAAAGATGCATGTGATTCCTAGGTCTCAAATGATGGATGGCCTATGTTACCTGATTCCCTGTTGTCTGCGATGGTCCGAGATCGCCATGATACTTACCATGTTGGAAGCAATGGGATAATTCATGCATTCCAGAAATATGAGTTCAATCCTCACTTTCGAACCATGGCTGAGAGTTTGTGTCAGCGATTACATGCCAGTTGTAAATACCATGAAAGACATAAGAAAGGCTGATAGACCATTTAGTTGCCTGCAGTTAGATTTTATGGAGATGCCAGTCTGTAATTGGATAAAGTATATCCTCGTGGTAGTGTGTCTTTTTTCCAGATGTGTTGAGGCATACCCAAGTAGAAGGAGTGATATTTGATTTTGCATTGTCAAATTAGTTAGATATTCGATTTTTCTTTTAAGGCTTTTTCGTAGAAGAAATGTGGCTGACAGCAAGAAAAAGTTTTTACATTGAGATAATTTCTGTAGGTAATTGTAGGGAAAATGCATATTTTAGACTGCTAGATGAATATTCAAAACTCATGGAAGTACGTAATTGTTACATTCACATCTTTTTGACTGCATCTATTGCTGAGGGAGTGACCTATCATCATCTTCCTTGTCTTGCTGTGTGTTTATAAATCTATTCTGTCAAAAGGATTTCCTTGAATTGTATCTTTCAAATAATGCTGTTTCTCTGAAGACTGTGGCTTCCGTTAGAGCCTTGCATTCTTATTATGGAAGCAAAAGCATGGGGGCAATGCCTAAATACATTGAATACATTATACAAATTAACCAAACCAACAATGCTATTAATAGATTACTTGCAAATTAAATAGATGTGAGAAAGAGTGTGTGGAAGAGCTCAATTAATGTAATGTGAGATTTAGTGGAAAAATGGAGGAGGAGAGAGAGTTTGAGTTAGATAGGAAAGAAGAAAAGTTTGGAAATGCAAAAGTGCACCCAAGACTTAGTCTTGACTGGGCATGAAAAGGGTAAATGTGTATGGTTCGAGAAAAGAAGCAGAATTAAACAGCATAAGTAGTGGGTTGGAACGAGTGTGAGGAAAGTTATGTGGCAAATAATATGATTTTGACTGGAAGAGAGCCCATTATCAAGAGGTTTATTATGCATGTGGTAGGACAGCCTATTTTAAAATCCCTCTTAATTGGGTAGGTAGCTGCTACTTAGGCTTAGCTTTTCCACTTGTCTATCAGGTGGATGAATTTGATGAAAGGGATCATACAATTGTGAAGAGAAACAAGAGTATTTCTAATCAAGTGGTAGAAGATATATTTGGTACAATGATTCTTTCAGTTGGTGTAGCATTGAAGGATGTGGAGATTAGGAAGCTATCTACTTTAGTGGATAGGTTGGTTACTAATATTGCAGGTGCCTTAACAACTATTAAAAAAGAGCTAGGCTATGCGAGCTAAGGTTATGCAAAACAGGCTAAATGTAGATATATTATTAATAAAGGAAGGCGGAATTGTGTGTACAGCAGTAGTGCACGTATATGCCTGATAACAGTAACCAAATTAACAGTTATGTTTCAAACATCACTAACATCACACATGAGATACATTTTCTTGAAGAATCAGGTGCATGGGAATGAGTTAGCTCAGTGTGTAGTTCAAATGGGAAAGGGTTTTCAAAGATTGGTGACTGGTTTGATGAGGTAGGAGAAGGTGGCTTTAGTATTATACTAACCTATACAATAATTGTTTTAATCTATGTAATGAATGTTAGACTATTTTTATTAATGGGAAGGTCTAATTGTGAGTGTCAGCAACGAGCGGAAGAAAACGAAAATGGGAAGATTAGAAGATATATGTAAGAAATGTGGTTATTGGTTGAGGGTGGTGGAAGCCCCACTCAGACAGCAACCACAATCCTTGTTACTATGAACCACAAAGTCACTAAATTAGCCTGTGTTTAACCCTCTTGTAGCTTGGCACAAAGCAGTCAGGCTTAAATCAAAGGCACTGTGTAAAGTGTTGTTTAGCACTCAAGTGGTAATAAAGTGAAAACACAACACAGTCAAATCCAATCAATTTAGAAAGATACAGTACATTTTAATGAATAAAATGACACCAAAACAAATTAAATCCAATCAGTAGAACTGGAGTTATGAATTTTCACAGTTTTAGAAATGGTATAGTGCCTAAAAGCACAAAAAAGCACCACTTGCGTTCATCTAGTCTTGCTAGACCGGAGGAAAGTCACAAGTTCAGACCGACCACAATGGAGCACGGAGAGCAGAACGGGCGGCATGGGCTGTGATCGCTGCAGCACAAAGAGACGGTTTGGTGTCACAGACGGTCATTGCTGGAGCTTCACGTTGGCGGTCACCGGCGGCTGTTGTTGCTGTAGCGCAGAGTGCAGATCTTGCTTTGCTGGTCATCGCTGGAAGTCGCTGTAGTGCAAAGAGTCAGGTTTACTGGAACTTCACGCTGGCGGTTGTCGCAGACGGCAGAGTCTCGGCATGTACGGGTCCGTTCGCAGTTGATAAAAGCCAAAAGCTTCAGGATTTCACCTTTCTTCACAGGAAGAGCTCAACTAATGCCAGCCGAAGGTCCAGGACCTGGGGAGGCACCGCTTGAGGATCAGGAACTCACTCCAGCAGAGGACAGCAGGGCTTAGGCAGGTTTAGGCAGGTCCAGTGCAGCAGGTCAACTAGGTAGTTGCAGGGAGGCCTCTGCAGCTTGTTGTGTCCCTGTAGCTCAGGCAGGAGGAGACAGGAGGCTGCAACTGGACTCAGCTGGAATGAGTCCTGATTCTCAAGAGGTGGCCCCAGGTCCTGGACCCTTGGCTAGCATCAGTGGAAGCTCCTCCAAGAAGAAAGGGTGAAATTACTGAAGTTTGGGCTCATCATGACAGCAAACTGGGCCCTTCAGGTCAAAACTCAGTCGCCCGCAACGACTGCCAGTGTAGAGCTCAGGTGAGACCTGCTCTTTGCGCCAACAGCAACCACCAGCGATGACCGGCAACACGATGGCTGCACTTTTAGCTACAGCAACAACAGCCCGCAGTGACCACTAACAGGAAGTTACAGCAACGACCATCTGCTCCACCTGGCCAGCGCTTCGTGCTACAGCTACAACCGACTGCAACATCCAAACTGCTCCTTGCTGTGCAGCAATCACCATTCGCGACGCTTGACCTGCTGCTTGCAGCCTCCTCCAACAAGAATGGAACTCTTCACGCCAGACTTGAGAAGGTAACTCCTCAGTGGGACCAACCTGGTTCCTGTGTCCAACACACCCTCCATTGTGGTTGGCCTGAACTTGTGACGTTCCCCCGGTCTAGCATGACCAGATGAGCACGAGTGGTGCTTTATGCTTTTAGGCACTATTTGCACTAAAAGCTTTAAAAGTTAATATCTCCAGTTCGACTGATTGGATTTTTTGTTCTGGTATCATCTAAATTATTAACATTTACTCTAGTTTTCTAAATTACTTTGGGATTTTTCTTGCATTGTTTTTTCACTTTATTATGGTTTGTATGCTGCATTAATACTATACATAGTGCCTCTAAGTTAAGCCTGACTGCTTTTTTGCCAAGCTTCCAGAGAGTTAACCACAGATTAATTTAGTGACTTTTGTGGTTCACTGTGACAAGTATTGTGGTTGTTGCCTGAGTGAGCTTTCCACTCCCTTCAACCAATGTCCCAATTTCTTACATTGGTGTTCGGCGGTGGGATCCAGTACTTGTGTTTGTGCACGAGTTCTGTTTGCAATGGAGGAGGCCGCGAAGAACAGGTAGTGTTTGTGCAGTACCACTCAATTATGTTGTGTAACACTAAAATCCCATAGATAACTTGATACCAGATTCAGTTTTTTTAAATTCTTCTTAGTCTGCGTTTGGACATTTTGTGTTTCTTACTCCAAATTTAAATCTTGCTGCACATCCTTTTGCTACAATGGAGGTGGGGCTGAGCAACATTGTCAGCCTCAGCAAGGTGGTGCTGCAGAGGGTCTGCAAGGGGAGAGGCCTGCTTGTGGGAAAGAAGGCCACTAAAGTAGACCTCCAAATAGCCCTCAGAACCTTTGAGGAAGTCAGAAGAATGCAGGCCACACCAGGGGAGCAAGAGGAGGATGACCCTGAGGATGGGGAGGTAGACTTGGAGGATGTGGAGGAGGAAGAGAATGGTGGGCCACAAGCCCTTATCTGCAGTAGCAGGAGGGCTCTATGCCCACAGGAGCAGGGAGCAGTGTGTCAGGGCAGGAAGCAGCGTGCCCTCCCACAACCTGTTCCCCAAGGAGCTGGAAGACAGGAGGGCTGAAAGGGAGTTTAGGCTGCAGGTAGCCAAACTCAAGATGGGAGAATGGGGGAAAAGAAACTTCCCCTGGAGAAGAGGAAATTCAGCTAGCTCATGAGATGAGTCAGAAAGAGCTGGACCTCAAGGGCAAACAGCCCACAGAGTCCAGCAGCATTGATGGCAGCAATAATCTCATGAGTAGGGAAAGAAAGAAATGTATACAAATGTGTATACAATATATCTAAAAACACAAAAGACAGTGGCATGTGTTCCCTGTGAAAAAAACTGCCCTCACTCACAAAATTGTGACATGCTTCATCATAGGGTGTGCTACAAACACCCCCGCGCAGACCAACGCCTGGGGTGGAGCAACAGGGAGGGGAAGACAATACACACAATGACATTTCTTGGGATCACCGAAGAAAAAGTGCAGCCAGTACGAGTTAAAACTAGCTCGGATGTATACCCACTCCCAAATTTTTTCCGGGAGCATCTGGCTAGATTTAAAAACGTGAAGGACAGAGGTGAAAGGAGAAAATTAAGATTCCTTCACCCATCCTTACTGCCAAGGTGTTGACATGTTTCTGCCGTAAAAGGTGTGCCCATAAAAAAGGGTCACTCTGCATTCATCAGGACCCTTCGGGACCCAAAAAGGGAGGTCCCCTCTGATCCTACCTCCGGTATCTGTGGAATGTGCTCCTAGTCATGCAGAGATACCTTGATCAACACACAATTCGTGTTCTGTGAAATAAGAAAAAGGAAAGTAAAAAATAATCACTCATCCACTCAAAGACTCAAAAGGTTACAGGGAGAGGTATTACCTGGCCCTCATATGCCACAAAACAACACGCACCACACAGAAAAACGCTCGTAGGTACTCGTAGACCTTAATCTGAGCATTATAATCCAACTTGGACACAGACATTCAATGTGCGGAGTTTCACACATCCACAATACCCATGCGACACGTTCCGGGGAACCATCCATTAAAAAATATCCAATTATCCTTGTTGTTGCATCAAAGTAAGGGGGCACTCACCGAGTTTCATAGATAAAGTCTCTAGAAATGGAGAGGTGTGGGGGTGACCCCCTGTAGTCAAACTCTGAAGGAGAAACAAAAATACATATATGTTCATATATACTAGATGTTATCAGCATGCATAATCGCTTGCAGACTGTGATTATGGAGGCAATAAAAAGTGGTACATAGTCTCCTCAGCACTCCAGCGTAACTCTCACTAGTGCATGAGAAAAGCGGTATCAGTAATTGGAATTGGCAGGAAAGAGTGGAAATGTTCCTGTTGTCGGTATACACACCCTCCAACCAAATCATGAGGGAGACTATAGGTCTAAATCCCATAGCGTGTTGCAAGGGGATGTCCGGCAGCCCAAAGTCGTGCCGTAGCACTCGTAGACTCTTAGGCAGTCCCCTGCGAAAGAACAAGTTACCATGCTCCCATAATCGTTGTAGGAACGTTAAATAAATCGGGATTGTCACCGGCCCCCCTTCCTACTTACTACGTCAAGGTGGGTACACCGCTCAGATAATTTCCAAATCCTCGCTGCGAAGGTGGCGAGGCTCTCTGCTGCCCGTCCCTACATGCAGGGGCTGGTTCCGGTCACATGCGATGGACGTCACTGACGCCATCGCGTCATCGGTGAGTGTCTTCTTATTTTACTAACTTTATTGAAAAGGGTGGTAAAATGACAAATCCAGAGCAATTGTGCTTTCTTAATGTTGGAAAACGAGGCAGTATCTGTGAGGCCTGCACAAATAACATGACTACATTTGTCCTTCACTGGGAACCAAACACCCAATTGTAGCGCCTGACTCTCAGAGGGTAGCGTTGCAGAGCAGTCTGAGGCTTACTCAAGGGAGGTGGTGTGGGCTAGTAATCGCCATTTGCAGGTGCGCAGTAATAACACTCAATAATTGATTGTCCAGTCTGTACTTTGCTTTATAAAAGTAAGAGTACATTTATTAAACACACACACTACTCAATACTATGCACCAATTTACAAATATACATAAGCTGTTGGAATTACTTTGTGACATTGCATAACATCTCCACCCCTCCCGCAGGGGGGTGGGGTCTAGTACCACCACTCCCATGAATGCACATCATCTTGCCCCCAAATGCAGGTAGTTGAACATAACCTGGAGCAAGGGCCCTGCGCACTGGCACCATCCCAGTGGCGACCCGCCCCATTACCTCAACCAGCATTTAAAATAGGTACACCTGCCTTGGTGACACACAACCCTGACTGAGCATTTCCTACTGACCATGAAGTATACACCTCTATATCTTAAGGGCTAGCAGTCTGGGTTCTTCACCTAAGCGCAGCAGCAAGAATACATGTTTAAGCATCCCTTTAGATTGACAGTACTCATCACATTTGAGGATCATTAGAATGCATTGCAATTACAGCCCCTAAAGGCATCACAGATGAAATCACAGGATTACGCATATACAGCCAGACACCCTAGCAGGAATGTCTGGCAACATAACCCCACTTTGCTTATAACATCACCTTACACAGGTACTTCACATTACACATGTGACCTTCAGTCCCTCTAAAAGAAATAACGTTAATAAATGCATTTCTGGTGCAATTACACCTTTTCACCTCCAGGGAATGCCCTTCTCCAGACATCCCCAGCTCAGCCTTTCACTCCTTGAGACACTTCTCAGTACACCCCCAGCTGTAGAACGAAAGTTCCAGCCCAGGAGGAGTTAATGCTTATGCTGAGCCCTTGAGGGGTTATTCTTTTAGGTCCCCTAGAAACTTAGGGGGGGACTTTCCTCTTCGTGCTGGGGGAGACTGCGCTTCTCCAGCAGCTCCCCCTGCACCCTGGCACTCACTTGGTGGTGACCCCGTCCTCCTGGGGCCACCACGCACAGAGAAAAAGCGGTTTGCCCTTTCAGGCCGGTCCTGGCCTGCAAGGCATTATGGGGCGATTCCTCCGGCTCCATGAATATTAGATGAACGGCTCTCCCGCTGTGCTGGGGAGAGCCGCGCTTGTGGTGCTGGCGGTCCTCCGCCTCGTTCTCGCCTCGTTGGGGGTCCCGGTCCCACCCGGACCCCCAGGTGAGTGTTCCCTGCGGCTCGGGGAGCCCACCCCGGCCGCTCCTCTTTTCGCGGGGCCCGGTCCCACCCGGGCCCCCGCACTGCCACCTCTTCTCTTCCTTGTGGGGGTCCCGGTCCCACCCGGGACCCCCGCATGCCCACACGTTGAAGGGCAGCCCGGGGAGCCCACCCCCGGCGGCCCCCGCTGGCTACCCGCTCGGCCAGCACCCTCGCGTGCGGCCGCGGGAGCCGGCAGCGTAGTTCTGGCCTGCCCGCTCCGGCGGGCAGAAGCGCTGGACTTCTCCGGTCCTCGGGGGAGTGCGGCTGCACTCTCCCGGCCTCCTCCTTCTTCACGGGGCCCGGAGATGGGATCCCAGGCCCCCTGGCACTCCGTCCCGGGGAGCGCAACTGCGCTCCCCAACCTCGGCTCTTCCGCGGGGGCCAGGCTGGGCTCCTGGCCCCCTTTCAGGGCATTTTCACGGGGAGCGCGATGGCGCTCCCCAGCTGGCATCTTCGCGGGGGGCGCGATGGCGCTCCCCCGCCTCCATCTTCGGCGGGGGCCAGGGTGGGCTCCTGGCCCCCTTGCAGGGCATTTGCACGGGGAGCGCGACGGCGCTCCCCGGCTGGCATCTTCGCCGGGGGGCCAGGGTGGGCATCTTCGCGGGGGGGCCAGGGTGGGCTTCTGGCCCCCTTGCAAGGCATCTTCCCTCCTGCTGGGGGCAGCCCCCGGGACCTGACCCACCCCGGGGGCATAATTGCGACCGGCGGCAGAGCCCCACGCGCTTCGTCGTCGGTCCCAGGCGGGGTCAAAGGTCGCCTACCTTCTGGGGGGCATATCTCGGCCCCCAGGCTGCCGATTTGCACCATTCCGGCCTCCTTTCGCTCCGGATGGCCAGCTCTACCCGTCTGGAGCACTTGTGGCTGCCCTCTTCGCCTCCAAGAGGGTGAACTTCAGCAGGGAGCTGTTTTCACCGGCTCCCTGCGCCAGCCTTTCGCCTGGCTCTCCTCCTGGCTCTCCTCCTGGCTCTCCTCCTGGGCCTCTCTTCTCCCTGCGCAGAGGCCCCTGCTTCTGCGCACTGGTCCTGGTCTTTTCTCCTGGCGCTGTTCAGGAATCTGGGATAGTCAGGGGGTTCCTCCTTCCAACTGCCCATTGCGCCAGGCTCCAGCACCTTCTGCCTCAGCAGACCACACCCCAGAGAGAGCTTCTCTTCCTGTGCAAACACTTTTTAAAGTTTGGGGAGGGGGTTGGCAGGAAGTCTCTGTTTGTCCTATCAAACAGCGACACATCACTTCACTGCCCCTGCTCCCTCCTTCCTGCCCAGGCCTCTGGGTTTGTTCAAGATGGCGTCGTCCAGGGTCTCCTGCCACATGGTCTCAGAAAGCCCTTTCCCCCCCAGTGCTGCCTTCACCCTGGTGCAGCTTGGTGCCTGGCACCCAGTGACAGCTGCTGATGGATTAGCCTGTAGCTCCACCCATCTTCTCTCCTTGGAGTGAAGGTCTTCGCTCTGGGAAGAAAGGTCATTAATCTAACCTGCCAGGGCCAGACCCCAGCCAGGCCCTGGTTATGAGCTGACTCAGAGAAATATGACATTTCTGGATGACCCAAAAGCAGTACAAATATGACTTTGGACTCTGCAGAATACTTCTTCTCACACCCGTTACAGTGGACTTTGGTGCGTGTCTGGAATTTGTAGGCCCTAGGAAAGTAAAACTAGCCCATGTGCTCCCTATCCCCATAAGAGAATAATGGAATAAACACTGTAAAGCACACTGACTTTCCCTGGCATGTTTCTTCCCACTGTATAAAGCCTATTCCATGTCACCACCCAATTCTGCATAAGTCCTGCCACACCATTCACTTTGTAGCTGCTCCTGGACTGCGCACGCCAGGAATCTCCCCTGCTCAGCCCGTACACGTGTGCACACGCCTGTACACATGTGTCTGCATGTAACCAGCCCGGTGTCCTTTACTCCAGCTGCTGCGCAGCGACCTGGTCAAGCCAGGGGGACACCAGTAAAATCCCCATGCAGTCTCTTTCATTATGCGTTTACTGTGGGTGAGTCCCAACTTATGAGGCTCCCCCACAGTAAAAGCTCAACAATTAGGTGTTCAAAAAGCGAAAAATCCGGGCGGCCCATAGTGTCAGAACCACCTGCTAACACACGCCGCGCCCAGCTGATTCCTACAGGGAAGAAGTAGCCACTCTACATGGGTACACTTCCCGTAGTCAGCGATAACTAGTTATAAGGGATTCTGACCAGACCCCCCTTACTCACCAGTTATCCGCACAGACCACCTACTCCTCCCATCCATGAAATCTCCACCCATGACAGGGATCCCAGACTACCCTAAGAACCCTCCGGGCTCTAGGTTAGATACCTCTAGGTCACTCATGGTCTACATGGACTCAGCCTCACTAGGCTCACCTTTGCCCTTGGGCATGCAACACTATGCCTACCACACTTCTCTGGACAAGGGTACAGTGCCTCAGCATCAATGCGGTCTTCTGGGATAGGTCTACATCCCATCCCCGGGGTCACTAGCTGGTCTCCCTTCCGGAGTTTGTTCCAATCAGTACCCTCTCTCCGTTTGGTCTTTGCACCCCAAAGATGCAACCTCTCTGGACCCTCACCCTCAGCCTGCCGCTGGGGTCATTCTGCTGCCACCACCCTTTCGGGATGACTGTCTTCCCTGAAGAAAGCACAGCCACTCATGCTTTTCCCACACAGAAAAGCTCCTCTGGCCACTGGCCTGACTCCCAGAATAGGACCTCATACCGGCCTCACTACCACACTGGCAGTGCCAGGGAGGAACACTGAGGGTGCCTCGTCAGACATCCTGCAGCTCATTCCCCCCGTCAGTAGTTCCACACTGAAACTACCCCGGGAACCTAGACCCCTTCCTTGTTCTCCGCTGCGAGAACAGGGCCTATGCACCCTTCCCTCCAAGAGGCGCGCTCTCCTCCCGGAGTACCCTTAGAGAGCCTGTGGGCCCCGAGTTAGCTAGACCTAGGCTCACCTCTCATGGCTCTCCCCGGTCTCCCTGCAGTGCCTTGGGAGACCGTCCAGGGACCCAAATGGTCCCTGGATGGCCTGCACCACCCCTTATGAAGAGCAGGGTCCCTTCACTTAAGATAGGCCCCACCTGCCTTCAGGGTAGTACTACCACACTCAGCCAGGGACCCTAAAGATCCTGGCTAGGCCTGCACCCCCCTGTTGGGAAACACAGGGTCCCTTCACTTAAGATGGGCCCCACCTGTGTTCAGGGCGGTACTACCTCCATCAGCCAGGGACCCTAAAGATCCCGGCTAGGCCTGCACCACCCCTTTGGGAAACACAGGGTCCCTTCACTTAAGATGGGCCCCACCTGTGTTCAGGGTGGTACTACCTTGCAGAAGTCCATCTCCTGCATCAAGCTAGGGGAACACCCCCATGCTCCTGGTCCTGGGGTCCAAGCCCCACAGGACCTACCTGACTGGTCACCGGCTAGGCATCGCCCCAGCCACCACTTCAGGTTCACAACACCAGCTCCAGAATGACATCCTGTTGCTTCCTTGGGTAACCACTTACCCGACCCTGACACCTCAGGGTCCACCACTAACCCTTCACCTGGAATCTAGGGAGCACATCACCCCCACTCAGATCTCCACTGGGTCAGTTACCTAGCCCACCTAGGGTACCTAGGGGCTACCACTATACATCCTGCTCAAGAACTACCCTCCTTTGGGGCCACCCACTACCATGGGCCACCCCTGGGTTGCTCACCTCCCAGTTAACCTGGGGGGCCTGCCGGACACACAACTCTACCATACCCTCCTCCCACCGTGGGAAAAGTTTCTTGGGGTCCCCCACCATGGGAACCCTTGGGGTGTTAATACCCGGGGTAAAGAAACCTCCTGCCCCACCCTTCCAGTGGTTTCGGCCTGCGCCAATGGCAAGAAAACTTTCAGCGGGGGAAGGATATCTGGGGCCCCTTCTGTGGAAACCCTCCCTGCCCTTAAAAAGCGCGGGAATCTCCCAGGACCCCCTACCTCTCCTGTCCCCCACAAAGGTCAATCCACCCCTACACCTCCATCTGTGATGTAGGTATCAGTTGCTGTCCCTATCTCTTGAGGAGACACCCTCCTCATGCAGGTGTAGTGCGTGTAGTGTTAGGGTTCAAAGGGGTACAATATGGCTTAGAACATTTGTATGCAATCATTTCCTGGAAAGCACCATCCCGCTAGCACTTGATAATCAACATAACTCAGTCATATCAATACAGTTTACATTTAAACCATAATATCTTCACATGACATATATGTGCGCGGGGCTTTCCTTTCCCATACTTATAGTTCACATAACCACAACTTTGAACCCTTCTCAGAGCATTGCGCTCTTCCATTTGCTCATTACTGCATAGGTAATGTGTGGCAAAACTGGCCTTATCAAATGCTATAAATGAGCACCAGAATGGGATACTATGTTTCCCGCCGGTAGACACCAATGTTGGAAAACGAAGCAGTATCTGTGAGGCCTGAACAAATAACATGACTACATTTGTCCTTCACTGGGAACCAAACACCCAATTGTAGCGCCTGACTCTCAGAGGGTAGCGTTGCAGAGCAGTCTGAGGTTTACTCAAGGGAGGTGGTGTGGGCAAGTAATCGCCATTTGCAGGTGCGCAGTAATAACACTCAATAATTGATTGTCCAGTCTATACTTTGCTTTATAAAAGTAAGAGTACATTTATTAAACACACACACTACTCAATACTATGCACCAATTTACAAATATACATAAGCTGTTGGAATTACTTTGTGACATTGCATAACATCTCCACCCCTCCCGCAGGGGGGTGGGGTCTAGTACCACCACTCCCATGTATGCACATCATCTTGCCCCCAAATGCAGGTAGTTGAACATAACCTGGAGCGAGGGCCCTGCGCACTGGCACCATCCCAGTGGCGACCCGCCCCATTACCTCAACCAGCATTTAAAATAGGTACACCTTCCTTGGTGACACACAACCCTGACTGAGCATTTCCTACTGACCATGAAGTATACACCTCTACATCTTAAGGGCTAGCAGTCTGGGTTCTTCACCTGAGCGCAGCAGCAAGAATACATGTTTAAGCATCCCTTTAGATTGACAGTACTCATCACATTTGAAGATCATTAGAATGCATTGCAATTACAGCCCCTAAAGGCATCACAGATGAAATCACAGAATTACGCATATACAGCCACACACCCTAGCAGGAATGTCTGGCAACATAACCCCACTTTGCTTATGACATCACCTTACACAGGTACTTCACATTACACATGTGACCTTCAGTCCCTCTAAAAGAAATAACGTTAATAAATGCATTTCTGGTGCAATTACACCTCTTCATCTCCAGAGGATGCCCTTCTCCAGACATCCCCAGCTCAGCCTTTCACTCCTTGAGACACTTCTCAGTACACCCCACGCTGTAGAACGAAAGTTCTAGCCCAGGAGGTGTTAATGCTTATTCTGAGCCCTTGAGGTTTTATTCTTTTAGGTCCCCTAGAAACTTAGGGGGGGACTTTCCTCTTCGTGCTTGGGGAGACTGCACTTCTCCAGCAGCTCCCCCTGCATCCAGGCACTCACTTGGTGGTGACCCCGTCCTCCTGGGGCCACTACGCACAGAGAAAAAGCGGTTTGCCCTTGCAGGCCGGTCCTGGCCTGCAAGGCATTATGGGGCGATTCCTCTGGCTCCATGAATATTTGATGAGCGGCTCTCCCGCTGTGCCGGGGACAGCCGCGCTTGTGGTGCTGGCGGTCCTCTGCCACGTTCTCTCCTCGTTGGGGGGCCCGGTCCCACCCGGACCCCCAGGTGAGTGTTCCCTGCGGCTCGGGGAGCCCACCCCCGGCCGCTCTTCTTTTCGCGGGGCCCGGTCCCACCCGGGCCCCCGCACTGCCACCTCTTCTCTTCCTTGTGGGGTTCCCGGTCCCACCTGGGACCCCCGCATGCCCACATGTTGGAGGGCAGCCCAGGGAGCCCACCCCCGGCTGCCCCCGCCGGCTCCCCGCTCGGCCAGCACCCTCGCATGCGGCCGCGGGAGCCGGCAGCGTAGTTCTGGCCTGCCCGCTCCGGTGGGCAGACGCGCTGGACTTCTCCGGTCTTCGGGGGAGTGCGGCTGCACTCTCCCGGCCTCCTTCTTCTTCACGGGGCCCGGAGATGGGATCCTGGGCCCCCAGGCACTTCGTACTGGGGAGCGCGATGGCGCTCCCCAACCTCGGCTCTTCCGCGGGGGCCAGGGTGGGCTCCTGGCCCCCTTTCAGGGCATTTTCATGGGGAGCGTGACGGCGCTCCCCGGCTGGCATCTTCGCAGGGAGCGCGATGGCGCTCCCCGGCTTCCCTTCTGCTGGGGGCAGCCCCTGGGACCTGATCCACCCCGGGGGCATAATTGCGACCGGCGGCGGAGCCCCACGCGCTTCGTCGTCGGTCCCAGGCGGGGTCAAAGGTCGCCTACCTTCTGAGGGGCATATCTCGGCCCCCAGGCTGCCGATTTGCACCATTCTGGCCGCCTTTCGCTCCGGATGGCCAGCTCTACCCGTCTGGAGCACTTGTCGCTGCCCTCTTCGCCTCCAAGAGGGTGAACTTCAGCAGGGAGCTGTTTTCACCGGCTCCCTTCGCCAGCCTTTCGCCTGGCTCTCCTCCTGGGCCTCTCTTCTCCCTGCGCAGAGGCCCCTGCTTCTGCGCACTGATCCTGGTCTCTTCTCCTGGCGCTGTTCAGGATCCTGGGATAGTCAGGGGGTTCCTCCTTCCAACTGCCCATTGCGCCAGGCTCCAGCACCTTCTGCCTCAGCAGACCACACCCCAGAGAGAGCCTCTCTTCCTGTGCAAACACTTTTTAAAGTTTGGGGAGGGGGTTGGCAGGAAGTCTCTGTTTGTCCTATCAAACAGCGACACATCACTTTACTGCCCCTGCTTCCTCCTTCCTGCCCAGGCCTCTGGGTTTGTTCAAGATGGCGTCGTCCAGGGTCTCCTGCCACATGGTCTCTGAAAGCCCCTTCCCCCCCAGTGCTGCCTTCACCCTGGTTCAATACAAAAGGGGATGATGGACGGAACGTTTGAGCCAATCAAACACTCACCCCCAGTCAACTGATCTGGGTTTAATCCATCATCATTCTTTAGCTCACTCCACCACCCCAGTTCAGACATGGCCATATGCAAATCAGTCTGACCCTGTGCCTCATGGGAACAGTCCAGCCCGAACTGCCAAGCCATGTCTTCCCTGGACCGGAAACAAGCATCCTAGGACCGGTTTCTGGCATTTCAGCCGTCATCAGCCAGGCTTGCTTGAATCCAGTGGCAAAGTGAGCAAGGGACCCACGTCTGGGCATACCCCCGCCAACTTAGGGCGACCAAAGCGATACAAAAGGGATGATGGACGGAACGTTTGAGCCAATCAAACACTCACCCCCAGTCAACTGATCTGGGTTTAATCCATCATCATTCTTTAGCTCACTCCACCACCCCAGTTCAGACATGGCCATATGCAAATCAGTCTGACCCTGTGCCTCATGGGAACAGTCCAGCCCGAACTGCCAAGCCATGTCTTCCCTGGACCGGAAACAAGCATCCTAGGACCGGTTTCTGGCATTTCAGCCGTCATCAGCCAGGCTTGCTTGAATCCAGTGGCAAAGTGAGCAAGGGACCCACGTCTGGGCATACCCCGCCAACTTAGGGCGACCAAAGCGATACAAAAGGGGATGATGGACGGAACGTTTGAGCCAATCAAACACTCACCCCCAGTCAACTGATCTGGGTTTAATCCATCATCATTCTTTAGCTCACTCCACCACCCCAGTTCAGACATGGCCATATGCAAATCAGTCTGACCCTGTGCCTCATGGGAACAGTCCAGCCCGAACTGCCAAGCCATGTCTTCCCTGGACCGGAAACAAGCATCCTAGGACCGGTTTCTGGCATTTCAGCCGTCATCAGCCAGGCTTGCTTGAATCCAGTGGCAAAGTGAGCAAGGGACCCACGTCTGGGCATACCCCCGCCAACTTAGGGCAACCAAAGCGATACAAAAGGGGATGATGGACGGAACGTTTGAGCCAATCAAACACTCACCCCCAGTCAACTGATCTGGGTTTAATCCATCATCATTCTTTAGCTCACTCCACCACCCCAGTTCAGACATGGCCATATGCAAATCAGTCTGACCCTGTGCCTCATGGGAACAGTCCAGCCCGAACTGCCAAGCCATGTCTTCCCTGGACCGGAAACAAGCATCCTAGGACCGGTTTCTGGCATTTCAGCCGTCATCAGCCAGGCTTGCTTGAATCCAGTGGCAAAGTGAGCAAGGGACCCACGTCTGGGCATACCCCCGCCAACTTAGGGCGACCAAAGCGATACAAAAGGGGATGATGGACGGAACGTTTGAGCCAATCAAACACTCACCCCCAGTCAACTGATCTGGGTTTAATCCATCATCATTCTTTAGCTCACTCCACCACCCCAGTTCAGACATGGCCATATGCAAATCACCCTGGTTCAGCTTGGTGCCTGGCACCCAGTGACAGCTGCTGATGGATTAGCCTGTAGCTCTACCCATTTTCCCTCCTTGGAGGGAAGGTCTTCGCTCTGGGAAGAAAGGTCATTAATCTAACCTGCCAGGGCCAGACCTCAGCCAGGCCCTGGTTATGAGCTGACTCAGAGAAATATGACATTTCTGGATGACCCAAAAGCAGTACAAATATGACTTTGGACTCTGCAGAATACTTCTTCTCACACCCGTTACAGTGGACTTTGATGCGTGTCTGGAATTTGTAGGCCCTAGGAAAGTAAAACTAGCCCATGTGCTCCCTATCCCCATAAGAGAATAATGGAATAAACACTGTAAAGCACACTGACTTTCCCTGGCATGTTTCTTCCCACTGTATAAAGCCTATTCCATGTCACCACCCAATTCTGCATAAGTCCTGCCACACCATTCACTTTGTAGCTGCTCCTGGACTGCGCACGCCAGGAATCTCCCCTGCACAGCCCGTACACGTGTGCACACGCCTGTACACATGTGTCTGCATGTAACCAGCCCGGTGTCCTTTACTCCAGCTGCTGCGCAGCGGCCTGGTGAAGCCAGGGGGACACCAGTAAAATCCCCATGCAGTCTCTTTCATTATGCGTTTACTGTGGGTGAGTCCCAACTTATGAGGCTCCCCCACAGTAAAAGCTCAACAATTAGGTGTTCAAAAAGTGAAAAATCCGGGCGGCCCATAGTGTCAGAACCACCTTCTAACACTTATAAAAAAAGATACATCAGTTATGGTAGAAAACTCGTGGAACATCCTATATGTGTAATACCCTGCTATTTCTGATGGAGAATGGTCGGGGGTCTCTTACAGGTATTTTGGACCAGAATATCTCCGTACATTGAATAGGGAAAAAGCTCTTGTTAAAAGGGAAAGTCAGTTTTGGTGAACAGCTAGCAGAAACACATACTATGTCATGATTCCCTGATATTAGTGCTGGAAAATGGTAGGGGGTCATAACAAGTTAATGGATAAGTCTACCCATCGCATAAACAAAAGGGCACCTTGTATCTGCAGACCCACGGAACATCCATGGGTAGTACATTCGCCCCTAGTCTGGCGGGCCTGTACTTTGGGCCCTTTGAAAATGAATACATCTACAATGAGGGCAACATATGGTCTAACAACATCAGATTATGGCGCAGATACATAGACGACGTTCTAGTGATATGTAGAGGTGATCTCTCAATCAATCAATCAGGGAATTGTAAGCGCGCTACTCACCCGTGAGGGTCTCAAGGCGCTGAGGGGGGGTCCGCAGATCTGTTTAGCCGAAGAGCCAGGTCTTGAGGGTCTTCCTGAAGGTGTTCAGGAGAGGGCGCGTCTGATGTCTGCCGGTAGCTTGTTCCAGGTCTTGGCTGCAATGTGAGAGAAGGATCTTCCGCCTGCTCTGGCTCTGTGGATGCGCGGGGTTTCGGCCAGTGCGTGGTTGGAAGATCGGAGGTTTCTTTTGGGTACGTGGAAGTTGATTCTGTCGTTGAGGTATTTGGGTCCGTTGTTGTTGTTGTTGGGTCCATTTGTAGGCGTGAGTGAGGATTTTGAAAGTGACTCTTTTCTCCACGGGGAGCCAGTGGAGACTTCGTAGGTGTTGGCTGATGTGTTCGTGTCGGGGGATGCCGAGGACGAGTCTGGCGGCGGTGTTCTGTACTGTATGGAGTTTGCGGAATAGGGACTTGTTGATGCCGGCGTAGAGTGCGTTTCCATAGTCCAGTCTGCTGGTGATGAGTGCGTGGGTGACTGTCTTCCTTGACTCAGGGGGGATCCACTTGAAGGTCTTGCGGAGGATACGGAGGGTGTTGAAGCAGCTGGAGGTGACGGCGTTGACCTGTCGGTTCATGGAGAGTGATGAGTTGAGTACGATGCCGAGGTTCTTGGCGTGGTCTGAGGGGGTAGGTGGGCTTCCGAGGGCGGTCGGCCACCAGGTGCTGTCCCATGCAGAAGGGGTGGTACCGAGGACGAGTACTTCTGTCTTCTCGGCGTTGAGCTTCAGGCAGCTGTTGGTCATCCAGACTGCGACGTCTTGTATTCCTTTCTGGAAGTTGAGTTTGGCAGTGGTGGGGTCTTTGGTGAGGGAGAGGATGAGCTGGATGTCGTCGGCGTAGGATATGATGTTGAGGCCGTGTTGTCGGACGATGGCTGCGAGGGGGGCCATGTAAATGTTGAAGAGGGTGGGGCTCAGTGATGAACCCTGTGGGACTCCGCAGGTTATTTTCGTGGGGTCGGAGAGGAAGTGTGGGAGTCTGATCCTTTGGCTTCTTCCGGTGAGGAATGATCGGATCCAGTCCAGGGCTGTTCCTTGTATGCCTGCGTCGTGTAGTCTGACGACTAGTGTGCGATGGGAGACAGTGTCGAAGGCCGCTGATAGGTCGAGTAGGATGAGGGCTGCGGAGTGGCCTTGGTCTAGGAGGGTGCGGATGTCGTCTGTGGCGGCGAGTAGGGCGGTCTCTGTGCTGTGGTTGCTTCGGAATCCGGATTGGGACGGGTCGAGGACGGCGTTTTCTTCAATGAATCGTGTCAGTTTCCTGTTGACTGTTTTCTCTGCAACTTTGGCTGCGAAGGGGAGGAGCGAGATGGGCCGATAGTTCTTGAGGTCGGTGGGGTCAGCTGTGGGCTTCTTGAGCAGGG
This sequence comes from Calotriton arnoldi, assembly GCA_963921515.1. Taxonomy (NCBI): domain Eukaryota; kingdom Metazoa; phylum Chordata; class Amphibia; order Caudata; family Salamandridae; genus Calotriton; species Calotriton arnoldi. Next base: position 1,458,762 of record CAWUFW010004240.1, read on the forward strand.
GTCTGACTTCTGCGCGTTTCCAGTCGTCTGGGAAGGTGCCTGTTTTGGAGGTGGTGTTGATGGTGCGTTGTAGTTCGGGTGCGATGGCGGCCACGGCAACTGTTCAAAAATTTCTGGTGTGGTTAAATGACCGTAACCCTTTACTGCATTTTACCTCTACCATCACAAAAACTGAATTACCTTTCCTGTATCTGATCATTGAACCCAAAGAAGGAGGGCTCTCCACCCGTGTTTATCATAAACCCACAGACAAGAACTCCCTGCTCTCTTATGATAGTTTCCATCCGAAATCTCTAAGAGAGAATTTACCAGTGAGACAATTCTTCCGCCTACGAAGCAATTGCACTGACAGGATGGCCTTTAATGATGAAGCCGCCATTCTGACCAACAAAATCCAGAACAGGGGTTACCCGACTAGGGTGATTAAACGAGCTAAAAAGAGAGCCCTGAACACGAACAGGGAAACCCTCCTGAAAAAGTTGAAAGAACACCAAAAAAGAACACCATATGTGTTACCACCTTCAACACGGCCTCACATCATATCAAACGTCTGATACTCAAGAATTGGAGAATATTGAATTCTAACGGTCTTGATCTGCAAAAACCATTGTTCTCCTTTAAAAGGAGCGCCAGGGGGCGTGGCCAAGATGGCGGCGAGGTAGGACGCGAATCCGTGTCTCTCCGGCGCCGCCGTTCTAAAGCCTTGTCACATCGCCCATCCTGGTGCTCTACTGCCCGTGAAACGAGGTGGCGGACGGTTGGAGGCACCCCGCGAATCGTTCACAGCGCTCGGAACCGCCTGGAGCCGCTGTGACTGAGCCTGACGGAGACTGGCGCTCTGCGGCCTGCGCAGGCCCGCGGGGCCCTGAAGGAGGTCTGGAGCCCGCTGCAAACGGGGCCTAGCGGTGAGGGGTGCGGAGCCTTCCCCCCCCCTCTCCCCAATCACAGATTACCTGCTGTCGGCGGTGTAACGTGGGCACCTGCGGCCCGGAGCGGGACTGCCGGGCCTGGGGAGGCCTGCCCCGACTGGTGCCGGTGTTCGTCTAGGAGCCGCGGGACGCAGGAGGCGACCCAGCACCCTGCCCCCGCCCGGCTGTGGACCCTATCAACAAGTGAGTGAGCGGGGGAGCGAAATAACCTCAGGGCCTGGGAATCGCACTATCGGTCCGCGGGTCGGCGGATGGTGCACAGCGCGTTGGGGGAGGAGCGACCGGAGGCCCCCCAGGCCCGACTCTGGTTCTGACTGCACGCACGAGCGGCGAGGCCCCTGGGAGGTGGTAGCGGGGGCTCTGACTCCAGCGACCTGAAAGCATTGGTGCTGCTGAGCCTGGACGCGGCGAGGGTGGAGTGAGACCTCCACCAGCTGATTACCAAACTGGTGCCGGTGCACGTCGTGAAACGGATCTGGTAAGAGGAGCCTGTCGGCTCTGCTTTGGAGCGTATAGGTGCAGCTGGGCCTGGGTGGTGGACGACGCAGACGACGGGGGCACGGACTTCCCTGAGGCTTTCTGACACTTTAGGGTTGCCCTGAGCACTACGGCCCGGTCCCCTGGTGGCGGAAAGGGTCGACATGGCCGCTGGGCGCACTCGGAAGGAGAAACCCCTGAAAGATCTCCTCCTCAAACAATCAGGGCAATCAACTTCTGCTGGTGAAAAGGCGACAAACATGTCAGAGGCCGATGAGACCCCAGCGACTAAAGCCTTTATGCTCGAACTGTTCACGGCGATGAAGGCCGACCTCCAGGAATTCCAATCGCAGCTGGTGGCTGATCTGAAGGAGGTGCGGCGGGATGTGGACGACATCGGGGAACGCGTAGCCACCCTCGAGGAGCACGACATTAGTAGAGCAGAGGAGATCCACCACCTACAGCAAGATATGCTGCGCCTCAGGGAGCAGAATGTCGACCTCCAGGCCCATGCTGAAGATTTGGAAAACCGCTCCAGGCGGAACAACGTGCGGATTAGGGGAATCCAGTCGAAAGAAGAGGGAGACGATCTCCGGGCCAATGTCTTAGCCTTATTTCAACATATCCTTGGGGAAGGAGAAGATACGGACATACAGATGGACCGAGCCCACCGTGTGGGCCTCCCGCGAGGCGCGAAGGCTCCCCCACCAGACATCCTCGTGTGTGTGCACGATTTTCAATTGAAGGAACGTATCATCCGGAGGGCGCGGGAGGCGCACCCCATTCAATTCCGAGGCCAGCTACCGGCTTTCTTCCAAGATTTGGCGGCCTCTACACTTACCAAACGACGAGCGTTCAAAGTTGTGACCACCCACCTGCGAGAAAACAAGGTTCCCTATTCGTGGGGTCACCCTTTCCGCCTCATATTTAAACATAATGGCAGGTTGCTTCAGCTCCGCTCGCTAGAAGAAGCATTGGAGATCCTGGGCCTCGAAAACCCCAACGCGACCCTGGATGTCGAACGTCATAGCTCACAGGGCGCTCACCGCACGGAGAGGTGGCAGAGAGTCGGCAAGAAATCCCCTCTCCAGAAACCTGACCAGGCAACAAAGGACAGAGAGAGAGAGGGGGTGTTGTCCGCCCTTGCACACACGCGAGACCGTCCGACCACCCCTTGAGTGATGTTGCTACTGGCTTCAGGATGGGCACGTAGTGAGGCGCCGGGGAGGCAGATTGGACTGCCTGGCTCATCCCCTTAGTGGACCCTTGGCGCCACGCTGACGACGTCTTGGTCCCCTTACTGAGGGGTCGGTCGCAGCCACGAACACCTGGACTCGTATTCCTGTGACGAACATTGGTCACACTTCACATGTGGAGTCTAATTTTTGACGAGGTTTTAGGGTGGGTTGTTTATTGGGTGGGGGGTCCATGGGATTCCAGTTGTTTTTTTATGTTATTGTCATTGTTGTTTCCTTTTCACAGAGTTGGGTGGGTTCTCTCCTCAGTGTGCTCCTTTTTTGTTATTCGCATGACAGCGGTGTGCGCGCGGTCCTCTGTCCCCCCTTTTTTTTATGGCAGGGTGCTGAGCGCTCCAGTATAGTTGACTTCTCACCTATCTCCCCCCCTGGATCTTAAAATAGTCAGTCTCAACGTCCGGGGTCTCAACAACCCAGTCAAGCGCAGGGCAATCTTGTCTCTCCTAGAACACTCAGGGGGGGACATTTGCCTCATCCAAGAAACACACCTACTGCAGTCTGACACACATCGCATGTGCCATAGCCATTTCCCTCATCAGTTTTGGTCCTCTGCTGGTAGTAAAAGGGGAGGAGTGGCTGTGTTGGTAGCCAAGCACTTTAAGGGAACAGTGGTGGGACCATTCTCTGAAATTAGAGGTCGCCTCCTGGCATTGCGACTCCAAGTGGGCCCCTCCTTTTACACGGTGGCTTCCATATATTCCCCTAATGATCATCCGGAGAAGTTTTTACTGGAGGCATGTGCAGATGTACTGCGCTCTCCAGACAGGGCAGTGGTAGTGGGGGGCGACCTTAATCTCGTCATGAACAGCAAGCAAGATCGCTCAAGTTCCCGTACTGATGGCGCTGGCGCCTTATCCGCGCACGGGGGGAGTGGTTACGCGATGCCGGGATCAGGGACGCCTGGCGCTGTCTACACCCCGACGAAATAGACTTTTTATACTACTCGGCCGCGCATAAAACGTATGCCCGTCTAGATCATTTCCTTGTAACCCCGGCGGCGTGGTCATTGGTCGTAGACTCCACTATCGAAGCACGTGCCCACTCGGACCATGCCCACATCACCCTGACTCTTCGCATACCGGCCGCGTGTTCAGCCTTCTCACCGCGTTGGCGCTTGCGGGATTCCCTGCTTGGGTCTCCGGAGTTGGTTGCGGGCATTAGGCAATGCATCATCGACTATATAGCAACTAATGACAGACCTGATACCCCGCTCTCTTCAATATGGGAAGCGCTTAAGTTAGTAACGCGTGGGGCCCTTATTGCTAAGGCAGCCTACGAGAACCAAACCAGGCGGAAAAAACGCGCGGAGCTTGAGGACACTGTCCGAGAATTGGAGACAATACATAAGCGCAATGGGGCGCCCCGTATATGGCGCCAGCTAGAAAAGGAAAGCCTTCAGCTTCGCCGGCTGGATCTAGACCGAGCAGAACATGCGGTGATCCGCCTGAAACACAAATTCTTTGTTGCCATCTAATAAAGGGGGACGTATGCTGGCGCACTGCCTGCGTGGCCAACAGGAAATGCACTCTGTCAAATCGCTACGTGACGGAGCTGGACGGCTTATCACCGACGATACCCAAATCGTCTCTGCCTTTCGCTCTTTTTACCACTCTCTCTATGCCGCGGACCCCTCTTTGCTGTCCGATCCCACGGACTACCTAAGGGACGCCGCGGTGACGCCGCTTTCTGAGGGCGCTGCTGCCATCCTGGAGGCACCTATCCGCATTGAGGAAGTCGTCTCTGCGATCTCCCGGCTGAAGCTACAAAAGGCCCCAGGGCCGGACGGCTTTGGTGCCCTATTTTATAAAACCTACTGCGCGGAACTTGCCCCTTTGCTCACACGCCTGTTCAATTCATTTGCAGATTCGGGATCCCTCACGCCTACTATGCTGCAAGCCTCCATTTCTGTCATCCTTAAGCCGGGCAAGGACCCTGACACATGTGGTTCCTACCGACCGATCTCCCTGCTGAATATAGATGCAAAACTGTTCTCCAGCATCTTAGCACATAGGCTGAATCCCCATATGCCGGATCTTATAGATCCAGACCAGTCCGGTTTTATCCCCGGAAGGCAGTGCGGGGACAACACCAAGCGCATCTGCCATCTGATGGACAAAGTACAACGGTCCAAGGAAGAAGCCCTTTTGTTGGCGATCGATGCCGAAAAGGCCTTTGATCGTGTACACTGGCCATATCTCTTCGCCACCTTGGAGCGCTTCGGAGTGGGACCCACGTTTCGACGCTGGATTGCCAGCATTTACACTGCTCCCCAAGCTGCGGTCAGAGTCAATGGCTTACTATCTGACCATTTTGCGGTGGGCCGAGGCACGCGACAGGGGTGTCCCCTTTCCCCCCTGCTTTTTGCCCTATATATGGAGCCCCTGGCACAGCGGCTCCGGGATAATCCTTTGGCGCAGGGCATCTCTTTCGGCTCGGATCATCATCTAATTAGCCTATACGCAGATGACATTATCTTTTCCGTTACGCACCCCCTGACTTCGCTTCCGGCCGTCATGCAGGACCTTGAAATATTTGGTCGGTTTTCTGGCTTTAATATCAATACACAGAAATCTCAAGTACTCAACCTCACCATCAGTCCCCAGACGGAGGGGATTCTTAAACTCCGCTTCCCCTTTGACTGGGCCTCAAAGGGAGCTGTGTATCTTGGCTTGACCCTCCACTCCAGCCTGACAAAAACGGCAGAAGCCAACTACTCCGCTCTCCTCTCCCGCATCCGCGCAGACCTTCTACGCTGGCGCCGTCTCCCACTGTCATGGTTTGGGAGATTGGCTGCAGTTAAAATTAATGCCTTACCGCGTGCTCTATACCTGTTCCAGACACTCCCACTGGAACCCCCGCCTTTCGTTCTGCAGCAGATCCAGGCGGCGCTTGAGAGCTTTGTTTGGGGCCCGGTCTCGCCGCGCCTGCGTAAAACGCAGCTCCAACGGGCCAAGAAGGATGGAGGATTAGCCTTCCCCAATATCACTCGATATTTTCAAGCCTCCCTACTACGCTATTTGGTGGAGTGGAATCGACCCTTGACAGAGAAACACTGGGTCTTTATGGATCAGACAGTTGCGGGCCACCATATTTGGCGAGATGCTTGGTTGCCGCGGGCGGCACGAGCATGGGGCCTATACTCCTCGCCAGTCACGCGACCCACGATGAGGGCCTGGGACAGGGTCTCACGTAGGGCCAATCTGACCTCCTTCCCGTCTCCTATGTCCCCGCTTTTCTCGAACCCAGCCTTCCCACCCGGGGAGACCACAAAAGTCGCAGCGCGGTGGGTGGAGGGGGGCTGCAAACGCGTGGGCCACTTGTTTGACATTCAGGGAATTATTCCCTTCACGGACTTGCAGATCGACTACCACCTACCCGATACGGACCTCTATCTGCATTCGCAGATGGTTCACTGGATCTCGAGCTCTGGGTCACGCTCTCTGGCCTTTCGGCCAATGAAGCCGTTTGAGAAATGGATACTCCACAAACAAAGCGATAAAAGTCTTATCTCCGAAATCTATTCCTTTCTTGCTCCGGCCCCCTCATCGACTCGCAATGCTGGACAGAGGCGATGGGAGGCGGAGATAGAGCGCACACATACTGATAAGGAGTGGGAAGACATTTTCTACCGGGCACACCACACTACATATTCCGCAGGTCACACAGAGACAGCCTATAAAATTACTACGTATTGGTACTATACCCCTGAACGACTCTCTAAATGGCAGCCTCAATGCAATGGCCTGTGCTGGAGGGGGTGCGGTAACCCTGGGACGCTCATTCACTTGCTATGGCATTGCCCGAAGCTTACACGCTATTGGGATCAGATCCTTAACGACATCGACCAGGCCTTTAACACCACCATTCCCCGGTTCCCCGCCTACACCCTTCTTGGCCTTCCTAATGCGCTTACTTTTCCCTTGCGCTCGACTAGGGGCGACAGATTGCGCTTGCGCTAAACGCTGCGCATAGGGTTATACTAGCTAGATGGAAATCGGAGAACGTCCCTGACTACACTCACTGGCTACATCAACTATGGAACTTACTTGCAATGGAGAGGCTCTCTATGGTGGCAGCGGGGAAGGACAAGGATTATGCTAGAATCTGGGCCCCCTTCCTGACTATCCTTTCCACTGAATTTCGTGAATTGACTTGCCCGCGTTATCTCCGTATCCTAAACCTGGTGCCAGACACTACTGCATCCACCCCTTAGATTGTGCATTGCTAGTGACTTACGTTACCATGGCGCGCTGACCCCAATCCCTCATGGGGTACCTGTGAGTTGACGCTGCCGCATGGACCTTTTTGGGGTTTCTTTTTGCACACTGAGGAGAGGGGTAGGGGGTGGGGGGGGTTCAGGGTTTTTTTTTCTCTTTTTTTTTCCTTTTTCTCTTTTTTCCCTTCTTTTCTTTTTATATTGAGTTTATTGTTCACTATTGGAACACTCCTCATAGCCGTGGTCCACAGTGGACCCCATTCCCTAGGCCTTGAGCGCCCTGTGTCTAAAATGGCACAGTCCATCGCATATGTTCCCTTCCTTAAGGGACATTCTCTTATGACGCGGCCGGCCCGACAGGGTTGTAGGCGGCTTGCTGTGTTAAAATTGAACAGCCTTTCTACTGCTCTTTGCCTGACAGTACGAGCAACAAGCAGTCAGCCGGCCTGATAGGTTGTAGGCGCTCTGCTCATGTATCTTCGTTGTGTTCTGTTAATAAAAACAGATTTAATATTAAAAGGAGCGCCAACTTGAAGGACCTATTGGTGCGCACATGACCTACCATGGAGAAGCCTACCGGAACCACAGAACAAGCGTCTCTGACCCCAGTGGTAGGACACACGAGATGTGGTTCATGTGATGTGTGTAATTTGACGAAGGCGTCGAAAAGTGTGGATGTGGGCTTGGTCTACCCATGGGAACAGAGGGTCCACACGAACTGTAACTTCGAGAATGTTATTTACATGATCACATGCCCATATAACAAACGGTACATTAGCATGACCACTAGGAGGGTAAAAACTCAGATCATGGAACATAGAAGTACCATCAGATGCCAAAAGTCCCATATGAAATTCACAACACACTATCTAGAACAAAATCACTCGGTTAATGATATCTCATGGACTGTGCTGGACAAACCCAGAATATACTCTTCTACAGGCGATAAGAAGAGAACACTCCTACTGAGGGAACATAAATGGGTGTATAGACTCAAAAGTCATATATCGGGACTCAATGATGAGATTCCTTGGAATACCCTGAACAGATAAGGGGAACTTAGGCTTTGTCCTGCCCGCATTTTAGGGCTGGGCAAGATATCCTTTTCAGTCGAACCAGTGACTGCTATTGAGCAACTCGGGTCTCACACTCACATATAGGACTTCCCCACCCCCTACACTTACATTATGGTCATAGCAGGGCTTGACCAGTGGTGTTGGTACTAACTGCATATTTGTTTCATTTCCCTTTTGTTTATGCGATGGGTAGACTTATCCATTAACTTGTTATGACGCCCTACCATTTACCAGCACTAATATCAGGGAATCATGACATAGTATATGTTTCTGCTAGCTATTCACCAAAATGGACTTTCTCTTTTAACAAGAGCTTTTTCCCTATTCAATGTACGGAGATATTCTGGTCCAAAATACCTGGACGAGACCCCCAACCATTCTCCATCAGAAATAGCAGGGTATTACACATATTGGATGTTCCACGAGTTTTCTACCATAACTGATTTATTGTATTTTTTTTATAAGAAAGCACAATTGCTCTGGATTTGTCATTTTACCACCCGTTTCAATAAAGTTAGTAAAATAAGAAGAAAGACACTCGCCGATGACGCGATGACGTCAGTGACTTCCATCGCAAGTGATCGGAACTGGCCCCTGCATGTAGGGACGGGCAGCAGAAAACCTCGCCACCTTCGCGGCGAGGATTTGAAAACTATCTGAGTGGTGTACCCACCTTGACGTACTAAGGAGGAAGGGGGGCGGGTGACAATCCGGATTTATTTACCGTTCCTACAATGATTATGGGAGCATGGTAACTTGTTCTTTCGCAGGGGACCGCCTAATAGTCTACGAGTGCCACGGCACGCCTTTGGGCTGCCGGACATCCCCTTGCAACACGCTATGGGATTTAGACCTATTGTCTCCCTCATGCTTTGGTTGGAGGGTGTGTATACCGATAACAGGAACATTTCCACTCTTTTCCTGTCAATTTCAATTACTGATACCGCTTTTCTCATGCACTATTGAGAGTTACGCTGGAGTGCCGAGGAGACTATGTACCACTTTTTATTGCCTCCATAATCACACTCTGCAAGCGATTATGCATACTGATAACATCTAGTATATATGAACAAATATGTATTTTTGTTCCTCCTTCAGAGTTTGACTACAGGGGCTCACCCCCACACCTCTCCATTTCTAGAGACTTTATCTATGAAACTCGGTGAGTGCCCCCTTACTTTGATGCAACAACAAGGATAATTGGATATTTTTGAATGGATGGTTCCCCGGAACGTGTTGCATGGGTATTGTGGATGTGTAAAACTCCTCACATTGAATGTTTGTGTCCAAGTTCGATTATAATGCTCAGATTAAGGTCTACGAGTAACTACGAGCGTTTTTCTGTGTGGTGCGTGTTGTTTTGAGGTAATACCTCTCCCTGTAACCTTTTGACAGTTGTGTCTTTGGGTAAATGAGTGATTATTTTTTATTTTTACTTTCCTTTTTCTTATTTCACAGAACACGAATTGTGTGTCGTTCAAGGTATCTCTGCATGACTAGGAGCACATTCCACAGATACCGGAGGTAGGATCAGAGGAGACCTCCCTTTTTGGGTCTCGAAGGGTCCTGATGAATGCCGAGTGACCCTTTTTTATGGGCACTCCATTTACAGCAGAAACATGTCGACACCTTGGCAGTAAGGAGGGGTGAAGGAATCTTAATTTTCTCCTTTCACCTCCATCCTTCATGTTTTGAAATCTAGCCGGATGACCACGGAATAAATTTGGGAGTGGGTATACATCCGAGCTAGTTTTAACTCTCACTGGCTGCACTTTTTCTTCGGTGATCCCAAGACATTTAATTGTGTGTACGGTCTTCCCCTCCCTGTTGCTCCACCCCAGGTGTTGGTCTGCGCAGGGTGTTTGTAGCACGCCCTATGATGAAGCATGTCACAATTTTGTGAGTGAGGGCAGTTTTTTTCACAGGGAACACGTGCCACTGTCTTTTGTGTATTTAGATATATTGTATACACATTTTTATACATTTCTTTCTTTCCCTACTTCTCTGTGTGTAATTAAGTGATTGTACGGGGAGACTGGAGTAGGGAGCTATCCTCTCCCCCCTTCGGATTGTGTGCATTTAGCAATAATCTCATGTCAAGTGGAAACAGGAGGATCCACATTCCTAAGGATCTGGTGTCTAACTGTATTGTGGGGGATGATAGCGACAAGTGGTTCAAGGCTTGTGAGGTTTTCCTAGAGATTCACAGGGTCCCTGAGGAGGATCGTGGAGCCAGTCTCTAGACGCACACTCCCCCTGAAGGGAGGGATTCACTACTGGCCTTAGGAAAGGGGGACAGGATGAGGTATCCCCTCATGAAGGAAGCACTTATCAGGAAGTATGGCCTCACCCCTGAGAAGTATAGGCTGAAGTTCTGGCCCAGCCAGAAGCTCTCCCACCAATCCTCTGTAGATTATGTGGATTACTTCAGCAAGGAACTAGATGATTGGGTGAAGGGCAGTGATGTGAGTAGTTACATTGGGCTGCACAATTTGGTTGCCAGAAAGCACATGTTCAGTAGTTGTTTGCCAAAGCTGTGCCAGCACCTAATAGATAGTAAGCTCACTGTCCCTAGGGGGTTTGTGAAGGAGGTGGAGCACTGGCTCAGCACCAAGGTCCCTGGGTGCGACCGCAGGAAGGGTGGTTCAGTTTCCCCCACCAGCAGAGTGAGGGGGAGGTCCAAGGTGACACATACACTTGTAATTTACTTGTAAGTCCAACAACAGCCGATCCAAAATGTTGGATGGAGTAAAGGAGTTGGAAGAAGGCAGACCCAAGAAGCTGAAATCAGAAAAGTCTGTAGTGTAAAGGGACTTGGGACCTGATTTAGAATTTGGAGAAAGGGACACTGTACCTCTTTCACAAAGTAGTTCATCCATTCGCCATGCCAATGGCATATGATTTGCTGCATCTAGATTCCAACCTTAATCTCCATCAATCGTCATGACTGAGTTTTCTCAGCCCGGGCAAGGGGATATTGCCATTGTCGGTTATCACTCCGTTGATGCTGGTAGACCGGAAATCTGTCTGCCATATTTAGACATGTCCATATTGGATGAGTGTATGGTACATGCTTCCATCAAAATGGCGGACGCGTCCTTGATGTTTGACTATGCAGACTTCATCATGACAAATCATAACGTCCTTAAACATACACACCTGCGTTTATGCAACTGAAACAAATCACCTGCACAAACCAATATAAAAGTGAACCTTCGTACTACAGTGTCCTTTCCTTTGCACTCACACGTGTTCCTGTTAGCAGCAGGCTTACCTTTATTTTTCCCTCTTTACCAGGTTTTTTTTTTCTTTAGTTACATTTTTTGTGTTTTTTTAAGCTCAAAATGTAAGGTCGAAGAGCACCATGGTTCATAGAAAATGATCTGTGAGTTATGGCACATGAAATAGTGAAGGTTGAGCTACAATTAATTGGATCCCTTCTACAAACAACTACCATGAATCAGAGAAGGCAAATATGGGACAGAATAGTTGATATGGCAAATACAGTTACTTCCTATCAGCGCTCACAGGAGGACATAAGAAAGTGCTGCAACAACCTGCGGCATAGGATACGGTCCCTTGCTTCCAGGGCTCATGAGAGAAGCCCCAGGCAACTGGTGGTGGTTCTCCCAGGCCCCTTAATCTTTTGCCCTGAGAGGAAAAGGTAATCTCCACACTACACACTGGAGGCTTCACAGGAATTACTGGCGGAGTGGAGTCTACTGAGTTGTGGTTAAACATTTTTGATGCCCTTTTTCTAAAATAAACTTTGCAATGTGACAGTTATTAAATTTAATTTGTTCTTTGGCTAAAAATGTCACTTCTTTACTCGTTCGTATTTTATCGTGTGTGATAAATAGCACCTATTATGAGTTATTGGGGAATAACATGCAGATTTCGATGTTTAAACACCAAAATCCACATGGTACAGTGAATACTGTACACATTTCCCCTGTCAAATTTTGGCAGGCTTGACCTGCCGAAACGTAGTGAATGTTGGGTTATTTAGTGCATCCTATACTTATCGCACTCGTTAACTAAAACCAAACACATAATTCCGTCCTGTGCATAATCAGGGATTTAAGTACGGCACAAAATTAATCACCTGATTTGTAATCAGGGCTTATGTATTTTAATTTTAAAACATTTGTTTAGTGTTACATGTTCTGTCTGTGTTCACAATACAGTTAACAAGCTTACTACTTCTGTGTTGTTATCAGCATAATGAAGTTAAGCTTGCTATTATCTGCATTGATGCTTTTGAGTAACCATTGATTTGATTGTCAGAAAATTGCTACTAATACCCCAATGCTTATTAAACAATTTGTTCAGTGTGCTTCTCATGTCTTACTGTTGTAGGGTACAGGCTAGCAATAGTTTGTTATCCAAGTGGTAAGCCCAGGTGTTAATTTAAAATGAGTGTGACATCGTATACCTCTTTGACCTTTATCATTCTCAGTAACAGGTGCCACGGACTATTTTGGCAAGGAAACACACATAAAAAAATGAGAATAATGTGGGGTAGTATGGATCACCCAGTTACAGGTCAAATGTGATTGTTCAAAGTGTCCTATATGTGTATGTCTAAATATTTTGATCAGTTAATTTTTTCTTATGGATACTGTGTGAAGGACTCCTTGAAATTAAGTATTAGTCCTTTAATTCATCAAAAAGCATTTTGAATATTAATTATGTATCACACTGTCATGTGGCCCATAGGGACATTGTCGTTTTTCACTAACTTAGCATGAGCACGTTGCAGCTTGCCTGCTGCTTTGCACACATTACTACACTTCTTTATTTTTTGCAATAATTTCAAAGACTGCTTTCACATGAGAACTCATCGCTGTGTTCACTCTCTGCATGTTCCTGGGATTTTGACTGAACATTATGTGCAATGTCGAACAACAATGCCCCTTGTTATTTTGTTCTGGCCAGTCCTTAGCCCTTAGACAAAACATACTGATGCAGCTGTTGTTTGGACAGCGTACTTGGGTTTTTAGTAGGGTGCACGAATAGGTGAGACACACTTGGAGAGGGACCTTTCCAGGGAGAAGAGCACCCATGATGTAGATCTACCATCTATAGGCTAAGGTATGGGGTCTGCTGACAAAGCCCAGAGATCTTCTATTATATAATAATACTACTTCTTAGGAAGGGGAGGGAGGTTAGGCACTATAGTCCTTTCTCCATTGTCTTTTTATGATGACATCTCCCTTCATGATTTATGGACTGACTGTTATGCTGACAATATTTGTACTATGTATTTTCCTGCTTATTGTGGCACGTATAGTGCATGTTAGGGCAAGTTAGTTAAAATTTTAAACATTTTGTGTCTCCGACAGATCTTATTGTGGAAGAGTACAAGAGAGTGAGTAAAAAGGTGTGTCTTGTTACTGCGATTCCTGAGAAATCTGGGAGTGTTGTGTTCTGGGGTGTCTAATCATTTGTTTCTTTGTGAGGGAGTAGGAGAGCATGTGTGACACTATAGCTAGTCGGTCCTGGGTTCGTGGGTACTAAGGTGGTGGGAAGACTCAGTCCCTATACACCAAGGTCCCATTTCCTATGCATAGTTCTGTATTCGTGCAGAATCCCTTCAACATGGCGCCACCAACGATTGGTCTGGTACTTATTCACAAGACCCCTGAGTAGTAATTGTGCTTGTCCACAATCCCCTCATGCCAGTTTCCGGAGACGTCCGTGGTGTGAGGGCTTAGCCTCCTATATTTATGTTTTATAGGTTTTTGAAGCTTGAAGTTTAAAAGGTTATTCTTTCTCTGTTGACCCGCTTTTGCGCTACCGTTCTACTGATTTATCCTGTTTGTTGTTGTTATGGCGGTCGCTATTGCGGCTCCTAACTGCGCTGTGGTCACAGCCCATTTAACTCAACATGGAGTCCCTAATGCGAGGGCTGATATTATCTTTGTTGTCGAGGCGGATGCAGCTTACCGCTTCGAAGTTTTCTATTCTTGGGTTACATTTCCAGCAGTGGATGGGAATGATAATTTGTTTCATGAATATACAGCGGCTGTGGTTCCGCAGAATTATCATCCTTATCGATTACTTGAAGTTCCGTTGACAGCTTGGGAGCATACCATATGGTTTAATGGCGCCCTTCCTCACCCTGTTTCTGTGGTCCGTTTAGGCCCCTTATCAGTCGATAGGGCCACGTGGCCCGTTTTGGCTGGTTTTACACCACATCCAAATTATCTTAGTGTTCCTCTCGCAGAGCTACATACGACGTTGATTCATATACATAGAGCTGTCATACAGTTTATGTCACGTAATATTCAAGTGGCTCCTGTTGGAGCCGCTCCACAACCACCTGGACATGGTGGTGGTCTTGTCATTAGTCCCATCATGATTAATTCAGTGATGGGCAAGCGTCCTCAGAATAGGTATGATTTCCCTTACTGGCTTGCAGAAAAATTTGAGCAACTTGAGGCTGTTTTTCCCCATACTACACCTGTTGAGAAACACAGGATCCTTACAATGAGTTTACCGAGTGGTATGGTTCTCACTTTGGCTGATTGCACCACCTGGGAGACGGTGTTTGCTGCGGTGTATACACTGTGCTTTGGCACCCCCCCATGAGCGTTCTCCCGAGCGTTCTAAAGAAAGTTCAAGATGAGCACAGGGCTGGTCCAGCCCTGGAATTGAGGATGAGATTAGTGGGCATGTTCCCTATTGTCTCCGATATGATTCTGGCCCATGTCAAAGGTGAAGCAGTTAGCTTGCAAGTGCGCCAACACCTTTCGGCGGTGGCGGACGTTGATCTGTAGCGGCAGTTACCGATCATTATTGCGGATGTATATACATCATTGGGTCGCAATAGTTTGGGAGTAAGACCTTATACTCAGGTACAGAGTAAACCCCCTCTGGACAAGGAGGGTCATCCAGTCTTTCCTAAAAAAGACATGGAATAAAAATCAGCGGCAGCAACAGCAGAAGCCTAGTTGTCGTGTTGGTTCACCAACACCGGACACTTCTGACTGTAGATATGATTTGCGTGACGGCTCTAAAATTAAGACACCCGAGAGGTTTCAGGTTCCTGATCCTCGTTCGCCTCATTCCTTTCAGGAATCATCGGATCAACAGTTCGGCGGGGGCGGATGTCAGGATCGCAGAGAAGGCGAGTCCACGCAACCAAGACGTGACCCGCAGCGCCAGTTTGACGTAAAAGCAAAACCGGAGGGACCACCTCAATATCGTGCCAGATTTCAGAAGAAAAAAGTTGCCGCTTTGACTGCAAAGTATGCCTCAGACGGTGAGAACCCTGCTCCTCGATTGGAGATGGGCGGTAACACTCCACCAGTGTCTGGAGGCGAAAGCAACTGACACGTTTATTACAGTGGAAACAGCTGACACACAAGTTGCACCCCCTGATAGGCTTTATGAAATAGGCCCCCAAATTGAAGGTGATAATAAACACCCAATTAAGGCGGTCTTTTGGGACAACCTTACTTCTTCCTATGATATTTGATTGGCCTCCCCCATTAGTTCTAGCTTCTTCTAAAGGGGAAGATGTTATTCTCCCAAGTTTTTCATATTATGTCTCTGCTAGACTTGGCATCTTTGGCTTGGTTTCCCCTGACTTTTTGCCTCTACCTCCTGTATTTGTGATGCTGTGCTGGATTTCGTTTTTGCTGGCTTAGATGCTTTGGGCACTTTGCCACTGCTGATCAATGTCCAAGTGCAATTGCTCCCTGTGTAAATTGTTATTATGATTGGTTCTCCCTGATTGGCATATTTGATTCACTACTAGGTCCCTAGTAA
The DNA here is from genome assembly GCA_963921515.1 of Calotriton arnoldi. Lineage (NCBI taxonomy): Eukaryota > Metazoa > Chordata > Amphibia > Caudata > Salamandridae > Calotriton > Calotriton arnoldi. The sequence goes on from CAWUFW010004240.1 coordinate 1,474,492, forward strand.
AGTGCACTAAGTGTGCCAGGGCTGGTAAATCAAATGCTACTAGTGGGTCTGCAGCACTGATTGTGCCACCCACTTGAGTAGCCCTGAAAAAGATGTCTCGGGTCTGCCACCGCAGTGCCTGTGCGCAATTTGTTAACTGCCATGTCGACCTGGCAAGTGCACCCACTTGCCAGGCCCTAACCTTCCCTTTTCTTACATGTCTGTCACCCCTAAGGTAGGCCCAAGGTACCCCTCTGGGCAGGGTGCGGTGTATATGAAAGGAGGGACATGCCCTGGTGTGTGTGGCATGTGCTGATAGTGTAATACTGCCAAATTCGTTTTTCACTATTGCAAGGCTATCTGTTCCCATAAGATAGAATAGGGAGTTTGCTTATAACATTTTATAAACATAACTAGGAAAATAAAGTTTGATATGCCTGAACTCAGAATGTTAAGATGCATCTTTTAGTGAGGATGATTTTTACATTCTTTGTTTGAAAATACCACTTTTACAAAAGTAGATAGTTTCTTGCATTGCCATTCAGTGTGCCTCTGCTAGGATGTGGATTGACTGTCTGGGTTTGGAGTGTCAGGGGCTGGGGAGGAGCAGTGGCTCCAGAGAGCCTGATGAGCCAGGGCTGGGCTGAATAGACCTGGGTTGCATTTAGAGTAGGGGGAGGAGATTTCCTTTCACCTGAATGGGCCTGGTCTGCCTTCCACAATGCTGTCTCCACCTCCTGCCGAGCAGCTGCACCAGAGAGGACAGAACTGCTTTTGGCTGGGCACAGACACTCTCTGCCTTCAGAGAACAAAGACATTTACTGATTAAAAAGAGGGGCTCAAACCCCAGAACTTTAGACTACTTCTGGAATCAAGAGGAAGCTTTGCCAAGGAGAGGAGCTGGAGAAACTGAGGAGAAGTACTGCCCTTGTTGTGTGTCTGGGGTTGGCCTGCAGTTGCTGTTTCTGCCAAGGAAAGGAAAAGAACTTTGCTGTGTGCTGTGTCCCCTGCTTGAGGAAAGTCTCCAAGGGCTTGAGTAGAACTTGCCTCCTGTTCTGAAGTCTCAGGAACACAAAGACTTCACCTCCAGCTCCCCTGAACTTCCTTGCTGGGAGTTCTGACCTGCCAAAAAGTGCCTGTGACTGTGTGGGGCCTCTGGAGGTTGTTTCTGCTGCTGGGAGCTGGAAAAGCAACACAACAACGAGAAATTCCACGCATCGCTCTTCTTGCGACAGTTTTCCGACGCAACGCTGTGGTGCGAGAAAAATCTCCACGCATCACCGCGCTGATGCTGAAACCGACGCAGCGCCTGTCGCCGCTGCAAGAATTGACGCATCGAGGGATCGCAGCTGAAGAAATTAACGCAGCGCCACTCGACGCCGCTGCATCGTTCGCCGAAGCATCCCAGATTTCCACGCATCGTCCCTGTGCGGCAAGTTTTCCCCGACGCATCACCCGCGGATCGGAGTCGTCTCAGAATCGACACATCGCTTCCCCCTACAGACCAGACCCGACGCACCGCTCCCCTGTGCCCAGCGGAACTGTCGCATCGCATCCACGAAGGTCTCAGGAATCGATGCATCTCTTTCTTTTTTGATGCTTCCCATCGCTGCGGCTGTTTGGCTTGGTGAATTTTGTCACAACGATAGGTACTTTGCAAGAAATCACGCATCCATAGTTTTCTATGGACTCAGTTGCTAAAACCTTTTGAAAGTAATTTTTCTTAATACTTGTATGTTGGATTTTTGTCGTTTTGGTCTTGTTAAGTTTAGATAAAGATACTTTATTTTTCTAAACTGGTGTGGTGTCCATTAGTGGTGTTATCACTATATTACTGTGTGTTTTGAGTACAAATACTTTACACATTGCCTTTGGGATAAGCCTGTCTGCTCGTGCCAAGCTACCAAGGGGGTGAGCAGGGGTTATCTAAAGTGTGTATCCCTCTTTCCCAGACTAGAAGCAAGGATCCCTATTTGGACAAATGTACCTACCTCTGCCAACAAGAGACCCCCATTTTGAACAGTCTTGGAGGAGGCTAAACAAGCATACGCATCTGAGTGGGCACTAGCGCTAGCCCCGGCTGTGTATCATAATCAGGTGGGTTGGGATAAGGATTCGCCGGCACATGAAATTCCTTTACGATCCATGCCACAACCCCAACCACAATATCCAATCAAACGAGACGCGAAAGCGTCCGTAAGTGAAATCTTGACCCAATTGGAATATCAGGGTGTAATTGAACCCTGTGTTTCATCGATGAATAATCCTCTTTTTCCGATATTGAAACCGGATGGTTCATATCATATTGTTTTGGATTACCGTCATTATAACAGTCATGTTCGTACCTTTGCGGTACAAAACACCGACAGCTCTGTGTTAGTTGATACCATTGTTCGTAAAAAATATAAAACGACTCTTGATATCTCCAATGGTTTTTACAGTCACAATTTGGCTCCTGAGAGCCTTGACCTTACAGCATTCAGCGCCCTCGGCAATCACAAAAGGTATACATGTTTGCCTATGGGATATAAGAATAGTCCCGGTACTTTTGCAGCATGCATAGTGTCTGTTTTACATGAAATTGACCCCGATGCTTTCTTTTACGTCAATGACATTTATTTGACGGATGATGAATTGATACCGCATCTTGTGCGTGTGGACCACATTATAATGTCTTTTGTGGACTTGGGATACAAATTTAACTTTGCCAAGTCGTATGTTGCCTGTTTGGCAGTTCTTTTTCTGGGTTACGAACTCCCCAATGAAGGTAAGGGGTTGGACCCCCACTTTCTGGAGAAATATGCTCAATTGCAACCTCCCTCTACTCTTAAAAAAAGACAGATTATCTGTAGGCCCCTGCAGTATCAACACACAGAGGTGATCCTGAACTACATGCGTAAGAATAGCCACATTTTGTGGAATGGCCATGAAATATATATCTCAAAGGACTATTTGAAATCGACTGTGTCACTTTGACCTAGACTCAGGAGCTTGAACCTTCATTTCTCCTTCGCTGGCCCAGAAAAATTTAGGGTTTTTGCGTATGGAAAACATCATATTTTTGATGACCATAAAGGCCTGTTGACCTTCTTAGATAGAAGAGCTGTACAAGGCATGGAGACTCATCACACCTCTACTAATAACAGACAAAAAGAAAATTTGACAACAAAAAGCACTTATTGTCCCTGAACTTCTCGAAGTCCACATGTTCCAAATTCGTGTTTACCTCCCTGCCAATGGCAGATAAGTTTACCTGATGCATCTTATGATATTATGATTAGTGTTCATGTTTTACCAAATATATCTGGCACTCTCTCACAATATGGTATTGTTGCGGGGATTCTGCTCATACACAGAACTAAGCATAAGAAAACAGGACCTCAGTAAATAGGGGTGTACCTCCTATCACCATAGTACCCAAAATCCCAACCGACTAGCAATAGTGTCTCATTCGGTCTCCTACAAATATCAAGAAGCTACGAATGTTTATACAACCCAGACCACGAGCACTCCCGACTCACCTCAGAGTCGCAGGAACAAGACACTCTTTCGCTCTCACGTACTTGTCCACAATAAAAATAATCAGTCACTAAATAAGTTCAAAATGTTTAATTTGACTATAGTGATACATGATACAGTATGCGAACCACAACTAGAAGCAAAATGCATAAAGCAAGAATCATTAGCATTGTTACAATACCATAGAATATAAAAGGAGTCATCATTTTATAAAGACTGTGAAAAAGGTTAAATAACTGGGCCTAATCACCCTCCCCAAGGCAGGTAAGAAGTTATTTTATAAAACAGAAGATCTCTAGGCGTTATTAGCAGACCCCTACCTGAAAGCCTAAACCCAAGGGTTTACATCATAGGAACAGCAGCGCTCAGCTCCATGGAACGGCTTTCTTCGAGTGTGTTTCAAAAACATGCAACAATGTTATATAAAAGCACGATTCTTCCGCATTGCAGCTGTTGGTTACATGCTTTGTCTAGGTAATAGGTACTGACCAGAACAGAATAACAAGAGACATTGTTGACCGACCTTGCACATTATGTTCAGACAGAATTGAAGGGAAGGCTGAGAATGTGAAAAACAATCTGTTATCATGTACAGGGCAGAGGCAAAGTGTCGCATAAACAAACGCTTAGCAGAGGTGTGCGCAAAAGCAGCAGCATAGGGCAAGCAAAACTCATGCTAACTTAGCAATGTCGACAATGTGTCTTAGGGCCATATAACCCCATATAACACCCTCCCCCTGGTAAGTCAGTAGGACATAGATAGAAGAACAAAAACAGAGTTCAAAAGTCAGGCATTGTTTAAAATATTGGTATGGGACTTTCTAAAAAAAACAACCAAATCGGAGAAAAGAAAAGGGGAAAGTTCGAAAAACACCTAACAGCACTTTGAGCTTGAAAAAAGAGTCTGTATGCCAGACAGTGGAGCAGGGACGAACCAAGTAGTCAATCCATGAAAGTTTGGGTGCAAAGGAATGCAATTCCTTCCAATAGCTCATCATTGTCATTGGTGGAAAAAAGTGAAGATATCCAATTAAGTAAGTCGAAGGAACAATCATGTTCCTCACAAACAGGAGCATCCAAAAACAGAAAAGGCAAGCTTGCGTGATATTCAATGAAACTTCGTTGTAGGAAAGTCTGCGCAGCCGCACAGATATCCCATTGATCCAAGATTCCAAGTAAAGCTGCACGTGTCATTGGACCATCCACAGAACAAGCCACGTCATGAGCCCCTAAGGGACCCATCAACCGGCTGAAATCAGGGATTGGACACCACGTGTTTGATAAGCAAAGTTCCATCGCCCAGGAGAAATGACACAGTTTGCAATGAAGCACTGGTTGCACGCAAGTAAAGTAGGCAAAGCGGAATGTCAAGTTGTAACTGACGCCAAGCGTTGCTAAAGACAAGCATCCAAAAGCCTCATACAGGCGATAACGGTACAGATGAAGCTGGTCCGTGGCCTGTGCAGAGCCACAAATTGAGCAGCCATTACGAAACACAAGAAGGAGAAGCAGGACACCAGCTGCGAGCGCCAATATTAAGGGGAACCCTCTGAAGACGCTGGAAAATATAGAATGAATAAAAGCCGGAATCACCCCGAATATAGTTTGAAAGGAAGAGACCAGGCCAGATCCCACACATTTAAAAAAATGGGCAAGGCCTGTCGTATCAGATGCATTAAATATTTGGTGAATTAATTCCCCAAAATGAAGTGGGAGGTTAGTGTTAAGAAGCGACTGTATCTAACTCGAGGTCCGAGCCACCTGCAGTCTGAAAGTTTCACGGGCGGAAGTAAGGGCCACCTCCTGTTGGAATAAAAGGGCTTTGAGCCTGCTCAACTTGTTGAACTCTGTTTTCAAAGTCGGAATGGAAGGCCAAAGGGAAGAATCTAAACTCCCATGCGGGGGCGGGAAAAGGACATTGCTACAGCAAGTTACGCGCTGGGAAACAGTTACCAAGTATGGGACACCCGCCCGCAAACCACAGCAGTCTTGATTGTTTAAAATGAGATAGCTGCCGCTAGTAAGCAATGTAAAGACAGGCGTGATGGATGGTACTGGGGTCCCTTTTAAAAAGCAAGCTAGACAGGGCGCTGACACGTTACACTCGCCGTGCAACTTAACGTGTTTGCACACAAGAGAGTGACCCAGTACTGAATCACACTCCTCCCCTGTGAGGAAAACTTCTTTATCCTCCCTCAAACACCGATAAGCAAAGGGCAGGACCAATAATTCATGCAGAAAAGCAGTGGCAAGCGGTTCAAAGCGGCCAACAGGAAAGTGTTGCATACATGATTTAAACTGAAAAAGTGAAAAGGGCAAAGTGATAACGCCATGAATTAACCAAACAGCAGAGTCCGTTTCTGCTACAGAGAACGGCAAAGGCTCCAATTGTTCAATATGTAACAGCGTATATACAGCATCTTTCATGGACATAAACTTCTGTTTATCAGTCAGGTTAAAAGGCAAGAATAAAGCAGTGGCATTCAAATAATCCCAAGGCACTTTACCCATTTTTAGTGTCTGTAACGTCCAAGCAAATTGCATGACCGACCGTAACTGATTCTGACCATGATATAACACAGAAACATCACTTTGCACAATATCTATTACAGAAGAAACAATATTGTCTAAGGTATAAATGCGTGAAGAAAGCGTATTAATGCTGTTGTCTACTACAGCAAGGACTTTTTCCAAGTTTGCCTGGTCAATTTGACGCAGATGGAAAGCAGCTTCCATCTGTGAAAGTTTCCAAATTTCATTATAAGAGGCATAAAGAAATCTCTTGGCCCTTGGATTACGTGGGCCTAGAAGAAAATCAGCCAAATCAATATCATTCGATAGGATGGAAAGGTGCTGTTTGACAGATGCAAGGTTAGAGTGTTCTAGCCACTGCTGGCACAATTTACCTACCGAGTATGTAGTCACAGAATGATGAGGTGGATAACGAGGGTCAGGCTTAGTCTGAAAGAAACCAGGTGTAACATTATAGAAACGCAACTGGCATGCATTAGCATTAGATTGCCACAACAACCATCCCAATGGATCGATTTCAGAGACATTAAAGGAGGCATTCTGAAGTAGAGCCTGTAAAGCCTCCATGGTGTAGTTATTATGTAACCGCCAATTATTATATTCAGCTAATGATGGAATTGAGGGGGTATTTAGATTTTTGACAGTTGCAAGGCCATAACAGGACGTTTGGTAAACGGTTTCATTTAAAAACAGCAATTGAGTCGGAATCAGGCAGGCACGATGTAATGCCTCAGTGCCCTGAACCTGCCATGGCTTTGTGCCCCAGATGGATTTTAAATCTATAGTGTGTTTCCAATGGTCATAACCGTGTATGGCCAACTGCGTTCTAAACGATTTGGCATAAATTAGTTTAGTGTGTGATAACAGGTACTTCGATGTCGGGGATTTTTGAAGCCTGAAATAATAGGATTCAGGATTGGTCAAATCATAGTTAGAAAAATAGATGAACTTATCCCTAAGTGTTTTAGAACTCCCCTGTGTGGGAGTTGGACAATGTTCCCATTGGGTAAAATTAAAAACAGGTCTCATGGTGTTTGATTTGTGTAAAAAATGATGCCCATAATGTTGATAGCAAAAGAGATCACCATAATTGGCAGAATTTAAATACAAATCCTCAGCATCAAAGGCAGCATAATATTTTAAATCTGAAAACAATGCATGAACTGCCGGCATATCCCAATCATCCGAATGTATGTCCCGTGTCACCACATCCCCTAATGAGATGCGAAACACGTACGGAACTCTAAGGACCTCTGTCGGACCATGGATTTCATAAGCTACTTTGTCCCAAACGATGCCATCATGAACAGGAAAAGCTGAAATATTCACAAAAGTCTTGTCTCGTTTCATGATATGGGACGATGTGTGAGGAGCCAAAGTTCCATCGACCATTTATACTGCAGAGCGTTCAGGGAGATAATGGCCATTTATGAGTAAAAAGAACACTGTCACAAATCCAATTGACTTGAAGAGGAATATTAAGATAAGCACCAACCAAATGTAGGTCCATGGGGGAACGAAGTAGGTCTTTTTGAACCAGGAGTAAAAGATACGCAACTTAGACTTAGGTGCATCAGGCAAACTGGATGACGAGGAGGACGAGGCAGAAGCAAGGTGTGCCGGTTCTCCTTCACAGGCACTCACTGGACTTGGAAGCAAAGGTGAAAGCGTTGAATCCTCCATTCGTACACGTGGGCTAGATGGTATCTCACACACGGAATCAGTAGCCGGAAAAGGACACACAAGATCCATCACAGAAGATGATTGTCGCATAGGCTGGAGATCATTTACAGCGTCCATCATATGAGCAGACATTCTTGTGGCAGCAGGTGACGACAAAGTTAATGGTGCTAAGGATATTGCGTTGCACGAAACTGCAGGTGTCACACTATTCAGAATCAGCCACACGGTGTAACTTGACATTGTCCACTGAGATGTATCTGTTGTCTTTGCGACCGGGCAATGGTGGTAGAATGACAGTACGAGTACCCTTCAGTCCAAGTACAGACACCGGTGCACGATAAGAGGGACCAAATTATTTTTTGTTTTCAATCTTCTTCCGCACTAGATCTCCAACTTTAGGAAGCCAACCGGTAACCGGAATCAGTTGTGCATCAGCAGGCGAAGATGGTAAATGCTCAGTTGCCAGGGTATCACGGGACTTTTGTAGATCCTGTAACATAGCAGAATGATTATCTAGGTCAAACTTAGAGGCAGCCGCCACAATGTCCAGACCATCAAGTTCAGGAACAAACATGTGACAGCCAAAGAGCATTTCGTAAGGGGTCCGCCCACCCAGAGATCTTCTAGGGAGATTATTTAATGCACGTTGGACCCCATACAAATGGGACAGCCAGTCCCTGCCAGTACCTAAGACTCTAGCTGTCAAGGATTGCTTTAAGTCACGGTTCATTCGCTCCACAACTGAATTGCCCTCAGGCCTGTATGGAGACGAAAACTGCACCTGTACCCCCAACGACTTCATTGCATCCTTGTAAGCCTTAGAGGCAAACGCTGGACCTTGGTCAGAATGGAAGGTACCACAGGCAAACATCCCGATAAAGACACGCAAATCCCTGATGACATTTCGAGCGTCAGCACTACGTTGTGGCCATACCCAGAGGAATCGAGTGCACGAATCAACCGCAACCAAGATATACTTGTATGCAGTATCAGAAGAAAGAGGACCGCAGTGATCAAGATAGACACAGCCAAAGGGTCTATTAGAGATACACAGCTGTGTTTGTGGCGGACGTGTGACTGTAGAAGGTTTGATTTGTTGACAAACATCACAGCAAAGAACATAGTTACGAGTCTGTTTATATAAACCACGCCACCAGTAACGTTGCTGGAGAATAGAGACTGTTGCCGACACACCAGCATGTGCCGAAGCAATGCCTTCGTGTGCGGCCTTGATCAAAGCTTGTCTGCGGTCAGAGTTGGGAATCAGCCGATCTCCAACTGAAGGAATGGTAGCATAAGGAACCTGTTTGGGAGTTACATGATAAGAGTATTTAGAAGGGAAACCCGCAGGATAATTACCTCCCTCCCTAGTTGCAGCGACCGCTGCCAGAATTTCATTATCAACCTTAGTCATAGATCTTGTAACTGCTGCTACGGAACACGTGGCTACTGCAGACTTGGCCGCTTCATCAGCCAGAGAATTACCAAGAGCGTGTGTTCCGATATGCTGGTGGCCAAGAGTGTGAATAACATGTGTGAGAGGCAGACGTTGTTTAAGATCCGCGACTCGAACCTAAAGCGTTTTATGCTTAATTGCGCAGCCTTTAGAATCGCTGTAATCATTTTGAGACCAAAAGAATAAGTTGTCATTGAACGACTGGACACAATAGTAAGAATCGTACACAATAAGAGTATTCACAAGAGGATCAGCAAACTCTAGAGCTAGAACAAGAGCACGCAGTTCGGCCAATTGCGCCGTGCAGTCTTCTAGTGCCTGTGTGTGCACAATGGAAGACTTAAACTCTCCATCTTCAATGGAGCCAGCCACAATAGCACAAGCCGCTGAATAAGCATGTTTGGAACCCGTGGCCGGTTGCGCTGAGCCATCTGAATAAATAATACATTTGTATTCACATAGAGGAAGAAGCGACAAAGGAGGAGAATGAACAAATTCATACTGCAAAAACTCCTGAGTCTGAAGAGAAGGATCAAAGACAAATGTGACATCCGAAGACGTCAAAGAAGTAGTCCACTGAATCCAACGTGGGTGCAATGCTTTAGAGTTAGGCACACTTGCTTTAGTCACCGCTTCCAAAGCAGGGAAGGGAGTGACCATAAGAATGCGTTTGCCCTGCGCCAGTGAGCGTTCCTTTAGAATCGCCATCTGCACTGCCGGTAAGATTTTTTCTACAGAGGAAAAACGCATTTCAGCCGCAGTGTAAAAGTGTGATTTGTATGCAATAGGTATTGTGTCTCCTTCATTGAATGTTAAGTACGTGAAACCCACTGCCCCAGAAACGATACGTATTACCAGGTTGGTGGTGTTATCACGAGTCATTAAGAAGTTAGTCCCAAGCAAATCCGCCTGCAAAGACTGCAGAATGGAAGTATGTTCCGGAAGCCAGCTGGCAGAAGAGAACTTAGGTTGTATCAATGCATAAAGCGGTTTGATACGCTGGGCATAATCGGGAATGTAAGTCCTCCCGAAGTTTAAAAAACCCAGCAGGGATTGTAACTTTTTCAAAGAAGAAGGTGGTTGCAAATGTCACACTTCTCTAGGAAATGAGGTGCTAGACCCTTTCCCTCATTATTGAGCTCGTAGCCCAAAAAGAGCACTGCCAGATGGGCAATGTGTGACTTTGCAAAATTAAATTTGTAACCGTAGTCGGCAAAAGACAATATTATGTGGTCGACTCGGTCAAGATGCGGGGCGAGGTCGTCGTCAGTCAAATAGATGTCATAAACATACGACAAGGCCTCGGGGTCAATGTCATGCAACAAAGACACAATGCGTGCCGCAAATGCCCCGGGGCTGTTCTTGTACCCCATTGGCAATCTTGTGAATTTTTTCTGATTTCCGACGGCCCTGAATGCTGTCAGGTCACCACTCGCACGGTCGAGATTGTGACTGTAGAAACCATTCGAAATGTCAAGTGTCGTTTTGTATTTTTTACGAACAATATTATTCACCAGCGCTGAACTGTGTGTGTTTTGTACCGCAAAGGTGCGGCAATGGCTGTTCAAATTTCTATAATCCAATACAATCCGAAAAGAACCATCAGGTTTAGGGACAGTAAAGAGAGGATTATTCATAGGTGATACACATGACTCAATGACCCCCTGATACTCCAATTGTCGTAGAATGTCACAAACCGAAGCCTTCGCTTCTCGTTTGATGGGATGTTGAGGTTGAGGTTGTGGCATGGAACGCAATGGTATTTCATGAGCTGGCGAATCAACGTCCCAACCCACCTGATTGCGATATACCGCTAGGGCTAAGGCCAAAGCCCATTCCTCCGCGAAAGCCTGCGCTTGTTCCTCAGGGACACAACGTGAAAAACTCGGAAGTATCACATCTTCCCCCCGAGAAGCGGATAACACAAAGGGTGGCGGACAATATTTCTCCGCCAATAAAATGTCATATGTAGCGGTTAGATTCTCCCAGAACACAACCTTAATGGGACGCAGTATATCACCCTCAATTTGGAAAAGGACTTCGCATAGTCTATCCGGGGGGGCAACCCAGGTATCGGCAGTCTCAATTGTAACAAATGTGTCAGTTGCTGTCACATCCAGGCGGGGACGTAGAGCCTCCCTGACTATGGTAACTTCCGCTGCGCTGTCGAGCAGAGTCACTGCCCAAGTCCGATCCAGGAGTCACATCCTCACCGTCTGTGGCATATCTTGCTGTTAAAGCGGCAACCTTTTTCTTTTGAAAAGGAGGACGGGTTCGTGCGGAATCACCCTGCTTGTCCTTGACTTCAAACTGTCGAGGCTGTTCACGAAGATGTGACGCAGGTTGACTCCTACCCCGATCCTGGCGATCCCCTCCACCGGCTTGTGAGCCTGATGTTTCCTGTAAAGAACGAGGAGAACGCTGATCAGGAACCTGAAATCTTTCAGGAGACTTAATTTTAGCACGATCGCGCAAGTCATAAGTACGCTCAGAAGCATCAGGGGTCGGTGAACTGGCACGCGAACCCTGCTTCTGTTGTTGGGAACCCTGTTTCTTATTTCTTTGCCAATTCTTTTTAGGAAAGAAAGGGCGCCCATCCTTGTCAGGCTGGGCTTTCTGTTGTACTTGAGACTGCGTTTATGTTTGAGTCGTAGGCTTATTTCCCAGACTATTGCGGCCTATGGTTTTGTAAGCCTTTGCAGTAATCTTTGGTAATTCACGTGGCCTGTCGGGCTCTGCGACCGCCTCTAAGCGGTTTGCTACTTGAAAGCTAACGGCATCGCCCTTGACATTCGCAAGGATCATATCAGCAACCACGTCCAACACTCCCACCAGTCTCATCGCCAGCTCAACAGCCGCTTCTGCTCCGTGTTCATCTTGAACGCGCTTAATCACAGAGGGGAGTACGGTCATGGAGGGGGTGCCGAAACACATAGAATATACCGCTGCAAACACCCTGCCCCAGGTGTTACAATCAGCCAATTCGGGAATTAAGTCTTTGGGTAAACTAATAGTTAAGATCCTGTGCTTATCCACAGGAGTGGTATTAGGAAAGACAGCTTCTATCTGTCCAAATTTCTCGGCAAGCCAATAAGGAAATTCATCCTTATTCTGTGGGCGCTTGCCCATGACAGAATTAACAATAACGGGACTGATGGTTACGCCACCAGGACCTGCAGGTTGCACCGCAGCGCCAGGTGGTCCCACCTGGACGGTGCGTGCTATGTACTGTATTACAGCTCTATAGACGCGTACCAATGATGTATGTAAGACGCGGAGCTCTGCCAGAGTTGCAGTTGTAAAAGCACGTGGGTGTGGGGTAAACCCAGCCAAAACGGGCCATGTGGCCCCATCTATAGATAAAGGGCCTAAACGGACCACCGTTAATGGGTGAGGAAGGGCGCCATTAAACCAAATACGGTGTTGCCAAGCTGTAAGCGGAATCTCAAGAGCTCTATAAGGCTGATACTGCTGAGGAATGGCGGTGGCAGCATATGTGTGAAACAAATCATCAGTGCCATCCACAGCCGGAAATGTGACCCAAGAGTAAAAAACTTCAAACTGGTGAGCCGGATCGGCTTCCACCACAAAAATAAGAGCGGCCCCAGCATCAGGAACCGCATAATGAGTCAAGTGCGCCCTCAGCGTGGCTCTGCTATGAGCCGGAATATCAACCACAGCCATTATAGAGAAGAAAGCAGACAACTTAAAGAGCGGCAGCGCAAACACAGGTTATTAGTAAAGCAAGACCTTTTAAAACTTCAAGCTTGAATAAACCTATAAAAACGTCAATATAGGAGGCTACTCCATCACAGCTGTCTCTGGAAACAGAAGTGAAGGTATTGTGGACCAGCACGATCACTAGTCAAGCGTCTCGCAGATAAGAACCAGACCAAGCGTTGGCGGCGCCATGTTGCGGGGATTCTGCTCATACACAGAACTATGCACAAGAAAACAGGACCTCAGTAAATAGGGGTGTACCTCCTATCACCTTAGTACCCAAAATCCCAACCAACTAGCAATAGTGTCTCATTCGGTCGCCTACAAATATCAAGAAGCTACGAATGTTTAGACAACCCAGAACACGAGCACTCCTGACTCACCTCAGAGTCGCGGGAACAAGACACTCTTTCGCTCTCACATACTTGTCCACATTAAAAATAATCAGTCACTAAATAAGTTCAAAATGTTTAATTTGACTATAGTGATCCATGATACAGTATGCGAACCACAACTAGCAGCAAAATGCATAAAGCAAGAATCATTAGCATTGTTACAATACCATAGAATATAAAAGGAGTCGTCATTTTATAAAGACTGTGAAAAAGGCTAAATAACTGGGCCTAATCACCCTCCCCAAGGCAGTAAGAAGTTATTTTATATAACAGAAGATCTCTAGGCATTATTAGCAGACCCCTACCTGAAAGCCTAAACCCAAATCATAGGATCAGCAGCGCTCAGCTCCATGGAACGGCTTTCTTCGAGTGTGTTTCAAAAACATGCAAAAACGTTATATCAAAGCACGATTCTTCCGCATTGCAGCTGTTGGTTACATGTTTTGTCTAGGTAATAGGGACTGACCAGAACAGAATAACAAGAGACATTGTTGACCGACCTTGCACATTATGTTCAGACAGAATTGAAGGGAAGGCTGAGAACGTGAAAAACAATCTGTTATCATGTACAGGGCAGAGGCAAAGTGTCGCAAAAACAAACGCTTAGCAGAGGCGTGCGCAAAAGCAGCAGCATAGGGCAAGCAAAACTCATGCTAACTTAGCAATGTCGACAATGTGTCTTAGGGCCATATAACCCCATATAACAGTATGTTTTCGCTATAACACAACACCACTAATAGATCTGTTGTTTTCTGCTTATATGCGTTCTAGGATGTGGTTCCAAGTTCGATAGATGCTCCTTAATGCTGTATAAGATCTTGGATAGGGCAGATTATCAATGATGTTTGCTCTGGTTGGATTACCTCCTTGCTCTCGAATAATTGAGCCTATAACGCCTAACGTTTTAACCTTGTTACTTTATTATTTGCCCATGAGGACACCTTATCTTCAGTCATCTAGTTACTAGGCATACCTACCCATGTCTTAAATGTCAATGTAGATATGTACTTACGAATGCTTCTGTTTATCCTGGCAGAAGCTTAATAACCTGTAACATGTGTTATTACCATTACCGTACTTTAGGACCACAATTGCATTGTATTAGATCTTTCCCGATGACTCCGTGACCACTGGGATTTTGCCCCGCTGTCGTCTCTTCCACATGCATTGTTAGGGGTGGGTTGGGTGGGTCTGTGGGACAGAGGAGGTGTGTGTGTGGGGGGTCTTTTGGATTGTTCCTTTTTATTGTTTATGTTGTGTTAGGTACTTGTTTTGTTTTCCTTTCTGCCTTACACAAGTTTTCTGACAAGGCAAGCCATCCTTTGTGGTTCTTTTTGTCTATTCTCTACCAGAAAAGTGTTCCTATATAGAAACTCATATGCTGCATATTAGCCCAGCTATACCCAATGAGTAAGATTACACAGGTCTTATGCTCACCCGACCTATGTGATCCTTTGCCCACCTGGAGGCATTCCACAGCCTCGTCCAGTTCAATGCGCATGTATTCCCAGACCATCCAAGCACTCCTACATTATGGCTAAATCACCTCTCTCAGATAATCTGAAGGTGGTCTCACTGAACATAAAGGGACTTAAATATCCTGTTAAACGTAAAAAAAATTGAGAACAATCTATTTAAACTTAAAGCCGATATACACTTATTACAAGAAACTAAGATTAGGTCTAAAGAATCAGCTTCCCTTAGAAATAATTGGATAAGTGAGGTTATTTATTCCGTGCGACAAATAAAAGAAATGGGGCTTTGACCTTGATTTCCAGAAAATCAGATCTGAATATAGTTTCCCATGAAATAGACACAGCGGGAAGGTGTATACTCACAAAACTCTGAAAAACTGACAAGGTTTTCAATGTCATCAATGTTTATGACCCAAATTTGGATGACCCAGACTTCTGGAATTCCTTGGCTTTGGTCGCATCCGGGGGACGAATTGATTATAATGGGCTGCGACTGTAACCTCCCCCCAGACACAACCCTGGACAGGCAGTTAAAATCTTAAACAAGAAAAGAGGGGATGGGGGCTAGAAGAGGTCCAGCATATGTGCCCCTGCTAATGACTTGTCAGAAAGAGGTATGCAGTTCTTATAAAAAGATGAAAGTCTACCAGGAGGTAAAGAGGGAGGAGTGCTTCCTTAGGGGAAAGGGCCCTCACACTCCCCAAGGGGTGTCATGCTTCATCATCGGGCAGCTCCTCGTTGGGCCGGCGCTGCAATGCCCAACTGGCCACGCGAAGGGGCTCTTTGCTGGAGTTCTTTTCTTTTTGCCGATGTGAAGTGTGGGGTGTGGTGGAGAGGTGGGTCTCCTCTTGTTGGAATGTGGAGCAGTCCTGAAACCCATATAAGGCGGCCCCAAAAGTCAGGACTGGCAAACATTTAAGTTCATAGACTTCTAGCAGCAGCAGAATCAGCTTACTGCCAACTCTAGTCAACAGCCCAAACAGGGCCTTTAACCAAGTGATTAAAATGGAAACATCAATTAGAAATGCAGGGTAACCGATTACCATAAGAATCAAAAGTTACCCCTAAATAGGAAAACTCACTGGCCCGTGTAATATTCTGTCCCTTAATTGAAATAGGTCTGATTCTACAGTGCTTCTTACCACATACCATATAATGGTTCTTTGCAATGTTAATTTCTAAATCTAAGTCATCCATAAATATGACAAAAGCATCAATACGACCACAAAGACTATTAGGTGTGTGGGAAAGCAAGACCGCATCATCAGCATAGAGCAAAGCCGGGACATACCTGGATTTCACTTTTGGTAGATCCATCCCCTGCAAAACTAAAAAAGGATGCAGGCCATATATGTATAAAAGCAATCAAATGGGGGGCTTGGACACAACTCTAACGTACACCCCAGGACAGGTCAAAAGGTTCAGTACATTCACTCTCTATTCACTATCTGACTGAAGTGCTGACCCTCTGATTCAGGGCATGAAGAAATTCCACGAATGGATGGAGCAGGCCTGTCTTAGATAAAATGCTCCAGAGTTCGGAGTGATTTATACGGTCAAAGACACTACTAAGGTCCTTGAAGGCCACGTACGACAAACCTTTCTTAGCAATCGTGCTCTTCCCTATTAGAAGATTTAAATTCAGGCACTGATCCTGAGTCCCTAGACCTTCTCTAAACCCATATTGCACAGGGCTAAGTATATCATTTTGCTGCACCGAATCCTCAATCTTACGCAGAATAATTCACCCCACGATCTTAACCACAGAGTCCAATAATGATATTGGCCTATAACATCGAGGGTCCTGCCTATTACCTTTTTTGAAGACAGGAACAATGCTGACAGTTTGCCATGAGGCAGGGATTTTATGGGAGACTGCAGAATGTGAGACATTAGTAATTATAGATGCCCATAAGGGGATAGTCACCTTGTAGAGGTCCATAGGGACCCCATTGGGACCTGGCGCCTTTTTAGACATTTGTTGGACAAAGGTGAGAGTAGAAGGGGCACAGACCTATTTATGAGGTTTGCATCTGCCTCTAGAGAGGGCAGATAACTTGAAAACCCATCCTTGAGAGAATATATTGTGCTTAAAACTTGTGTGTGAGGAGTTGTGGGGGCTAAACCTTATTTTTCCCAGGTGAGAAATGTTTGGGAACAGTCACTTTAACCAAATTTTGCTTAGGTGCAACCAGAAGTAACCTCTTCTTTCCGCCAGGACAGTATGACCTGAAGTTTATTTTGATCTGCCCGTGCAATGACACTTCGCCTCAAGCGTTGTAGCACTTTACTCTCTTTTGTCAATACTTTGAACCTTTCAGACAAAGATATCTAGTACCCATTTTAAAAAGTGATGGCTTCCGACAATATAGACCAGCATATTATTTTCTGTGTATGTTGCCTGACCCAATTGTATGCTACTGTGTGGGGGCCATTTTAAAGAATGCACTGTGCTGGAGTAATATAAGAAATTTCTAGCTAATTCAAAATTTGTATGCATTTAATATTTGCTGTAATGTATTTTTATTCTGATTTTGAATGTTCTTTTATGATTATTTTTTGAATAATCAAATAAAGATAGAATTGAATTGAAATACAAACAAAGAACTAACACTAAGCAGAATTCCTTACATTAAGCTAGCAAACACGTGTCATAAGCATGTTATGGTCCACCATAGATTGAATTCCAAAGAATGGGATGCAGCAAATTCATTCATTACATTCTTTC
This sequence comes from Calotriton arnoldi, assembly GCA_963921515.1. NCBI lineage: Eukaryota > Metazoa > Chordata > Amphibia > Caudata > Salamandridae > Calotriton > Calotriton arnoldi. The sequence goes on from CAWUFW010004240.1 coordinate 1,491,979, forward strand.
ACACAAGCCATCAAGGTTTAAGGTGTTCACTTACCAAGGGCCAGATGTATCGAAGGGTTTTACCCATTCTATGTCTATGGGAAAACATGTTCATACATTTGGCCCCAAATCACTATCAGGTCAAGTGGTTGTAATTTTCTATGTACCCACCTCTAGTTTGATAGTGCTTCAACAAATGACAGGATGGGACTAACTGCAGTAAATTATAGAAACCTGTTGAAGATAACTTTACTGACGAAACGTGTCTTTAAATTAGGTTTTTTTTCCAAATATAATTTCCAGAATCATTTTGGCTCTAATGCAAATTGACAAACAGCCTTGTTGTCAAGATTTTTTTAAGTACGCACAAAATACGTTTGATTACAGGCTTTACAGTGTTTGTCTGACACCTGTCACATATAAAAATATTCGGTTAACTTTGTATTGATTTTTGTAATCACTATAAGTCGCTGACATATGGAAGTTCATGGACACAGGCCCTGGAAGGCATATGCCACTATTGTAGGGAACCACACATTGTAACATATATTGCAGTGAGGCAACAGGCCTTTTTCCATGGCTGTCATCGTAGCATGTAATTTCTATAGTACATTAAATCAAATGACATTTAAAGTAAATATATAAATGACAAATATTAATTTACTTGTGAGGCAGTGTATAATTGTCACCTGTAGTGACATAATGATTCATATAGATGGAGCTCAGGTTATATTCGAAGATAACAGATCCAAATAGACCGCATTCCTCTTCACCTCTAGGCCCATCTTGACCATTCCTACCTCTAATGCCTGAGTCCTTTCACAGATGCCGTCTAACTTAGCCTCTAGTGTGTGACAAACTCCCAGAATGCCCTTCTGATTTGCATCCGAGATTGCAAAACCATTCTACATATCCTGATGAAGGTCCATGAGGATCTGTTCTACCGTGTTCAAACTCACTAGGGATGCTGTTGGGGCAGAAGAACTTCTCTCTATCTGCACCAGTGATGCTTCTACCTGACCTAGTGAACTTTCCACATCCAGGAACTGATCATCTACATTACATAGCGGCTGATATCTGTTCTCCACTGAAACTCCAAATATTGCCTTGGGTCCCTGACTCCCTCCCTTCCTTGCCTTGTGTCCAGGGAGGGGTCCAGATACCTCCTGAGGCCCTGATCGATCAATAGAGGAATCATCCAGACCTGTAACGTTCTCTCCTATAGAATGCTGCTGTATTGCCCCATCTTGTCTTTCCTAGGCATCCCCTTATTGCTGTCCATAATTTTATAGAAGGAATTTAATGAGAGGATAACTTTGGAATTTTTTTTTTTTTTTTTTGGAGCATCAGATAACATTAATTGGGAGTGCTTCATACCCCTCGTTCTCCGAAGCCCCCCTCTGGTCCTCTAGCACTGCTGCCCTCTTCTAATATTAGAGAGAGCCTGCATCTACTTTCTGGGGGGAACCACCTTCCCCCAGTCTCAAACCCCCACAAGACAACCCAATCTGAGCAACTGCCATGGCTCTGCTCGCAGTCTCTTGAGCCTTATGCTCTTTTAAAGGATGTCTCCCACTCATGATCTTTAATTGCATTCTTTATGTCTTCCACAAGCACAGACTTTGCAGTAAGTGCACCACTTGCTCTCTCCATGCAACCAAATGAGGCTCCTGTCTGTGACCCCAGGCACCCTCAGGTGCTCCCCCCGCTTCTTGCACTCCTCAGCAAGATGCAGCATCGAAAGTCAATCAGCCGCTCCCCTCCATCCCACTCCTATTCCTGTCTTGTGGTTTGTTGCCTGCCTTGCTATGTTGGCCTAGGCCTAGCTGCCATGCTGCTTTTCTTTGCGCACGTTACACTGAGCCAGGGCTCCCTCGCCCTTTGTTCTTGCCAAGTTCTTTTGCGCTGTCTGCACTTTCTGTCTTTCACCTTTTCTCTTGTTCGATTTGGGCTCAGACTGCACAACATGTACAAGGTCGCATAACAATGTATTTCGGTTCTTCCTGATATGGCCAGTCTCGCGCACCCAGACATAACATTAGGCGCAAATGACATGAAACTTTGTGTGCCTTTAATACTGCGGTTGTACTGGCGCTTAACACACTTGGAGGAATCCTTTCCAGGGAGAAGAGCTGTGATTGTCTGCTGATGTAGTTCTGCATCTAGAGACCGAGGTATGAGGGTTCGCTAGTCAAAGCCCAGAGGTCTTCTATTTTTATAATAAACTATCTTACTGCACGGGGAGGGTGGTAATGTTATTTAGACATTTATCCACTGAGTTATGAAATGCTTTCCCCGTTTGTATTCTATGGAATTGTAACCATGCTGCTTATATTAGTCATATGCATTATGCTATTAGTGCTGACACGTGTACTGTACCTTAGAGCACGTAAGTTGAAATAAATATTTTAATCTACCCTGTGTCTCTTCATACGCGCATTGTGGACAAGTACGAGTGAGTGACGAAAGAGTGTTCTTGCTTCTGCGAGTCCTGAGATAAAGACACCGTGTTCTGGGTTGTCCAATCATTGGTGCTTTGGTACTAATGGGATGCTAAGCTAGTTGGGTTGGGGTTTTGGGTGCTACGGTATATGGTAGGCAAACCACTGTATTCCGGGGTCCTATTATCCTGTGCATAGCTCTGTGTATGTGCAGAAACCCTATGACATGGCGCGGCCAACGTGGGGCTGCTTATCTGCGAGATGCTTGAGTAGTACTTGTGCTTGTCCACAAAACCCTCACGTACGCTTCCGGAGGCGTAAGTGACGGTGATACCTCCTATATTGAACGTTTTATAGGTTCTTTCAAGCTTGAAGTTATTAAAAAGGTTACATAAATAACCCATTTTGTGCTCCCTGTTAGGTTGTCGAATACAATTGTTTAGTTATGGCTGGTGTGGCGATAGCTGCACATAGCCGAGGACCACTCCGAGAACACCTAGGTGTATACGGAGTGCCCGATGCTGGGGTCGAGTTGGTCTTTGTGGTTCAAGCCGATCCGGCTTATCACTTTGAAGTGTTTTACACTTGGATCACTTTTGAGGCGGTGGATGCAGGTGATAATCTGTTTCATGAATATAAACCCACCGCTATTCCTGCTGCCTATCGACCCTATACTAATCTTGAAGTGCCTCTCACGGCTTGGCAGCACCGTGTTTGGTTTAATGGCGCCCTCCCACAACCAAATACCACAGTTCGTTTAGGCCCCTTATCCATTGAGGGGGCCACTTGGCCTGTATTGGCCGGGTATACCCCGCATCCAAATTATCTGGCATTACCGATTGCGGATCTGCGCACTATGCATACCGAACTGGTGCGAGTGCATCGAGCTTTAGTGACATACGTTACAGGTAGCCTCCATGGAGCTGCTCCTGTAGTCGCTGGCCAACCAGCTGTTGCAGCTGGAGTGACCATAAGTCCTGTCATGGTAAATTCTGTGATGGGCAAACGTCCACAAAATAAGGACGATTATCCTTATTGGCTTGCAGAAAAGTTCGATCAGATAGAAGCGGTGTTTCCACATACATCCCCGGTGGATAAACACCGCATCCTTACGATAATTTTGCCAAAAGACTTAATCCCCGATTTGACATCATGTGAAAACTGGGGTAAGGTATTCGCAGCAGTTTATTCAAAATGTTTTGGTACTCCTTCCATGACGGTTCTACCCTCTGTAATTAAAAAAGTACAAGACGAACATGGCCCTGAAGCGGCTGTGGAATTAGGGATGAGACTAGTGGGAGTGTTTGATGTAGTAGCTGAACTGATCCTTGGAAATGTCAAGGGCGATGCTATGAACTTCCAAGTAGCGAATGCTTTGGCTTTGGTCCCAGAGTTGGACAGGCCTCGCGAATTACCGAAAATTATTGCCCGGGCTTATAAAACAATTGGAAGAAATAGCCTAGGCAACAAGCCTTTTGTAAAAATGCAAACTCAATCGCAACCACAAATTACACAAACAAAAAGTACATCTGAGAAAGATGATAGACCAGTCTTCACTAAAAAGAGTTGGAGACAGAAAAAACAGGGTAAGCAACAAAAGAAGCCGGGGTCGAGAGGCGCTTCCCCAGTTTCGGTTTCTTCTGAACGTACTTATGATTTACGTGATAGGTCGAGAATTAAATCACCAGAAAGGTTTCAGAGCTCTGATACACGTTCTCCTCGTTCTTCACAGGCCCAGACTTCGTCACAGGCTGGTGGAGGAGGACGGCAAGATAGAGGAAGGGGCCGAGAGGCTCCCCAGGAGCGAGACCAACCTCGACAACAAGTCAGAGGGAAAGCAGAAGATTTTCACCTTTCTCGGCCACAATTTCAGAAGAAAAAAGTTGCCGCTGTAACAGCGAGCCATGCCACAGACCGTGAGAACGAGACTCCTGAATTGGACGTGGGCAGTGACCCTCCTAGACAGCGCCGCGGAAGTTACCATAGTGCGGGAGGCGCTACGTCCTCATATGGAGGCGACAGCAACTGAAACATTCGTTACTGTAGAGACAGCTGACACCAGAGTGGCACCCCTGACAGACTTTACAACATAGTCATCCAAATTGAAGGTGATATACCGCGGGAAATAACAGGGATTTTTGGGAAAATCTAACCTCTTCATATGACATTTTGTTAGCAGAGGTGGATTGGCCACCCCCATTCGTTCTCGCTGCACATAAAGGAGAGAAGGTTATCCTTCCAAGCTTTTCACGGCATGTCCCAAAAGACAAAGCTGAAGCACTTGCAGCTGAGTGGGCTGTGTACCTGGCTCCAGCGTTATACCGCAACCATGTGGGATGGGATGTAGAATCACCTCCCCATGCAATACCTTTGCGGTCACTACCGCAGCCACAACCCCAATATCCCATCAAACGGCAGGCAAAAGGCCCCGTCTCCGAAATTCTGACACAGTTGGAATATCAGGGAGTACTCGAACCATGCGTATCACCTATGAACAATCCCCTATTCGTGGTTTCTAAACCCGATGGATCGTACCGCTTAGTTTTGGATTACCGGCATTTAAATTCTCATTGTCGGAACTTTGCGGTGCAGAATACACACAGTTCTGCGCTTGTAGACAGTCTTGTTCGTAAAAAATACAAAACGACACTTGACCTTTCAAACGGTTTCTACACGCACAACCTAGCCCCGGAGAGTGGTCAATGGACCGCATTCACATCCGGTGGTAAATTATTCCAGTTCCGGCGTTTACCCATGGGCTACAAAAATAGTCCGGGTGTATTCGCCGCCCGTGTTGTCTCCTTGCTAGACAGCATAGACCAAGATGCATGTTCGTACGTTGATGACATTTATCTGACGGACGACGAATTATTTCCGCATCTGTCGCGAGTGGACCGCATTATTCTTGAATTTGCGGAGCAGGGTTACAAATTTAACTTTGCTAAGTCACACATTGCTGAATTTACCGTTCTGTTCTTGGGCTATGAGCTCAACAACGAAGGTAAGGGCTTAGCCCCCATTTCTTGGAAAAATGTGCACATTTGTGCCCCCCAAATACTCTGAAGAAACTTCAGTCTTTGCTGGGTTTCCTGAATTTCGGGCGTACTTACATTCCCGAATATGCCCAGCGTATCAAGCCTTTGTATGCTTTGATACAACCTACTTATTCAAGGTCTTGCTGGCTGCCTGAGCATACCTTGATTCTGCAGTCTTTGCAGACAGACCTATTGGAGTCTAAATATCTTTTGACTCGTGATAACCACACAAACCTGGTGATTAGAATAATTCCGGGGCGGTGGGATTTACGTACTTAACCTTTAATGAAGGTGATACAGTACCCATCGCATACAAGTCGCATCTGTACACTTCCGCTGAATTGCGCTTTACATCTGTCGAAAAAGTTCTAACTGCAGTGCAAATGGCGATTCTAAAAGAACGCGCACTGGCACAGGGAAAGCGAATTCTGGTGGTAACACCCTGTCCTGCCCTAGAGGCAGTAACAAAGGCAAGTGTACCGAACTCAAAAGCAATGCATCCCCGTTGGATACAATGGGCTACATCCTTGACGTCATCAGACGTCACCTTTATTTTCGATTCTTCTCTTCAGACTCAGGAGTTCTTACAGTATGAATTTGTTCATCCTCCTCCTCTGTTTATATTGCCGCTTGAGGATTACAAATGTGTGATCTACACAGATGGTTCGGCGCAACCGGCCACTGGGTCCAAGCACGCTTATTCAGCTGCATGTGCTATTGTTGCGGGTTCCTTTGTAAATGGAACGTTCAAATCCTCTGTAGTGCACACTCGCACACTTGGAGATAGTACCGCACAATTGGCCGAGCTGCATGCATTGCTACTTGCGCTTGAGTTCGCTTCTCAGGATGAGACTACTCTTATTGTATGTGATTCCTTCTACTGTGTACAATCTTACAATGACAATCTGTTTTTCTGGTCGAAAAATGACTACAAGGACGCAAAAGGAGCACAATTAAGCATAAAATGCTTTGGGTTCGAGTGGCAGAATTGCAACAACGTCTGCCCCTCACACAGGTGGTTCACACCTTAGGCCATCAGCGGGTGGGCGCACACGCTATTGGTAACGATCTGGCAGATGAAGCTGCCCGTTCGGCAGTAGTCACGTGTTCAGTAGCAGCGGTTACCAGGTCCATGTCTAAAATTGACTCTGTTATTCTAGCAGCTATTGCTGCATCCAAGGAAGGTGATAATTACCCTACAGGTTTTCCTTCCAAGTATTCTTACAAGTTAAGTCCCGAACAGGTTCCTTATGTAACAATACCTGACGTTGGAGATCGGCTGATCCCCAACGCGGACCGCAGGAGTGCCTTGATATCAGCTGCACACGAAGGCATGGCTTCTGCTCATGCAGGTGTGTCAGCTACAGTTTCCATCTTGCAGCAGCGTTATTGGTGGCGTGGATTGTATAAAGACACCCGTGCTTTTGTGCTTTCCTGCGACGTTTGTCAACAGATTAAGCCTTCCACGGTAACACGCCCTCCACAGACCCCGCTCTGCATTGCTAACAGACCCTTTGGGTGTGTTTACTTGGATCACTGCGGTCCATTCTCATCAGACACTGCCTATAAATACATCTTAGTAGCAGTGGACTCGTGCACACGGTTCCTCTGGGTCTGGCCACAACGTAGTGCTGACGCTCGAAATGTAATCAGGGATTTGCGTGTCTTTGTGGGAATTTTCGCATGCGGCACCTTCCATTCGGACCAAGGTCCGGCGTTTGCCTCTAGGGCTTACAAGGATGCAATGGCTTCGCTTGGGGTGCGGGTGAAATTTTCGTCTCCGTATAGGCCTGAGGGCAACTCTATCGTTGAACGAATGAACCGTGACTTAAAGCAATCCTTAACAGCTAGAGTTATAGGTACTGGCAGGAACTGGCTGGCCCACTTGTATACCGTTCAGCGTGCACTTAATAATCTCCCTAGAAGACCTCTGGGTGGGCGGACCCCATACGAAATGCTCTTTGGCATAAGAATGTTTGTGCCTGACCTTGAGGGTCCAGACATCGCGGCGCAATCCGCCAAGTTTGATGTAGATAATCATTCTGCTATGTTACAGGACTTACAAGAAGCCCGAGACAAACTTGCAACTATACATTTGCCTTCAGCCACAGATCCTGCGTTGCAGATTCCGGTAGCCGGCTGGCTTCCAAAGGTTGGAGAACTGGTTCGAGAGAAGGTTGAAAACAAGAAAGAATTCGGCCCCTCTTTTCGTGCATCGGTTCCAGTTCTGGGCTTGAAGGGAACACGTACAGTCATTTTACCACCGCTTCCTGGTCGCAAGGAGAACAGATACATCTCAGTGGAAAATGTCAAGCTACAGCGCCTGGCCGATCCTGAATAGTGTCACACCAGCGGTCTCTTGTCCTGCCATTTATCGGACATATGTTCGTGGCCCATCTACACGAACGGTCGCTGATGCTGTAATTGAGATGGTTGATTTGCCTGAATCCTCTCCTTTGCCTGAAACTATAATTGATCCCCAACTCTCCACCAACATCGACGAGGACGAGTATACCTATCCTGCATCTGAATCGGTGGCACATCAACCAACGACGCCACTCGGCCCGACTCGTTATTCCTTTGATTCGGATTCCACCTCTTCCAAAGTCCCATCCAAGTTCAGTATTTTGGTATCCTGGTTTAGAGACAATTTTTTGATTCCACCCTGGACATACATCTGGTTGGTACTTTTCTTGATTTTTTTGTTCATGTCCATTGGCTTTGTCACAGTGTTTTTTCTACTAATCAATGGTCACTATTTACCTGAACGCTCTGCTGTAGACTATGTTTCTGGAACTTTGGCTCCTCATTCCTCGTCTCACATCATGAAGCGTGACCACACATTTGTGAACATTTCAGCTTTTCCAGTTGCTGATGGCATCGTATGGGATGCAGTGAACTATCAAATCCATGGTCCGACAGAAATTATTAATGTACCTAATGTCCTTCGTGTTTCAATGGGTGATGTAGTACAAAATAACATTCATTCTGATGATTGGGATGTGCATGCCGTTGAAGCATTGTTTGCCGATTTAAAATATTATGCATCTTTTAATGCTGAAGATTTGTATATGAATTCTGCGAATTATGCCGATTTGTATTGTTACCAACATTGGGGTAATCATTTTCTCCATAAGCCAAGTGCTCTGCGTAGTTCTGTTAACTACACCCAATGGGAACATTGTCCAAACCCCTTGCCAGGTAGCTCGCAAACTCTTCGAAATAAGTTTACCTATTTTACTGATTTTAATCGGTCAAACCCTGCATCCTATTATTTTAGACTTAATACCACATCAACTCAGAAAATTATGTTAACACACACCAAATTGCTTTATTCGGGTTCCTTTTTAAGTGCCCTAGCAGTGGGTGGTTATGAGTACTGGGAGGATACAGTAGATTTGAAATCTATTTGGGGCTCCAAGCCATGGCAGGTACAAGGAACCGAGGCATTGCACCGTGCTTGCCTTATCCCTACCCAAATTATGTTCCTAAATGATTCTATTTATCAGACTACGTGTTGGGGCTTAGCTAACACTAAACAATTAAACACGCCCTCAATTCCATCCCTGTCGAGTTTTCCCAATGATAGCTCACGTCTTAACTTGACCCTGACGACCCTACAGGCTCTGTTACAGAATAATTTGTTTAATGTTTCTGAAATCGATCTGTCACCCTGGTTGGTATGGCCTATATCATCTAATGCATGTCAAATGCGTTTTCACGACTCAGGTACTAGCTACACACAGGATAGGCCTGATCCGAGATTTACTGCTTCCCGTACTGTCACTACATATTCTGTTGGTAAATTATGCAAACAATGGCTGCAACATTCGTCCCTTGATTCTGTTAAACAACATTTGTCCCTCCTTTCAGGCAATATTGATCTGTCCGACTTTGTTTTGGGACCTCGTGGTCCCCGACCTAAGAGATTCATTTATGAAACGTATAATGAACTCTGGAAGCTGTCACAAATTGAAGCTGCTTCCCGTCTTCGGGAAATAGATCAAGCAAATTTGGAAAAGGTGCTTGCTGTTGTTGACAATAGTATTAATACCCTGTCTTCTCGCATTTATACTTTAGAGAATATTGTGTCCTCTGTTGTTGATATTGTACAAGATGATGTTTCTGTGTTATATCATGGTCAGAATCAATTGCGCTCAGTTATGCAGTTTGCATGGACTTTACAAACGCTCAAGTTAGGTAAAGTTCCTTGGCATTTTTTGAACACCTCTGCCTTGTTTCTACCTTTTAATTTAACTGACAAACAGCAATTCATGTCCATGAAAGATGCAACTTACACTTTATTACATATCGAAAAGATGGATCCTTTGCCGTTCTCTGTTGCAGAACTCGATTCTGCTGTGTGGCTAGTTCATGGGGTTATCGCTTTACCTTTTTCCTTGTTTGAATTTGACTTGTGCATGAAACATTATCCTGTGGGCCGTTACCAGCCCTTGGGCAGTGCTTTCCTGCATGAACTCTGGTCCTTGCCTTTCATGTATAAATGCCTTCGGGACGGCAAGGAAGTTTTTCTCACGGGGGAGTCCTGCGACTCGACTATGGGTCATTCGCTTATTTGTAAACACATTAAATTGCATGGCTCATGTAGCGTTTCCGCTCCTAATCTTGCTTGTGTGCTGAAAGGTATTCCTGCTCCTGTTATTTCTCCTACTTTCACTCTCCTTTCCAATGGTAGTTATTTACTTTTAAATAACGAAAACTGTTGTGGCCTGCAGGCTGGCATTCCTTACATTGTAACAGTTTCGCACAGGGTTGTCTGCTGCAAAAATGTGCTTTTTCCTCCCCCTCATGGCAAGGTTGATATCTCTATTTGGCCTTCCATCCCTACCATGGAGGCAGATTTCAATAGACTGAGTAGAATAAAGGCACTATTATTGAACGAGGAAGTTATGCTCACGTCCGCCTGGGAGACATTCATTCTCCAGGTGGCGAGTACCCACAGTGAAATACAGGCCCTTTTGAACACTAATCTCCCCCAACATTTTGGGGAGTTAATTCATCGTGTTTTTAACGCATCTAACACAGAGGGTTTGGTACACTTTTTAAAGTCGTGGGGTCTGGTTTGGTGTCCTCCTTCCAAACTATTTTTGGTGTCATCCCGGCATTTATTCATTCTATTTTTTCTAGCGTCTTTGGCGGTTTCCGTTGATCATCGCTTTGGCGGCTGGTGTCCTGCTATTAATTTGTTTTCTGCGCAATGGCTGCTCCCCGATGGGACCTGCTCGATCCGGACCGCCTCCAGCTGCTCCGTGAGCGCCTTTTGGCTGGTTTTGGTGTCTTGCCATTGGCGACACTGAGTGTGTCATATACTCTTTCTTTTCGCTTTGCGTATTTCACTTGCGTGCAACCTGTAATGACTTGTGTCCGCTGTCCTTTCACCTGGACTTTGGATTATTGCCTCTCCAATTCGTCATTGTCTGTTCCGGATTTTGTTCAGTTGATGGGTCCCTTAGAGGCCCATGAGCAGGACTGTTCCGTTGCCGGCTGTATGGCGCGTGCGGCTGCACTGGGGATTTTGGCGCAATGGGATATCTGGGCGGCTGCCCAGGATCTCCTACATCAAAGCTATTTCGTTTATCACGCAAGTTGTCCCGCATTGCTTTTGGATGCTCCCTCTGCTGAGGAGCATTCCTGCTCTTTTGATCTCATGGATTGGATGGCATCTATGTTTTTTGACGATTCCAATGATGTCCTCTTGGAGGGTATGGCTTTTTTCTGCACTTACACTTTCATGGATTGACTTGTCCTCCGCCGTTTGGGCGCTCCCTGTGCTCTGCTGGATTTTTTTTTTTTGGCCCTCTGTCCTGGCCGCCGGACTGTCCAGGGGAGGGTGTCTTGTGGTTTGTTGCCTGCCTTGCTATATTGGCCTAGGCCTAGCTGCCATGTTGCTTTTCTTTGCGCACGTTACACTGAGCCAGGGCTCCCTCGCCCTTTGTTCTTGCCAAGTTCTTTTGCGCTGTCTGCACTTACTGTCTTTCACCTTTTCTCTTGTCCGATTTGGGCTCAGACTGCACAAAAGAACTTGGCAAGAACAAAGGGCGAGGGAGCCCTGGCTCAGTGTAACGTGCGCAAAGAAAAGCAGCATGGCAGCTAGGCCTAGGCCAACATAGCAAGGCAGGCAACAAACCACAAGACACCCTCCCCTGGACAGTCCGGCGGATTGTACTTTTCAATGTCCCGGGCTGCCTGCACCGGTGCTGACTCTACCCACTTTCATCCCAAGCACGGCAGCCGCCGGAGCCCTCCTCGTGCAGCAAAGTACCCCTGCAGCACTGCAGGTCCCCCAGGAGGCATAAGAACCTCCAGCCCCCTCCAATTATGACAACCACTCAAAAATGTAGGATCACCCCCCCCCCTTCTGGGTTGATTCATGCAAGCCTCAGGCTGTAGAGTAAGGCATGGTCAATTCAACTCGTGCTTCTCCTCACATCCATGCCAACATTTTGGAATAGGAAAATGGGAGATTTTAAAATAATAATCGGGAAAATGTATTTCTCCCATTCTGCGGCCTGCATCGGGTCTATTGGCATGTATGGGACTTGCAAGTGTGCTGCTGCTGGATTGGATGTCATAAATTCAAATATAAGTGTTTTCCATACCTGTCAGGAGCACAGAGAAATCGCTATTGCAGGCAGAGAAAGCGCGACAAAAATGTGGTGCACTGGCCTGCAGGAGCAGGTTATTGGTAGTGCATGATCAGAGTCACACAAGACCAGTCCCTGCCATCTGAAGCCCACAGAGGAATCAGGTTTTTGCTTGCAGGAATCGGGAGGCTAGCCATGAAATCGGTAGTCTTCCGCCTGAATCGGTAAGGTTGGCATGCATGTCCTCAGTGCAAGCCCGGGAACGACCTCAGCCGACTGCCATTTTCCACCCCTGGTAGACGATACGTGCCATCACACACAAGGTTTGACCGAAATGATATTCCAGCTACTGCATCTTCAGAGACCAAGGCAAACCCCACACCTCCTACCATTCCATTTCCCACCATTCCCTATACTCCTTCACCCATTCACCTTCGTACACCTACTCCACACATTAACCCCATTCCTCACAACATCACACATATAGAGACACTATATATAACAGACATGTCACCAAACACAACACATTCAACATCAATAAAAGAACATGAGCAACATTTACACAAACACACACAAGAATCTGACTTCCACACATCGAGCCACACTACATCAGACATTACAAGCACACGTGCAACAGCACATTCACCATCCCCACAATCCACCCCTGTTACATCTAAAGTCATTACCCATCCTGCTCCCTGCAAAACCCATAAACCCTCCCCTGTTTTTAAACCTATCCTTACCTCTAAGCAGATTACCCATCTTGCTCTATCCAAAACTACTCCTAAAACACCTCAACCCAGGAATGATCTTTCCCTTACCCTCCATTAAAAATTCTGCACCTACCCTAACCCCCAATAAAGAAGGTGCCTGTATGACATCAGCTCCAGAAGAAAGACCATGCCCTTGAAGAGGATACCAGTTGGTAGGTGGAGGCAACCAAAATGGATAAGGGCTGTTGCCAATCACATATGGACATTTGTATCTAGTTTAAAGTGAATTAAAAAAATATGAAAGTGTGAAAAATGGAATCACAACCTTATGATTTTTGTCCTGAACGCTAAGCACTATTTATATTGGAATTTTTATTTAATTTCATAATGAAAAATAAAATAAATAGGTTTTTAGATTAAGAAAAAAATATTTTGTCACTTTCTTTGCAATTCATAATCAAAGCATTCACTTTTCAGCATTATTGTGACATCCATCTGTGAAGTAGATCTAATGAATGTAGGTAGGCAAAGTAATGAAACATGTTAAGGAAGCAGTGTTAGCAAACTTGAGGGTAATTTTATACATAATTTATAATGTCATTAATCTGAAAACCAACACTTGCATTAGTTACTATTTATCAGAACATTCATCACATACTTCTGCCAATTGAAAACAACATTCAATTAACATATTCAAGCATGGAAGTTGGATTATGAATAGATGATTAACTTCTTAGGACCTAATTACGATACCGGTCGGACCCCGTTTTGGAGCAGGAACCGTCCGCCAATGAGTGGGTGGTTCCGCGCTCCCTATTAGAATACGACTGCCGTGCAGGCAGTCGTAAAATGCATTTTTCTAGTGTGGCTTGTGCTGCGGCCCAGAAAAAGAGCTGCAGCACAAGCCATACTAGAAAAATGCATTTTGTGCACATCCATGCACAGTGTGCCTGGCACCATGTAGTGCCTGGCACACGGTGCATGGATGTGTGGGGAGGGGCACTACATGTGCCCCCTGGGCCCCATAGCTGAGGCCCACGGAGGATGAGAGCCCTACTAGGGGCCCTCAAAGTCGCTTTCCGTCTGTCTTTACATGGCAGTTGGAAGTTGGGCCGCCATGTAAAGTCAGAGGGAAATAGACATCATAATCACTACAGCGGAGCCTGTGCAGGCACAACCCCCATTGTAGGGATTACGGTACGACCGCCACCCCAACGGGCTCCATGAGTCTTTCCCCCTGCTCAAATCGCCCAAATCGCAGTCGGACCGATACTCTGGATGTCGGGTGGCCCACCACCGACGGCCTGTCGGTGGCAGTCTGCCCGACATCGTAATCGAGCCCATAATAATGAAACAATTACTGCAGTTTATTAAGTAAATCTGTAACAAAAACATATTAGTTCACAAGCAATCTTTTCGTTTGCCATTTCTGCTGGCAATTTAAATGAAGCAAAATGCTGCAACAGGCGAAAGAAAGCAAAAATAAATATTTTAGCAACATGGTTTAAAATGTTGTAAATAATCCTGAAACCAGCCAGAAAAATGTCTGTTGTATCTGACAAGAACAATATCTAAGGGGCTCATTACGATGGCGGGCGGAAGCACAACCGCCGTGCTGGCGGATGCAAAAACCACCAGTTACCGCCGGCACGCAGCAGTCCACACGCCCGCCCAATTACGATGCGAAAAGTAGGCCAAACACCGCCGGCAAGCCAGCAACACCGTCCGCCATCAAAGTGCGCCCGTACACGTAGCGGCGCAGCCCAACTGACACACACCGTCCGGACGAAACACGTCCCGCCCGGCGCATAAATTACGATGCCGCAAACAAACGGCTCCCACGGCCAAGAGATACCGTACGACAAACCGAAGCGGTAACACGGACGCCGAGCACGGACAACGAAGAAGCGGCTCTCCGAGCATGAATCCAGCACTGCAGGCCCTCCCCATGCTCCTGCTGATGCACCACCAAGGACGCAACGTACCGCGGAGACGCAGGTAGGCACACACACAACAAGTGCACGCAAACAGCGCACACAGTGCAAGGGCGGAAAAGCGGACAACCCCCACCAGCGCGTGTACACTACACATCCACCATTGCATCCACATATGACACACAGGCCAAATCGTAACATCGCGTAACACATGTGTACACACCACCTGGGACTAGGAACCAACAACCCCGTCACGGCCCCAAAGTGGCGATGACGCCGCCACACATGCGCACAACGCAGAGGCCAACCGCAGCGCCATGCATGCGTCGCACACAGACACAGGGACACAACCAAGCAGCACACACATCAGCCCCACCCCGAACGCACATGACACGTGACAGGCCTGCCACAGACATGTCCCCAACGCCCAATTCACGGACAACACCCAACGCCACACAACCGACGCACACATGTCAGTGAAGACACGCAACAGCAGGACACACCCCAGTGTAACAAACATGGCGTAGCACACAGCGGCGGCAACACCAACTAGGAGAAGCAGGGCTCCTTCGGGAAGAGGAACGCCAGTACCACACTGAAACACCCATACCACCCTGCACATATGAACAAGACATATAAAACGGAACACCAAAGAGCCCGGGGACCGACAACAGGTGGCCCAAGAATAACATTCACACACAACGCCCAACGCAGAGCGGAAAGGCAGCCTGCCGCCCACACAAGGGAGAGCAGACAGCACTGAATGACCTTCCATTCCAACTCCGAAACCACAGCCCTACGACAGAAGCCGGTGAATACAGCCATTGTCCAAGAATAGACCAACACAGGCTTGCCGAGGAGACCGACCACAGGGCAGATAGCGCATATCACAGAAGCACACAACGGACGGGGAAGAAAGAAGAAAACACTCCCCCATGTCGGCCACATGCAAGTTAATTGGAAGGAGTCACACATCACTGACCTTGAACTGTCTGAGAAGCATGTGGGAAGAGGGCCCGTGTCCTCCAAACAAGCCAACAGAACACAAGTCCTGTCTCCCTACGACTACACAGAGCTCACAGCAACCTCGGAGCGTGCACATTGCAGACTGCACACACAGCCGGAGCACGCCACCACAACGCACCGCTGCGAAATGGCAACCGCAACACACCTACCCAACTACGCCGAACAGCTCAAGCTGTACAAAACCAACCTGTTTCATACATTGGGATGCGATCTCCTGTCCCTGCTGAACGTAAGTTACCGACTGACTTACCGCATCACATTGTTCAGCTGCGTCATGCCCGTCTTCTACTGTCGGAGGTGTCCCTACCAGCATCCCGTGGAGATATGCCTCTCCAACCCGGCATGTCTGAAGGCGGACCTGCTACCACTACTCCTCCCTCTGGACGCACACGACAGGGCCTGCTCTGCCTATGGGGGCATGGCGTATGTGGCCAACATCGCACCCGCACTGAAATGGGACCACTGTGCCTCCACACGACGGATCATCGAGAACAGCTACATCGAATGTCACCCAGCATGCCCCATCATGGTCCTCCAAGGGACAACTTACGAACAACACCTTGACAGCCACCATCTGCTACATTGGCTGGCAAACATGTACACCACCAATGACATGGAAGCCCTGCTGGACGGCATCGCATACCTGACAACCTGTAAATTCGTCGGACCACAACGCAGGTTCCCCGATTGACCTATGATGTCCAACCCCGCACCCATGCTTAGCTTCCGCACGGACTGGCCAGTCACCACCACAACAGCCATACCAAACGGCCGGCAACTGTAACCACACCATCAACGACATCGCCATGACATCGGATATGACCGGGACATGCACACTGTTCCCCATCACATCCAGGAACACCGCATGCATCGTGGGAGGCAGTGGCATGGGCTCTGTGTATCGCACCCACATGGACGGAACTGCACGAACAACCAGGACACGACATGGATCCAGCGCCCATGGACACACACACCGCTCAGTGGACATGAATAGGTCGCCTGGAGTCTGTGGGTGCTGCACCCCTCCCACCCCGCCCCGGGAATCCCATACCAGGACCTTTGCATGGACGACAAGTGCATACAACAACAACACGACCCCAGTGACTGTGACATGTCCAGTAACCACCACAGTGCAACAACAAGTGGCACGCCGCTGCATGCACGCAAGCACATGCCCTGATGTCATCTCACATGCACGCGTGCATGAGGAACAACACGCAGCAAACCTGTCACATGGAACTGAGATGGACTGTGCCCATGATGCCAAGCGGTCTGGTAGGCTACATGTATACCGTCTGTGTCAAAGTCCGCAGCTCCGCAGCTATACGTAAATGTACATTAGCACAGCCTTGGCCAAGCAGATGTCACTCTGAAGCCCACATCCCACATGCAACAGCCAATCACATGTAACCCCACACCCTATCCCATTTGCAATCATGCTCAGTATATCCTCAACATGTATTCCGCTGCCAGTAGTGTCCACTATACTGCATCACAGAGGACAGAAGACTCAATATAATGTTTGAAACCAAAACTGTCTCCGCTGACTCATTTCACAAGTACGAATGAGAGAGGATGAGAGTATGTGAAGTACACGGCAGTCGTGACATGACCATGTAGTCCACTGGTATTGGATGTCAACGCAAATGAGTAGCACAACTGTGGAAGACACACATGTGTCGTGTGAAGTCGTATGGACGCAGTGCTCAGGTGGGTGGGTGTGACGGGTAGATGCGCACATGCCAAGTTGGAGCACGCCGTGTTGGGAGGGGTCATGAACAGTACACCACCGCTTCCCTGGGCATTGTGAGAGGACACCTGTCGGGGGAGTGAACACGTGTGTGCACAGCAGCCGGGCACACGTACAAAGCGGTACCAGGCGCACCTCAGCCCACCCTCTGTGGACAAGCTGGATCCTGTTGTGCGCCCGCCATGCCCCTTGACAAGGCACACACAGCCCCAGTCGACCAGGTGTAACCCCAACATAGTCAATCCGCACAGGCGATACAGGGCACGGGATGGCAGTGGAGCATGGTGTGTGAGAGGTCTCCTCGCGCTCCTCCTGGTCATATCACGCAGGCAATAGAACCTCAACGTCTAGCATGGCACAAGTCAAATGGAAGTGTAGGGGGACGCACCACAGCACGAGCAGCACTGACGTCACGGGAGGTGGCTCGCACCATCCCATCCATTGCCCATCATACCAACCACGCCACATGCCATTGCGACTAAGTGCAAGCGCGTGCGCCACCACCCCGAGCCCTCCCCAGAGAGGCCAAAGAGTGAATGTGTGGGCCATCAGCCACAGACGGACGCGGCCTGGCCGCAAGGGCAGCCACAGCCACTGGGTGTCGCAGGTGGCGGATCCGGAAGGCGAAGACTGTGATGCATAGTCCATGCAGGCCGGGTCTCCATTTGGGGCACCACGCAGGTGGACGGCGTCCCGCCACACATCATACCCTGAGACAGCCCACTCGTGCAACTGGACCCACACATACACTCCTTGCCCTCTCTGGTGCGAGCTTGGGGCTGCCTGTGCAAGCGCTAGCCTCGCAGGTGAGCATGCATATTGGGGGAGCGAGGGGAGGACATGAGGGCTGGGGCGAAGATGACTGTATCACTGTCAGTTAGTACAAGGGATGACCCAGATGTGGAAAGGAAGAGACGTGTCCCGTGTGTACTGCAACTAGTCGCCAATCCAACTACCCCCATGTCCGGAATGTAAGCCCGCACCTAGGCCCGCCCATCCGCCACATCGAACATACCACCAGCACGACAACCTTCCCATTCGAAACACTGACTGGGGGTGGCGACCAGTGTACAATCATGTGTAGCCTACCCACGCGTACATGTGGGCCCTCCATGATCCATGTCACCTGCGGCAAAGTCATGACATGCGCAATGAGGGAAGTGAGGAGAGCTGTCCGCCCCACGCGCAGAAGGTGCATCAGCTCCACAGACCCAGCAGCGAGTCCAGCAGGGGTCACATGTGCAGGGGCAGCTGTGCCTGGTGTGAAGGCACATGCATATAGACAGCACATCGACCAATGTGTAGTCTGCCCACATCTACAGTCCATCATCATGCGGACATAGGAATTGAACACAGGGCAACACATCTTCAGTTGGTGCACCCACCGTGACCAACAATGCGCAATCATCGACGTACCCGCCCTGTGCATGGCCCCCCACCCAACGGAGGCACA
Source organism: Calotriton arnoldi (assembly GCA_963921515.1). NCBI lineage: Eukaryota > Metazoa > Chordata > Amphibia > Caudata > Salamandridae > Calotriton > Calotriton arnoldi. The sequence goes on from CAWUFW010004240.1 coordinate 1,510,915, forward strand.
TCCAGTGCCACCATCCCACACACACAAGCCTTCCACGGAACATGCTGTGTCCAATGGTCAGTACAGAGTCAGCGCCCATCTGGTGGATCCTGAACAGGAGACACATGCACACACATGCCAGCTCCCACTATGTACGTCTGCCACCTGGCACGTGCAATGTAACCTCTCACCTGTGACGTGTGACTGCAAGCACACAGCCGTCTTGGCATGGGGCTGTCAATGTGGACACCTGTCAATGTTTCGGGAGGTGTGATCCGTACAGTGCTGTACATAGGGTGCAGTGCTGACACCTACTACTGTCTCATATCCCCTCGTGCCACAGGTCCCACTTGTTTTGGCCGCTCAGCCTGTGCCCACATCGTCGTCGTCGTGTGCCATACTCATCCAGCCGCGGAAGCAGTTCCATGCTCAGCAGACATTCATGTTGCCGTGGCGTTGCCGCTTGACGGATATGCAGTCAGTCCCCATCAGCACGCCCGCAAGTCATTGGGGCCTAGATCCCCATGTGCATGCACATGGCAGTGGTTTGTATCACTAGCCATTGCCATTGTTGGGAGACCTGTGTAAGTGTATTGTGGCCGTGCCGCCCCAGCTTGACAGCTGGGCTGTGGCTCATGTGCTTGCTCAGTCATGTCAGTGATGTGTATGCGAAATTGCTATGTGTCGTGTTGCTTTGACATGTGTCCTCTGCCATTGTCCCTAGGCGGAGACCGAACATTGACCGCCCATACCAATTGCTGGCGGACATGGACGATACAGAGGTTATTAGGAAGTTTCGGCTGGACAGGCCAACCCTGCATCGACTGTGTGCCATGTTAGAACCCCATCTCCATCCCCGCAGGGTGTATCCGACTGCTGTCACCCCCACGGCTAAGGTGATGGCCGCCATGCATTTCTTCGCCACTGGGTCATTCCAGCACACAGTGGGCATTGGAGGAGGGATGTCCCAGCCCATGTTCAGCAAGGTGCTGAGGGATGTACTGGCAGCCATGATGCTGTACCGAAACAGGTACATCCGCTTCCCCAGGGCTCGTGAATTGGCGGCAGTGAAGGGTGCATTCTATGCCCTTGGCAGAATCCCACACGTCGTTGGAGCCATTGACTGCACACATGTCGGCCTTGTTCCACCACAGGCCACTGAGCACCTGTACCGCAACAGGAAGCACACGCACTCCCTGAATGTGCAAGTGGTGTGCCTTGCGGACATGGTGATCACCCACGTGTGTGCAAAGTTCCCAGGCTCGGCCCATGACGCACACATAATGCGCAACAGCATCTTGCCACGACTGATGTCCAATATGCAACAGGATCGTGCCTGTATTGTCGGTGAGTATGTGGAGTGGTGTAGCGTGCTGGTTGTGCGATGCTGTCCCCTGTCCAGTTGGAATAGCAACGGTTCTCTGTGTCCCTCACACCCAGGTGACTCTGCGTACCCGAATGGGGCATGGCTGCTCAGTCCATTGAGGAATCCTCGCACCCCAGCAGACGATCGCTACAATGAGGCACATGGGAGGACCAGACGTGTGGTCGAGCGTACCTTTGGCCTCCTCAAGTCCAGGTTCAGGTGCCTGGACCGCACCGGGGTGCGCTGGCGTACTCCCCACAGAAGGTGTGCCGGATAGTGGTGGCGTGCTGCATGCTGCACAATCTGGCCATTCGGAAGCAGATCCCCCTCATCGTGGATGACGGAGATCAACCAGGGCCCCAGCCCGCAGACCAGGACAGCTCGAGTGAGGAGGACAGCGGAGAGGAGGAAGCTGGTAATGTGCGGCAGCAGCTCATCGCCCGCTACTTCACTTGACGGTGAGTGTCCATGTACGACGGCTGATGTGGCTGTATCTGTGCAGGTGTGTGTGTGCTGTGTCAGGGTGGCCGCTTGTTCACTTCGTGCTGTGTGTCAACGCTCCATGGCCAGGGTAGTATGCCACTGTTGGTGGCTGTGGCATTGTGCCCTATTGCTCTGTGCGATGTGTGTACATTGCTTGTAGTTGTTGACATGTACTGTGTGATGGGTGTGTGACACACTCATTGAATGTGCTCCTGTTCTGTCTCCCACCCCTAGGTCCCTACAGGCCCTCCGGATTCCATTGCCATGCCACGCATCAGGTGCCTTTCCGCCCAAGGTGGCCGTTGTATTCCGTACAAATAAAACACAGGGCACAAACAGCAGTTAGTGTAAAAGGTGCATTTATTTCAAACTGTGACATGTGATTGTGTGTAAGGTGATGACAAAAGTGGTGCGTGCAGTGACAATGAGCTGTCGGTCATGGCTGTGTGATGCTCAGGGTGTACCCACTGGTTCTATGTCCATAGTCCAACACACACATGCCATCCAGATGGCTGTGTGGAGTGGGATCGTAGTCCAAGTCAATACAGTGGCTGGTCAAGGAAGGCTGGCGGAAGGCTGGCTGGCTGCCTCACTTGCATTTGGAGCGTGCGAAGTCCTCCCGGGAGATCTGTTTCCACTTCGGACGGCCCCTTCCACGTTTGCGAGGGGGTGCCTGCTTGCGACATGCTGGTGGTTGAGGTGTGCTCACTGGCTGTGGACGCAGGGGAACTGGACACTGCTGCTCGACCCTGCGCCCCGGCAGGTGGTGGCGGAGGGGAGCTGCTGTCCCTGGCTGTGACCTCACCGCCACCACCAGATGGCCCATGAGGTCCACGAGTTGGCCCATACGGGCGTCCATGGACCTCAGCACCCCCAGCACCTCACGCGTGTCTGAAGCAGACCGGACCCATTGTCCTTGGGCCTCTTCATAGGCCCCAAAGACTCTGGCCATTTGAGGCAGGGCATGGCTCCCAGGGGAGGCTGGCGTTTCCCTGACCCTGCTCCTCCTACCAGTCCTGCTGCCACCGGCCTGCCCACTAGCCACATTGCTCACCACGGTCCTCGCTGTGGCTCCCAGGGTGGATCCAGTCGGCCGGGCCACCACCTGCGCTGGGGCTGGTGCCAGCGAAGACGTGGTGGTGGTGGCAGCGGTGGTGGTCGGTGCGGCGATGGTGGCGGTTGCGGCAGTGGTAGTGGCCACAATGACCGTGGGTGTGGCCGCAACGACAGTGGCAGCAGGGGGCTGGGAATGTTCAGCAGCCCTGGATGATGGGTTGGTGGGTAGGAGGGGTCCTGGGGAGCGGCTGGGCCCTGCCACACCAGATGGGCCTGCTTGGTGGTCCGTGTCCGAAGAGGAGGACAGATCCTCCAGATCCGTGTGTACTCGTTGGGGGCTTGTAGGCTGGCTGTGCTGGCTGCTGGCTCCATCCCCAGCATCCAGCAGTTCGTCACCTGTGGAGAGAATGAGATTTGTTATTGTGTTGCACCTGGCGAAGTATGTATTTGTCGTCTGACATTAACAGTTCGTGCAATCTCGTACATGGGTTTCCCGGAGGCGTGTGTGTGGCTGTAGCATCTGTAGTTGTGTGTGCTTGGCAATGGGACTGTGTGCTGTGCACATGTGGCATGGGACGGATTGGCCATGCCGATGGGTGTGTTGCTGTGCCCCTACTTATTGTGACTCTGGTGTATGCGGGCTCCTGGCCCATCCTGGGTCTGGTTTGTACTTTGCTTTTGGTGTTCAGATGGGACGCTTAGGAACGCATATGGCAACATGGGGGCCATGCCCCAGATTCGCATTTGGGTGGGAATATGCTTTTGGGGTTCAAATGGAACGCTTAGGAACGCATATGGCAACATGGGGCCCATGCCCCAGATTCACATTTTGGTGGGAATATGCTTTTGGGGTTCAAATGGAACGCTTAGGAACGCATATGGCAACATGGGGGCCATGCCCCAGATTCGCATTTGGGAGGGAATATGCTTTTGGGGTACATGCTGTGAGCCATGGGTGCCGAACGTGACATGTGTTGTGGCAGCATGACAGTGCATGGTTTGAGGTGTGTGCATGCTTGACATGGCCTGCATATTTGCTGTCTGTTGTGATTACTGGACATGGCATTGGACGCATCGTTATGAGTGAGTGATGGTTGTGTGCCAGCCAACGTATTGCAGTTGTCCCATCTCCTTGGTGTGCGTGCTGCCCTGTGCCATGTGCATCACTGCAGTGCTCGGGGGTGTGGCCCATGTTGTGTGTTGTTGCTCACAGTGTGTCGTGCGCTTCATTGACTTCTGGCACATGGTTGGTCATGGGCATGTATCTTAGCGTGACTGCTGTATGTGTGGCAGCTGTGCGGATGACATGCCTTTCATGAGACTGGGGCTGACGGATGGGATGGATGGTATGTTGTATGTGCATGGTGTGTCTGTGTGTTTGATGGGTTCAGTGGTGTTCGTGTGCATTTATGTTGTTCCGCTCTGTTGCGTCTAGTGTTGTTTGTCTTACATAGGCGTAGTTGTGGGGTGTGTGGTTGACAGGCAGTAGGGGCTACATGGACAGGACTTCAATGGTGTTTCGGTTGTGTGTGATGAGTTGCACAGTGGCTGCCGTGTGGTACTATATTCAGTGTGGCTTGTGCATGCAGACGTGGCTCCTTGGGTGTTGCTATGTCTGTGATGGGTCATGTGGGGTGTGAGTCTGTTGTTCATGTCCGTGTGCACATTGTTCACTTGTTCGTGACGGTGGGCGGTGCTGCGTGTTCGTCTGCTACGTGACATGTCCCATGTGTTGGTCGTGTTCCGGTCCTCATGCCTCCAGTAATCCAGCCCTGTCCAGTTTCCCACCTGCAAGTTGTTCGTGCGTGCACTGTACTGGATGCCACATGGCTCTAAGCGGGGGTGCTCCATGTTGCAGGTCTGTGGGGGTGGGGGGTGTTGTGGGTCGTGGGGGTGGCTGGACACCCACTGACACCGATTGCTGTGGACCGTGATGTCTGCCTTTCGGCTGTCGTTGTGCACTGCGGTGGCTGACACGTGGCTGTGGGGTGTGGGGATGCTCCTCCTTGCTGTGCTGTGGGACTAGGGGCCTGGTGTGTGTTGTACTTGGGCTGTCCACCGTCCCACCCACTGCACTTTGTGTTCCTGCCACTTACCTGTTACTTGTCGGTTAGTGCAGCTGTGGCGGACACATGGTGTGGTGGGTGCTCGTTGTGGCGCTTCTGGCATATTTGGGGACCTGTTGGTGGTTACGTGGCTGGCTGAGTGTACACATGTCCCCACGTATCTTACAGTTGTTCGGTTTGGGCTGTGTGTGGTGGTGTCTGTTGCATGTGTGTGTGATGTGTTATGTATTGTGTGCTGGACATGGGGGTGTTTGTCCCTGGGAGCTGTGGCATGGTGGTAGTGCATGTGAGTACATAGCGGTGTGCTGGTATACATTAGTTTGTACTTACCAGCCTCCACTCCCCTGCTAATCCGGCGAGGATCTCCGGATGTATTATGACTCGCACCTTCTCCTCCCACGCTTTGAAGGTCTTGAAGAGCGCGGGATTCCCTCCGCCAGTGACGGCAGCCAGCTCTCTGTTTTTGCCCTCCTTCTTCTTGACCAGGATCTTGACGTCATTCCAACGTTTGTTTATTTCTCCTCTGTTCCTGGGCAGGGTCCCGACTGCATTGACCTGGTCTACGATCCGGTTCCACATTCTGTTTCTGGTGGCTAGTGGTGTGTGCTGGACCATGTTCCCATAGATTTGTGGGTACACCTTGATGATCTCAGTCGACCATGACCGTCAGCTCAATGGGCGTGAACTTGGGCATTCTTTGTGGTGCCATGGTGTTTGTGGTGCTGGTGCGGTGTGTGTTGTGTAATGTGCAGGGGTTTGTGGTGCAGGTGTTTGGTGGTGGTGGTGGTGGTGGTGGTGGTTGTGATGTGTGCGTTTCTGTGGTGTGCTGCTGTCCTTGCTGTGTCACTGTGTCCTCTCCTCTCCTCTCTGGTTTGCAATGTTGCAAGGGGTTGTGGTCTGTGGGAGTGCTGCTTTTGTACTTACCTATGTGGGTGTGTCCTCATGGTCTGTTGTTTTCAGGTGTGTTGTGTCTGGGGTTCTGGCCTTTGTATTTTTTGTTTGTCCGGGGGTGTTTTCGGGATGTGTACTGTGCTTGTGTATTTGTGCGTGCCTTGCTGTGTGGACTTGTTGGCCATGTTGTGTGCTATTGGTTTTGTGAGCGGATGGTTTCTGTGCAGGTACGTGGGCGCCATGGCTTCTGCCGTGTCGATTCTCATCGGCGTTGTTTGCGCTGGCGGGCGGTATATTTGTAGTTTTCCCGCGCTCATGGCGGTGCGATCGTAATTTCACGTGCGGTGTGTCGGCCGTGAGGGCGGGCGGTTTTGTGTTGTCGTAGCGTGTTTCCGTCCGTGGCGGGCGGTTTGACTCCGACTCGGACGTTGGCGGGCGGTATTTTGTGTGATTTTTCCGCCGATGGCGGTTTTCGGTTTGTGTAATCGTAATGGCGTGGTCGGTGTTCAGACGGTGTGTGCGGGCGGATTTTTGCCGCTTCCATGCCTGGCGGATTTTTTTACGCCGGGTATCGTAATGGGCCCCTAAGTGAGCAAAGAAGGTATGGTTGTACATAACATGTAGGTGAAGTTGATTGCATTTATTTTAGCATTAGTTAATAAACGCCTCGATTTGCAAATGATTGGTGCTGCTTGAAACCCATCTTTTCAATATATAATTCTTTTTCATGGTCCTGCCTCTCTCTGCACACATACAATTCATGTTCCAGCAACCCTGTAAACACTGCTTTGAGATGTAATGTCACTTTCCCAAGTACAGAATGATTATTTTTTTGTTTAGGAATTTGTAATACAATATGCCACTGAGAGTGAATTGTTTCCAGGTCTCACCTATTGGGACCACAGTGGCTTCTCATGATAACTTGTCCTTGTATAATAAGTAGAAACATTTGAATTAACATTTTTGGTGTGGAGGGAACATTGGAACTGCATTATGTGAATGTGTGAGATAGTGCTGAAATAATGTGATTTCAGAAACTCTATCTTTTGTGTTGCATTTATTTATTAAACAAAATTCAAAAATAAAAGCATATAACATAGATGGATGTCATCCCTCAGTCAAATAGAATAACGAGATGACGTTACACAATAATAGAATAACCGTGATAATTCTGAATGGGTAGCTACAGTGCTGTAAGAAAGAAGGGGTGATAAGTGGAGGGAAACGTAAGAATTTAATTAAAGGGCAATCTTTGTATGGGAGCTGCGGGGGGAGGACACAGACAGGTACTCCTACACGGCACTGAGGGTCTGGGGCGGGAAACGATGATCTGTAAGGGAGGAGGGTAGGGTCCGGATTGCCTGTTTAGGGATGGTTCCGGGGGGGGGGGGAGTCCTTTTCCTTCTCTGCAGACCCCCTCCCCCGGCCCGAACGGCCAAGAACCACCAAACCTTATCTGTTGGCCTTGGGCATTTCTGCCAGCTTGGGACGCATTTCAAAAAGAACAAGCATTGGCAAAGCCAATCGGTCTCGCCATTGAGAAATATTGGCTTTGGCAATGTTGAGTTGCCGTGTTGTACACCAGTGTGGCTGCTGTTCCGCATGGTTAAAAGTTAGTGGCATGGTGTATCCTTGGGTGGAGTGGTAGGAGTAGAGTGTCAGACTGGATTTGTTGGAGTAGTCATCGTAGAGTGGAATAGGGGGTGTAGAGTGTCATACAGTTGAGTAGAGGGGAGTAGAGTTCAGTGGTTCAGTGGCAGAGAGTGTCGTAGAGTGCAGTGTTATCAAGTGCAGAGTCGTAGAGTGGAGTGTCGTAGATTGGAGTGGGGTGGAATTGGGTGGAGTGGGTTAGGTGGACTGAGGTAGTGGGTGGATTGGATTGGAGTAGATTGGGGTGGATTGGGTTGAATTGGGATAGAGAGAGTTAAGTGAGTGGAGTGAGGTGGAGTGGGTGGGGTGGATTGGATTGGATTGGAGTGGGATGGATTAAAATGGGGTGAGGTGGATTGGAGTAAGGTGTATTAGATTGGTTTGGATGGGGTGGATTGGAGTGTGGTGGGCTGGAGGGATTGGACTGAGGGGGGTGGTCTGAACTGGGGCGGATTATATTGGGTAGAGTTGGGTGGATTGGAGTAAAGTGGGGTTGATTGAACTGCACTGGAGTGTGGTGGATTGGAGTGGGGTGGACTGAATGTGGTGGATTATGCCAGTCTGAGCTGGATGCTCCCTCCTCCCCTCATCAATCTCTCCTTACCTGTTAATGTCCGGCTCGTCGTGGAAACTAAAGAGCCGTCTGTCGCCTGGAAACGGAATACACAAAGGGCAGACAAGTTCTTCGCCACAGGTTTTTAACAGAGGTGCTGCCCCGCCCTTGTCCCTGAGAGCCGACATAATTGCTGACTTTGCTGCTCTCACGTCCTCTACCCCTTGTTTACCCTCCCCCCATCTTTCACACCCAGGAACGCCACCATGCCCTGACCAGGGAGGTCAAGCACCTCGCTTATAAATACATTAGCAATGTGATCGGGTTGGGGAGGGCGGCCTGGGGGAGTAGGTGGGCTGACTGTGAAAGCGGGGCCCCATGTTATTGAGCTGAGCGTGGGGCCCTGGGCAGCTGCCCACACTGCCCATGCCTAGCGCCGGCCCTGGGTACCAGGCGGAATGCACTTCACGCTGTTGATCTCAGCAAAATGCAACATTAATTGATTAATTTGCGGCATTACTCGTGGGTGAAATCTGACCGGCCTCGCCCCGCTGACACAATCTGTCTTCCTTATTACTCGAGTGTGGGGACCGCGGACCCAATGGCATCTCAACACTTTGCTCTTTAATACAGTACAAACGGGCAGGTGCTCGGGAACATAATAAATGCCCTTTAACAAAACCTGCACAGACCAAGTGTGCTCCGCTAGAACAGATGCGTCCGCGAATGGGCGGATTCGTGCTCCTTTGTGTTATGTTATGATCACTCGTGTAGCGCCTTTCTGCTGTTTGCATGGGCTTGCAGTGCTGCAGCATTCCGACTGCAGACCTGGAGGTGGGGTATCACGGAGTATATACGTGTGTGGAGCGATGTGTTCAGTGAAGTGCGGCATGGCGACTCATTGTTTTAAATGAACACCCATGTCTAAGCGGAGTTTGAGGCGTGTGTTAGTGCCAGGGCGAGTGAGCCATCAGACACTAAAGGGCATCTCGATTCGCGCCAGGGGGGAGGTTGGCCCAATGCCCACCCGGCCCAGTTGATTTGGGCTGTGTACCTGAAAGAAATGTATCGACATCGGAAGGCGCGAAGGCTCTGCTGTGAGGCAAACGTGTCACACCTACAGCGCACACATTCCAGATAACTCTAGCAGCAAGCGCGTTAACCCACTGCGCTATATCAGCAACAAGTGCAAAGTGAGCCACTGATCTCACGACTGTGCCGATGGGGGCCGGTTTCAGTTGTAACCCTGAACCCCAACCTTGTGCGAACTTGGACGACCCATGATCCCCCACCTCTCCAGTTCCCTAATCTTCCCCAAATTAACTGGATGTGCTTAGAAACGGGCTCAACGCAACATTGCGCTTTATATTTGAAAAATTGGAATATACATAGACGCTCACCCACAAGACTCTGCCTCGTCCTCGCTATGAGCACAAGTAGTGAATCACTTTACAAGCAGCGATTGTCAGGAACTATATTAACGGGTCGATACGAGCACTGCTGCGAGCCTGTATGGGATGAAATTAAGTGCTCCAGACAAGAGCCACAACTCGAGAAAGAGAGGCTAAAAATCCCTGAATCTAGTACACACACCTCCGCAACTGTAAACGCACTGCACAACTCACATCCACAGTATAAGCGCCTGCCAAAGCAGTGACAGTCAGAGGCTGCAAAACTGCACACAGGGAACGCGGTCGAGCGCTGAAAAGGTGGAATCTGGACCCCGACTAGGCTTCGGATCTTAGCTCCCTCTCATTGTGCGATCTTGGGCAAACCGTTCATCTCCCCGCGCCCATGGCTCCTTAGGTGGCAGCACTGGAACGGTTCAGTAATGTATTTAACGACCTACTGATCACCTCATTAAAAAGAAAACTGAGGTTTATCTAACATTTGTACACAGAATAATATGCGGAGGGCACTGCTAAACGGTAAAAGTGACGTATTGAAACAAGCACAAAACAAGCGCGGCCGCGAAAGTGAAAGCGACCACGACCGCGCTACCGCGCTATGTTAAATTAGTAACCTGATCCACGACCAGCTGCCAGCCTGCGCGCCGCTGCTCGCTCCCGAGACCCAAAGGCCATGGGAGTGAACGTTTAGAGGAAAGGCGGGACATGCACCCGTCTTTGGCCATTTGCGGGCTTTCATTATTGAAAGCCACAGGCAAAGGCCAATGGAATGTGTGGGAGGAGTCAGACCCACACAGAAAAGTCTCTGGGAAGTTTGGAGTGCTTACAAGAAGCCTCCCCATAGAGCAGCGCATGCGCGCTGCGCTAGGCTCGACCTAAAAAGTAGGGGAACGGATTCTATTAAATTGAAAAAGTAGGGGCACGCCATGTCCCCTTCAACCACTGCTTGAAACCCATATCCGTATTGCATATGCATCTTGCTCTCAAGTATTCTCATGTAAGAACCTAAAGAGTTCTCAAGTAAGAGCGTGCAAACTCTTAGGTTTATTACATCATATAATACTGACCACTATTCAGTAAAAAAAAAATCAGGTCTAAGCACTGCCATTTATTGAAGAGTGATGAAGTAATACCAGCAGCATCTCAAACAAACCACTGATCACTTACCTCAAAGCCAAATCATTCAGAAAGAGGCTGGTCAAAAATGACATAAGGAGCAAGAGGACACCTTGGTTGAAACCTAGCAGAGGTTTCCAAATGTGCAATACGTGCAAGGCTTGTAATCATGGGGATAACATTACTCCGGTACACACACCTTTTGGTAAGGAACTGAAGATTACCAAAAACCTAACCTGTAGGAATGAATATGTGGTGTACATGCCTAAATGTCAGTGTGAGAAAATGTATATAGGCAGCACGATCCTACAGGCTCACAAGCAGGTACTACAACATTTAAGGGCCATTAAAATCAATGCAAAAGTTACCCCATTGCCAGACAATTCTGGAAGGAACACCAGGGTAACACTGATTTACTGAAATATTCAGTGATTGATGAAGTTCCCAAAAGCCCTAGAGGAGGTAACAGAGAATATTTTAAAAATGGATTCATCAGAACCCAAATGCCTAAATGTAAATGCTGAACTCCATGTATATTTTTAGAACTATTTCTCTCTAGTTGAATGTAGGGTGAAGCTTTCTGATTTACTTTTAAGTGATCATTTTGTTTTTAAATGTTTGTTATTGCAGGACCTGACAATGAAAGATAGAGTGGTGGCCTGCAATGAAGACTATAGGGGTCTTCCAGACAACATGAGTTGGTTTATTCATTTGTTTTGCGTCAGTATTTTGTATTTTAATATTTGTTTGAACCTATGAATCAGATTTGTGGTGCGTTGCCCACTGGGACCGTATTGCGATAGTAATGTGTATTGTGCACAATGATGGTTAGCCTATTGTTAATTTTTCATTTTACAGGCAACACAATGTGTTAAAGACACATATGTGATTGATTTACTTGATAAAATGCATTATGTGTTGAGGAATAAAGAGTTAAGAATTATGTACGGCAACTAGGCATTGGGTTGCCATGTACATGCTTTGCAAATGTAGCTGTACCCAATCATAAAGATAGCCCACTTGGGCTCTATTATGCTCAACGTTATAAGATATTCTACATAAAATGGCAACTCAGTATTCCCTTGTTGGCTTGGGTAACTGTATACAGGTAGGAAAAGATGCCATCAAGGGATTTACTTGGAAGAAAAATGTCAAGTATACTTATCAATGGTGCTTATGAACATCTCAAATTAACTAAATATAATTTACTTTCAATAGAATAATTAAAAGAAAAAGATATCAATCTAATATGCAGGTATATATATTTTTAAAGTTTGTATTGAAATTATATCAAATAGTAACAGGGGTTCAAAACATAAATCTCAAGGTACAAAGACAATGTTTGTTACAATGTCTTTACACTTTTTAAAAACATATGTCAATGTACTTGTTGCCCACTTTCTTGCATACAGCTAGAGACTGTTTTTACAAAACACAAGATTCTTAGAAGGTGTTAACAATTTCTAAGAGAAATTTGGGTTGTGCGTCAACGTTTCGGTCTCAATTGTTGCACATCTGTGAGATCATCTTCGGGACTGTATCTTCGAATGAAGATGAAGGGCCCCCTATGAGGCCAACAAGTTTGCATTTGACTGGAACAGTACTGTAAAGTACAAGCGATGTTGAAACAGAAAACATTCAGTATTCCTTTAACTTGGCGAAAAATCACCAGGATTCCTTTTGGGCAAATGTGTCCCCGAAGGAAACGGTTCTCTCAACTTCTCTATCTTTGCATAACCGGCTTCCAAAAGCTTAAGTTAAAGGATTACTTAATTTTTTTAGTTTCCACATTGAACCTTAAACTTTACTCTAGTTCTAACAATTGGATTTTTGTTGTTTTGGTGTCAAATAATTTATTAAAATGTACTCTATTTTTGTAAATTGCGTTAGGATTTTTCTTGTGTTTTCACTTTTTTACTGTTTGTGTGCTAAATAAATACTTTACATTTTGCCTCTAAGTTAAGCCTGACTGCTTTTTGTGCCAAGCTACACAGGGTTAAGCACAGTTTAATTTAGTGACTTTTTGTGGTTCACCCTGCAAGGGGTTGTGGCTGTTGCTCACGCCCCCAACCAACCACCCAATGTCTCACTATTCTGAACAGAAAGCTTCATTTTTCAGGATCAAACATCTTCTCCACCCTCAGAGATCATATGATGTCTTTGCTCTGTCTAGGCAATTATACAGGTGACATAAGTTTAGAAAGTCCAGGTTTTAGTCTTGGTTCACGGTCATGTGGACATTATTAGGATGCGGTCTGGTCAAGAATGGTCCGTTTGTTATTCACTTACCTTTAATGTTTTCAGCAGAATGCAATAGATGAAGGGTGATTTTGCCTTGAAAAACTCCATGCCAATATACAAGGTGATGTTTGATGAACAGGTAAGAAGTCACTAGTCCTTAAATGTTATGCTGCAAACATGTTTGCCACACAGTATTTGCTGTGCTTCCCTGTATAGCTCATGAAGAGCGAAACACAAGTGTCTAAGGCTAACTAAATGAAAGATTGGAAGAAATTAATAGTTATCAAGCTAAGAAAATTAAGTATTGGAAGAAATTAATAGTTATCAAGCTTTGCTTCATTGTAAGAACTACAGCTTTGCAGAGATGGACCACATTGACCAGAATGTGCTGGACGGGCCACTGAGTTGTGTTTCACTTGAAACCCACAATTCAAGGCTATTGGTGAGAGCCAGTCCTGTTTTGAGTGCTGCCAAATGGAGGTTTTTGTTCATAATACAGGCTATTTGTAGGGTGTGTTGTGAAATGCTGAAAAGCTTCTTAGGTTGAGGCCTCATTAAAGCACTTGGGGCCAGATGTACAACCTGCCAAATAGCGCCTTGCAAATTGCGTCGCATTTGCGCCTCGCAATTTGCGAGGCGCTATTTGGCATGTACAACAGTGTGTTTAACTCTGTTTGAGATTCCCAATGGGATGGCAAATTGCGAGGCTCATGAATATTAAGGAGCCTCTCGCAATTTGAGAGCCCATTGGGAATGACAGGCCCTCCCAGGGATGGTGGCCTGCTGGGCTCAGCAGACCACCATGTCTGGGACTGCTTTTAAATACAGCAGCTTTTTTTTCCATGCAGCCCGTTTTTCTTAAAGGAAAACGTGATGCATTTAAAAAAAAAAAATGAAACGTTTTGTTTCATTTTATAGGCAGGCAGTGGTCCCTGGGACCACTGCCTGCCCTTAAAAATATTGCATGCATTTGCAAAGGGGAAGGGGTCCGTGGGGACCCCTTCCCCTTTGCGAATGCATCACCACCTACTTGAAGTAGGTGGTAATTTGCGAGTGTTTTGCGACCGCAATTGCGGTCGTAAAACATTGGTACATTGCTTTGCGGTCGCTATTAGGAAGAGAACGTCCCTTCCTAATAGCGAGTCGCAAAATACTGTTTGTACATGGGCCCATGCTTTTTAGTGTGCACAAACGGGTCTAAGACACGTTTGCGCTTGCTAAAAAGCGTCGTACATCTGGCCCTTGGTGAAGTAGCCCTGTCTCATTTTTTAAAACTATATGTCAATGCATACTTTGCTTCTTGCACTAAGCTTTATCATCTTCTGACAGCCGTTTGTGCCAGAGAAGCTCCAAGTTGCAGCCTAGCTCTCTACTGGACCAATTGCTGGACTCTGATGTTGGACCTTGGCTTTGATGTTCTGCTTGGGACCAGCTTATTTTGTGTGTTTGTGAAGGTGAGTAGCAGAGTATCCAGATCAAAGGTGTTCCCCAGAGGTAACAACCATGATGTGATCATTAAACAGTCGCTGCTTTGCTGCTTTTGATAAGTATCCTGACTGGGATGGATAGTGGTGTGAAGTTTATGTGTAGGGTAAGGATGGTTCAGCTAAGGTGAACCAGGTTCGAACTATTTGAACTTGGTAGTATTTGTTTCTTTAAATCTCTCTTTATTTTTCTTTCACCATTATATTCAGAGCAGCCACGATTTCACAGAATGAAATGTTGGACTAACTTTCCCCACAATGAGTATCTGGGAGTGCTAAAAGACAGATATGAGACTGCAGCAGGAGTAGTGTCCAGCATCATACTGGTGAATCCACCTGATTGGTTGCCAGGGGGAAGTTGACATTGAATCTTCCTCAGGAAGGAAGAATGATGCATTTGGTTGCATTGTAACTAATTGCAAGATGGTCAACTCCTACTCGTGTGTTTTCATTTGCTTCCTTTGTACACCCCAGAGCATGTGTGGTAAGTTCAACTTTCGAGTGCTGGTCTCCGAGGAGACCGAATTGGTGTTTGAGGGTCCTGCTAAGTTTGGTGTGGTACAAAAGGGGATGATGGACGGAACGTTTGAGCCAATCAAACACTCACCCCCAGTCAACTGATCTGGGTTTAATCCATCATCATTCTTTAGCTCACTCCACCACCCCAGTTCAGACATGGCCATATGCAAATCAGTCTGACCCTGTGCCTCATGGGAACAATCCAGCCCGAACTGCCAAGCCATGTCTTCCCTGGACCGGAAACAAGCATCCTAGGACCGGTTTCTGGCATTTCAGCCGTCATCAGCCAGGCTTGCTTGAATCCAGTGGCAAAGTGAGCAAGGGACCCACGTCTGGGCATACCCCCGCCAACTTAGGGCGACCAAAGCGATACAAAAGGGGATGATGGACGGAACGTTTGAGCCAATCAAACACTCACCCCCTTGCTCACTTTGCCCCCATGACATTTTAAATCGAGGAAACATATTAAGACTTTTTAAATCAATACCGGACTTGAGCGCCCTGCAGTCTAATGACATAATCGCCATTGAATTCATTCCATCATTAGGAACCAAAGCGGGCGAAACAACTAAACTATCACTGGCGACCCCAGCAATTCGAGAACTGGTCCAGTTAAAAGTTGATCAATTTAAAAATTGGGGCATTACAATATCACCATTTAGTGCCCCCTGTTACCCATCAATTTTGGAAAACAATCAGGCTCAGATTCTCAGTGCAAGCCTGATTCCTTTTTCAGTATTAAAATCAGCAAGAAGTCGCCGCCCACAGTAACCCAGGAGCACATGACAAGCCAGCAAAACCCCGATACGGTTGACTGGTCATGGCTTCCAGGGGCTTTAGTTAGAAGCCGGAATGATTGAAATATCCTCAACCCTGGTATATCAATATGTTCCTGGAACATCAACGGCCTAGGACAAAAAATTCAATCAGCAGCCACCAGTGGTTTTCTAAAGGAGCATGATATTGTCCTACTGCAGGAAACCTGGGCAGAAGACAATATACCCATTGAAGGCTATCTAGAATTCGCGTCCCTTGCAACAAGACAGTTTAAGTTCGGAAGGCCAAGTGGCGGCCTGGCAATTTATGTGTCAACCAAATTATCCCTGTGTACCAAGCAGCTAAAATTTGATGAAGATTGGCTCAGCGGAATACTTTTGGGAAGTCGACAGATCGCCAGTCAGCTGCTTCTCCTTAATGTTTACATATCTCCGCGCACCACTGAGAAAAAATCCAAATTGGATTGTCTGACCAACATCGTGTGCAACCTGCTCAGCGAGTACGGCGGCATACCAAGTATAATTACAGGAGATTTTAACACTAACCTTTTCTGCAACCCTTCTGAGGATCCAGAGATTGCTCCCCTAATGGTTCCATCATACCTTGCCACACAAGTAATCCCCGTAGGAAATAGACCATCTAAATTGGGGGAGTACGCAGTCACCCAGCTAAGTAGCGTAGGTTATACCGTATTGAACGGTCGTTTCCATACGGATATCCCACCAGCCTGGACACGATCTGATGGCCGAACTTTTTCTTTTCTGGACTTTTCCCTAGGCAGTACTGAAATTCTCCCTTTGATAGAGAGTTATTACATTGCACCTCAAGGTGAAAGCGATCATCGGCCACAAATAATAACAATATTTGTTAAAACCCCACGTCATCAGGAGCTCGCTTACACCCATGCAGGCTGCCATACAGAGAATTTAAAACGAATGAAATGGTCAGACGACGAGGCTCCTCTCTTGATGTAAAAATGCAGAGCATTGTTAATCCAACAACCAGACACAGATTTCTCTGCTATTAGCAGCTAGGCTAGCTTTATCAACCGTCTATTAGAAGTAGCTCCACTTAAGAGGAGAATTGGGCAACACGTATTTCGACTTCATATTTCACCAGTAATAAAAAACTAAAGCTCTGCAGAAATCGAGCCCTTCGGCAATCAAGGAAGAGCCCAGATAATAAAACCAAATTTTCCAACTATAAACAAGCCCAAGCAGCCCTTAAGTCTGCCGTACGCAGGGAAAAACAAGAGGCCTCAGATCAATTTTGGCTGAAGCTCTTCTATGAAAGCAAGAAATCAAATTCAAAGCAATTCTGGTCTCTGGTAAATAGGGGACAGCGAGGTGGAAGTTTCTACGGCAGTGCAAGTATTAGTGCTGACGAATGGACCCACTTTTTAACATCCCATTTCAATATCGTTACCAACAAAGAAAACTGCCCCAACCTTCTAAACATAAATAATGCAAATTTATTATCACCGGAGGCTACGAAACAAACATGGCTGCGCTCCAGCTCCCCATCCATTAGCACATTCAAAGAGCCTGCAAACGTGGCCAGTGGGAACAATAGCGACTCATCCCCTGTGACAATAGTAACACCCGAAGAACTAAAACATAAGATTCTACGCTCAATAAAGAAAGCTAGGGCAGATGGTGCACCTGGGCCAAACGGTCTCCCCCAGGCAATGTTCAAATCAGAAGCTGAATTTTGGTCAGACCATCTGGTTCCCTTGTTTTCTCAATGCTGGTTAAACAACGTAGTTCCTGAGTCCTGGAGAGGTGCTATCATTCACCCTATTTATAAAAGTGGGAAGAGAAATGATCCCAGCAACTATCGAATGATAGCACTCCTAGATGTGGAGTCCAAATATTATGCCAGTATCCTATTGGAAGACCTGCAGACTTGGGCAAACGAAACAAAGCGCCTCCCTTTCAATCAGACGGGTTTTTGGCCAATTCTGGCACAATAACCAATCTACTAACATTATCCGTTTTAATAGGGAAAGCAACAGTTCAACAAATCCAACTGCACTGTTGCTTTGTGGATTTTAAAGCAGCCTTCGACCGTGTGCCCCGGGGCCTACTGTGGCAGAAATTAAAGGGCTGGGGCATTCCCCAATCTTTGCTAACTGCAATAGTTCAACTCCACTCCGAAACATGGGTAAGAATCAAGCTGGGTGAAGGTTCCCATGTTTCTAGGAAGATCGAGACCAGAAGCGGAGTAAAACAAGGGTGCGTGCTGGCTCCACTCCTTTTTAATTTGTTCATATCGGACCTTTCGCCAATCCTTGACAGCGTTAATTGCCATCCCCCTCAATTAGATGGAGTACGTATCAGTAACCTCCTATACGCCGACGATCTGGTGCTGCTTAGTCACACGAAGGTAGGCTTACAGAGGCTACTTGATGAATTGCTCCCTTACACTAAAAACAACCTTCTAGAGCTGAATTTATCAAAAACAAAAACAATTACTTTTGGGAAGCAAAAGAAGACGTGTGGAGGGTGGCATTTTAACAACGTAAAAATCGATTCAACACCTCACTACAAATACCTGGGAATATTCCTTGACACCAGAAGCTCATTTGTCAAGCAAAAAGAAGTACTGAGGACCAAAGCCTTGGCATTAGAGGCTGCTGCTACAAAACTGTCCAAAAAATTACTTGGTCCCAGTTTAATCCCAATGTTGAAAGTGATGAAGGCGAAGATAATTAACTCATTGACGTATGGCCACGAGATCATGAAGGGAACCACAAATACTTTTTAAATAAACTAACAATCAAAATCTTTAAACGTGCATTCCACCTGCCCAAATCTGCATCGCCGGCACAAGTCCGTCTTGAACTTGGTCTATTAGACCATCACGGCGTTGAGGCTGGAGCATTTATAAAGTTTTGCAATAGACTGCGTCATGCCCGGGAGGGTTCCCTGGAGGCCAGACTCTGGCAAGAAATCCAGAAAAGTAATGCCAGTCATAAATATCGGCTTCACCTGAACCATAGTTTACAACTACTGGGTATTAAGGAATTCTGGGGAACAAACCCCTCCCAGCTAGCATTAAAAGCAGTAATCAAGAAGAGTGTTAGGTTGTGGTCCTTTCACTCGGATAGGGCAATACTGTCAAAAAGGAAACACGCTTGGGCAGTGATCACCAATTTTAAACCAGGAGTTGTACCCTTTTATTTATCAAGCACGTTCGCACTTTATTTGAAACGAAAGTTCCTGGCCCTGAGGTTGGGTGAATGGCCTTTTCTAAAGAATCTCCCAGAATGGCGCCGCCAAGACAATCATACCCAATGCAGGTTGTGCGGCTACCACACCGAAGGAATGGAACATATAGTTTGTTTATGCCCAGCAATGCTTACTTCTAGACGATTTTTACTGCGGGAAGAATGGAAAAGGCTTGGAATTCGATCATGCCGTCAAGCCATAATAGCAGCCTTTAACCCGGACAACACGAAGTTGAATATCGGGTTAACAAAATTTGTTATCAAGGCGTTAAATCTGCTGGAAGCCATTGGCGCTGCTAAGCAGCGCGACATTCCACCATTGGACACAGTAACAGTTTGTCGACCATCAATAAACTGTTGATCAGAACCCGGCCTTCGAGTCGATCATCACTGCTGAGAAATTCAGCATAGTTTTAAGTAAAATATTAATTGTAATTTGAATAATTTTAATTAATGTCTTTTCTAAGAATATGTTGCTTGCGTTTTTATATTGTAAGGGTTTTAATTAACCAACAATAAAGTTCTTATACTGGATACTTATACTCCTTCCTCCCTTCAAGCAGGGAGGACATGGCTATTCCCAGGGCTTTAAGTGGGCCGGGTCCTGCCGTTCTAAAAAGCAGGTGCTGAGACGGGTCCCTACCTAGCTCTCCATTTTTGCCCTCACCATCAAGGTAAAAAAAAAAATCTTAACTCTGCAGCAGTACCACCCTTCACTGCCCTTGATGTAACTTAAAGAGACTCATTATAGTTCTTTCAGTCTCATCATTTCAGAACTGAAGCATTTTCAATATTATATACAACGAATCCACAGTTGTTGCTTATTTATCTTATCCAACTAACAACCAGTGACAAAGCCAATAGTCCTGACTTGTTGTAGGTGTAATGTTACTTGTATTATATATCTGGATGCAATGACAGAAACAGCAAAATACCAGTCGAACGGCACACTATGCTAAGCACAGAATTTTAGCTTATGTGTTTTTAAGCCACGCCCTTAATTACATCAACCACGCCCCTTCGAGAGACTCCCCCAGTTTTTTTTCATCCCACTTAAACCCCTGGCTATTGCCACGTCGGAAGTAGAGAAGAATTATGGTCAGGGCTTGAGTCGGGGGTACACGCGGGTGGACGGCATCCACCCACTCTTTTCACAGGGTGGACGCCGTCCACCCTGCCAAGAAGTTGGGCCCCACACAAATATGCTGAACACGTCCCAGTGTAATTTTGAGACTGTCACGATTCCGTTGATGAACTACGGACCGTGTTACCCTTCGACACGGATGGGACATTCACTGGCGTTGTATCGCCCTCTTTACAGGCAGGTCTGGAACCCTTTAAGGGAAACCATCAGGAAGTGTCCTTGGGGGCGTGGCCAGTGACGTTGCCCGCCACCGGCCTATCAGAGGACCAGCCAAACGAGCCAAGAGGGCCGGACCGCTGGCCAAGGACGGAAGTTGGAGTCCCCGGAGGAGGAGAGTTCGTGGCGTGGACATCGAGTGGTGGAGAAAGCGAGGACCAGGACGAATCTGGAGGAGCGAGCGTAGAGGACGACACGAAGCCGGGAGATCGTGCAAGAGACAAGGACATCAAGCCAGGAGGCCAACCGGACCACGCTCCGCCCAGCCACCTTCCAGGAGGAGGGTGGCTTGCGAAGGTACGGGCACGACTCCAGGGGTTCACGGGGCACGGGAGGGGGCGGGCGGCGTTATAGAGGGAGGTCACGACGGGCTCCACTTTGTAGTAGCGGTGGCAACTTCCCTCACTCCCGATTCCCTGACTTAAGGAGTACCTCCTTCAAGTCCACTGACCCCGGTATTTTCTTTCCCCCCCCCTTTTTCATGCGGAGTCTCTACGACCGGCAGCGACGTGAACGGGAGAACCGAAGAGACGCATATAGAGGAAGAGCGGTCCTGGTGAAGACGGGAGTAACCCAACCGGACCCTTGACGAGTGGACACTGTGCCTTTACTTTGGAAATAAAGACCCCTTTATAAAAACATAGTGCTCCCTCCTTGATTGTTTGCGGCTACCCCCTGCACCGATAGCTGACAAGTGGTGGAGAATGCGGGCATCGCCTCCATCGATATAGGATGGAGAACCTCGTGTATCAGCTAAAGGAGGGCCACGCCAAGCTGGAATGGGCCGTAGAACGGGGCACCAACCAGGCCGAGATGGACAGGGCGGTGTTTACGGCCGCCATACAGACCCAGGCAGACAACCTAACCAAGCTGGCAGAAGGACAGAACCAGCTCCTTATGACACTGGGACAAGGGAGAGGCCCTGCTCCGCCTGGTACTGTTGTGCCGCTGCAGAAGTATGTCCCCGGGGAGGACCCCATGGCCTTTTTCTTGAACTTTGAACGGGCGGCCAGGGCCAGTGGATGGCCCAGTGATCGCTGGCCCTTCTACCTAGCTCCATTGCTCACTGCAGAGGCCCAAGCGGCCTACCAGTTCATAAACAATGACGGCACTGCTGTATATGGGCTCGTAAAGCAACACATTCTGGACCGCCTTGGGGTCGATGAGGAGGCGCTACGGCTCAAATTCAGGCAGGAAAGGGGAACAACTGGTGACACTGCCAAAACGCTCTTCCACAAAATGAAGGACGCCGCCGACCGGTGGTTGAAGCCACGTGAATCCACCGTCGAGGACGTCATGACCAAAATCTACCTCGAACAATATATTGATATCCTCCCATATAACACCCAAAGATGGCTTCGACAGCACGCCAACCTGACTCTCGACCAAGCAGTCGAAATGGCAACCTCCTTCACTCGCGCCCAGGGCCGCTGCACGCCCAAGGAACCGGAAAAGCCACACAAGGGTCCCTTACCCTTGAGGTTCGAGAGGAGACCCGTCAAGAGCCAACCAGAACCCCCAAAGTTCCGGCCTGGGAGGCCCGACCTCCCAGTTACCTCTAGCCCCCAATGCTTCGAGTGCGGCGAATGGGGACACATAGCCCGCTTCTGCAGGAGAAAGAAAGAGAGACCAGAGGACGAGCCTATGGACGTCAGCTACGCCCCACGTTCGGTCCTTTATGCACAGGAGACGGGGCATATGTACTATGTGAGTCTCCTTGTTAACAACAAGGAAGTAAGGGCCCTCCTAGATTCAGGGTGCAAACACTCAGTAGCCCGGGAGGAGGTGGTCCCCAGCTCACAGAGAAGCCCGGGGAAGACTGTCTGTATACGCTGTGTACATGGGGATGTACGTGTTTACCCCGTAGCCCAGTTACCGGTACGCACCAAGGGGGGTATACACACCACCATCACGGTAGGGGTTCTCCCGTCTCTTCCGGAGCCACTGATATTGGGGGTAGACAATCCCTGTTTTCCCCTCCTCATTGCCAGTGCCCTTAAATCGGGGTCCCCCTCGGAGGACCCTCATGATGCCCTGCTAACCTCAGAACCTTGGGCTATGGATAAGAACTTCAGGGGGGGCCCAGTTAAATGACGCAACCCTCAAGCATGCATGGCAAAGAGCACAGGAAACGAAGGACACCCAAAAGAGAACCTATCCTTCTTTTGAGGAGCAACATGGGCTCCTATACCGGGTCGCCAAGGAAGGGGCCACACCTCAGCTGTTGGTCCCTTTGTGTTTTAGGGACCAGATCCTTTATTTCGGCCATTCCCATCTGTTAGCGGGACATGTGGGGCTGAGAAAACCAGTCAAGCTATACTAGATAGCTTTTACTGGCCTGGCATTTATCTTCAAATAAAAAGTATTGCCAGGAGTGCAGTATTTGCCAGAAGAAAACCCATACATCCCAGCAAAGGCGCCCCTACAGCCTCTGCCCATTATTGGACGCCCATTCGAACGTATAGGAATGGACTTGATAGGGCCCCTTCCCAAGTCCAGCAAAGGACACCAGTATGTCCTTATGATCGTGGACTATGCCACTCGCTATCCTGAAGCCCTTCCCTTGCAGACAGCCACAACCACCACCATTTCCCAAAAACTGATCGAGGTGTTTTCCAGAATGGGGTTCCCTAGAGAGATACTTACCGATCAAGGCACGCCCTTCGTGTCCCGTCTCATGAAGCAGGTGTGTAGGCAATTAGATATCCAACACATCAGAACTTCGGTGTACCACCCCCAGACAGACGGCCTCGTAGAAAGGTACAACGGGAATCTGAAGCTAACATTAAAAAACTCCTGTCAGGGGATGGGAGGAGCTGGGATCAGCTCCTTCCTCTGGCGCTGTTCGTTATACGCAGTACAGTCCAGTCCAGTTTGGGTGTTTCTCCTTCGAGCTCCTATTCGGAAGACGGCCTCGCACCCTTCTCGAGATTACGAAGGAAAGCTGGGAAGAACAGGGCATCACTGAGGCCCATGCCTTGCTGGATTATGCCAACCAGATAAATGGTGAGGCTTCACAAACTAAGAACCTTAGCCCACGACAACTTAGAAAGAAAACAAACGCAATACAAAACGCAATATGATAAAGGGACAAGGTTGAGGGTCTTCCAGGATGGTGACTGGGTTCTCCTGCTTCTCCCTTCTTCCTCACATAAACTAAGGAAAGAGTGGCAAGGCCCCTTTGAGGTCCTGAGGAAAATCGGCAAAACCACCTACCTGCTACGCCTTTCCCCTAAGAAAACCCAGATGTACCATGTCAATTTGTTAAAAAAATGGTTTGGTCCAACCCCAAGAAGACCCTGTAATGTGTCATTTGCTGCCCCAGGGCAAACCTCTGTTCATGAGACCGTATATAGTCCTACGCTTCCTGTGACAGAGAAAGCAGAGCTACAGACTCTTCTCCTCTCGTTTTCCGACGTCTTTTCCAACCTACCTGGAAAGACCAGTTTAACCACACATTCGATACCTACCCGTGACGGGGTTGTGGTAAAACAAAAACCCTATCGGGTCCCCGAAGCCCGTCGCATGGCATTACGGAAAGAGGTGGAAGAGATGTTGGCATTGGGAGTGGTGGTACCTCGAAGAGCAACTGGTGTTCGCCAATCGTTCTAGTTCCGAAACCTGATGGGAGTACCCGTTTTGTATCGACTTCAGGGCGGTGAATCGCATCTCCAAACAAGACGGGTACCCCCTTCCCCGGGTGGATGAGCTAATAGAACGCCTGGGTGAGGCGCGCTATATATCCACCATCGACCTCACAAAAGGGTACTGGCAGATCCCTCTCCACCCGGGAGACCAAGAGAAGACAGCATTCTCTACTCCTGATGGTCTGTTTCATTTCACAGTGCTGCCCTTCGGCCTCCATGGTGCCCCCGCTAGCTTTCAGAGACTCATGGACACCCTCCTGAGAAGCCATTCGAACTATTCGTCCGCTTATTTAGACGATATTGTTGTATTCAGTAGAACCTGGGAAGAACATCAGTCCCATCTGTCGGCCATTTTTGCAGAGTTAAGGGAGGCCAACCTCCACATTAACGCAAAAAAATCAAAGTTTGCCTTTCATAAAGTCAAATATCTGGGATACTTGCTGGGAAAAGGGCTAATTGAACCCCAGTCAGAGAAGGTGAGGGCCATCCAAGACACCCCCTTTCCCAACACAAAAAAGAGATGAGAGCTTTCCTCGGGTTGGTCGGCTATTATAGACGGTTCATTCCCCTGTTTTCCCAAACAGCTGCCCCCTTACCGATCTCCTAAAAAGTCTACAACAGCTCACCGCATAAGAAACCCCTCTGAACAAGAAACCCAGGCCTTCATGGCTCTGAAAACTGCTCTGACTACATCACCGGTTTTGCTGACCCCAGATTTCCAGAAACCATTCATTCTCCAGACAGACGCCTCGGGGTGGGCATCGGTGCCGTTCTCTCCCAGCTAGACAGCGAGGGGTTGGAACGACCTGTCCTATATATCAGCAGGAAGCTCTTCCCTAGGGAACAAGTATACCCCACGATAGAGAAGGAATGCCTGGCCCTGAAATGGAGCATAGAAAAACTCAGGTATTATCTAGAAGGGAGAGCCTTCGTACTGTATACCGATCATGCTCCACTCACATGGCTCCAGAGAAATAAGGGTACCAACGACAGAGTCCTTCGATGGTTCTTAGCCCTTCAACCCTTCCACTTTGAGGTGCATCACCGTAAGGGCACGGAACAGGGAAATGCGGACTACCTGTCCCGGTTTCCTCTTACCCCGATCGGGGAAAGCCAGAGGGGGGCATGTGTCACGATTCCGTTGATGAACTACGGACCGTGTTACCCTTCGACACGGATGGGACATTCACTGGCGTTGTATCGCCCTCTTTACAGGCAGGTCTGGAACCCTTTAAGGGAAACCATCAGGAAGTGTCCTTGGGGGCGTGGCCAGTGACGTTGCCCGCCACCGGCCTATCAGAGGACCAGCCAAACGAGCCAAGAGGGCCGGACCGCTGGCCAAGGACGGAAGTTGGAGTCCCCGGAGGAGGAGAGTTCGTGGCGTGGACATCGAGTGGTGGAGAAAGCGAGGACCAGGACGAATCTGGAGGAGCGAGCGTAGAGGACGACACGAAGCCGGGAGATCGTGCAAGAGACAAGGACATCAAGCCAGGAGGCCAACCGGACCACGCTCCGCCCAGCCACCTTCCAGGAGCACGACTCCAGGGGTTCACGGGGCACGGGAGGGGGCGGGCGGCGTTATAGAGGGAGGTCACGACGGGCTCCACTTTGTAGTAGCGGTGGCAACTTCCCTCACTCCCGATTCCCTGACTTAAGGAGTACCTCCTTCCAGTCCACTGACCCCGGTATTTTCTTTCCCCCCCCCTTTTTCATGCGGAGTCTCTACGACCGGCAGCGACGTGAACGGGAGAACCGAAGAGACGCATATAGAGGAAGAGCGGTCCTGGTGAAGACGGGAGTAACCCAACCGGACCCTTGACGAGTGGACACTGTGCCTTTACTTTGGAAATAAAGACCCCTTTATAAAAACATAGTGCTCCCTCCTTGATTGTTTGCGGCTACCCCCTGCACCGATAGCTGACAGAGACACTGGGATACATTCAGCAGCGCCTGCTCGTTATCTGCTTTCCTTCCGAGCAGCAACGTGCAGACGGAGAGGGGGGTTTTGTCATTTGAGACTCCAGCTGGGCCATAACACAGGCCGAACTTAAGGGCCCATTTGGCCTTCTTTTGTCGGAGTATCCAGGCTGGGGCCTGCCTGTAGCTTCACACCTAGATGTAAATGCAGAGGAAGGAAAACAAAAACAGCAGCTTGTTACCACTTCAAAGGCGCATAAGAGAGGCACTATTTTGACTTTGTTGGGACCCCCAGATATAATAGATATTCATGCACTGTAAGAATGTCAGATGTGTTACTCTGTCCCAGTGCAAAATATCCATTTAAATACCAGTATTTTTTATTTGTTTTACAATGCTATTCATCCCAATATAGGGTGTCAGATCACATTACAGCAAACATACACATTATATTGACAATAAATCACACAAGTTTGTAAATCATTGCACAGGATGTGTTACATAAGACAGTGAGGGTTACTGGGTGTAGGAGTCACATATCATCCTTCAGAGCTCACTCTGCTATACTAGAAGGATTACAGTGCAACTGCGTGTAACAAAAGGATCTCTGTGTTCAAAGCAGTAACCCACTTACTTACCTATCTACATAAAATAAAATCTGCCATCTGCATGTTACATGATGTGCTTTGCAGGAGTTGCATTAACCCTGTATGCTACTTTAAGTCAAAACTAGGACTAGACAAAAACAGATCTTTCCATCAAATGTGTTAACCACCAGGCAGCTAAAGCAATCACATCTACATGGAAATGTGCTGCACATGGAATATTATGCCTGGTGGGGTAGGCTGGCAGCAGAGTTAGTTTGTCAATCCTTGGGTAAAGGAACCTGTCACTTCCTGTGATGTCACTTCCTGCAATGCCACGCATCGTGATGTCACTTCCTGGAGAGTCCCCCCACTTCTTTTTTTAGGACTTGTGCCCTGATTATGGTGTAGGGTCTCATGGCTTTGCATGGACTCGGTCCTGGGCCCCTACAGAAGAAATTGGTTTGGTATACTACCCGGACCCTTCGCTCCTCTTTTGCCTACTTGGCAAAGGTACCCAGGTTCAACAGGGTCAGACTGGGAGGAAGATCTTTTAGTTTTGCTGCTGCAAAACTCTGGAACGCACTCCCACTAGAAATTAGACAATGCAGTACCCTGTCCCTGTTCAGGAAAAGGATCAAAACGTGGTTGTTCCCCAGAAACTGATCCTGTCGCTTTTGAGTAATGTTTTTGGTTCTGTCCCTCTCGCTTCACGTTGGTCTGTATTCATGTATCTTTAGCGCCAGGGTACCCGTAGGGTGTTTGTTGCGCTCTATAAATGCTATATACAATACAATACAATACAACCCATAGACCTAGATTGAAGCACTATAGACGATTGTTTGACATATTA
The DNA here is from genome assembly GCA_963921515.1 of Calotriton arnoldi. Lineage (NCBI taxonomy): Eukaryota > Metazoa > Chordata > Amphibia > Caudata > Salamandridae > Calotriton > Calotriton arnoldi. Next base: position 1,538,095 of record CAWUFW010004240.1, read on the forward strand.
CATATGTTCCTATAGTACGGTTCACACGCGAACCGTGTTAGAGGGCTTTCCAAAGGGGTATATGATGCACTGGTGGGGAAACCAGGGCTATATAAACTGCAAAACCAAGCATTAAAATAAACCACCTATTAGATTAGCACTACCTGAAGGCATTGTCCGAGCTGGTGTGCACCGAGTCCAGCAGCTGCAGGACAGACGCAGGAATGAACGTCACTTTTATGTACACACACAAATGCTGATCCTGTAAATCCCGTTGGTAATCCTTGCAGCTGCCAGACAAGTCCCGTTTTTGTTTTCATAATATTACCTAAATTAAATCATTGTTTGGCGTTGGCTTCTACTTAACAATACGTTTTATTTTGCCAGTTACACTGAGCAATGCTCATCGAAATCCATAAAAATGTGCATTTACTACGGAGACCTTTGGGCGGTGTCAAAACCTGAAATGAGTCGTGGATAATGGGAGAAGTAGCGAACATGCACCAGGCAATGTTTTTTCTTTTATTTTTGGGGGCTTACGGACTGGCAGATGCATTGTTCACGCTATCCGGAATGTTGATGCTTATCTACACCCGGTTATATTCCGTTAACTCTTTGTCGTGTTCCTCCGAGATTCTGTTCACGGTGGGATGACAGGATTGAAAGTTAGGAAAACAAAAATGTGATGGGTAAAATGCTTACATCAATCTCAACAACTGGTAATTATTGATGGCCACACTCCCGTCCATCGTTTTTAGCCCACCATGCTACCTCAGGCAGGAACCGGTCATATGCAAATAAGTCTGTCAGGCCATGCCCCCTACAAACTGGAATACTAGCAACAGTGCCGGACTGGGAACCCAAAGCAGCCCTGGCAATTTTGTCAGAGCAGCCTCCCCACACTCGCTCACCCCCCCCCCCCCGACTGCCCCCAACACCCCCGCCCCCCCCCACCGCATCGTGGTATTGAACGAGCCTGAGCACCACAAGGGGAGTTTGGGAGGAGGGGAGTGCAAGTGTGATGCACTGGCTGGCCCGGGAGGCTGGAAACGAAAGTGAGTGGATTATGCTTTCTTGCTGCTTTTGTTACTGGGGGCCGCTATTGCAGCACTGCTGCAAAACCAGCAGCCAGTAACAAAACTGCCCCCAGCCTTCCAGCCTTCCAGCCTCCCGGGGAAATGCCCGATGCCCGGTACGGCCAGTCTGGCCCTGACTAGCAATCGCAGAGCGGTTTTAGTTTTTTGGGCCTTGTCAGTAGGATGCAGCTTGGTTCCAGTGGCACAGGGAGCACGAGACCCACGTTTGGGCGCACTCGTCGCACTTAGGGCATTGAACTGAGGCAAATAAAAGAGCGATGGGTGAAATGCTTGAATTAATCTCAGCCACTGGTAATTGCTTGGGCCGGTCTCAAGCCCATCACTGTTTTGCTCACTGTGCCACCTCAGATAGGACCAGCTATATACAAATCAGACTTGGCTCTGCTCCAATATGAACCGTCCAGACCCTCGTCAATAGGGTGAAGCTTCGGTCCAATGACACAGTGAGCACAGGACCCAAGTCTGGGCACAATTGTCACACATTGGCTGTCGCGCTGAGAAAAAAAAAAACCTGGCTATTTTTTTCTGGAACGATATGTGTCCAGATTCCTACATAGTTCCACAATCTGCAGTGTCAGCCTTCAAATATAAAATCCAGTTCCTTAACCATGTAACACTCACCTGTTTATTGATGATGACACCATGTCTGTGCATAATTGAAGCATGCGTGAAGCATGCCTAAGAAGTGCACGTGCATCAGAATAAGACAAACCCCCAACTGTGAAATGATGATTGAGCTGCCCAGACATTGACAGTGTGACCCATACAGGTTAGCATTTCCTAGACCAATGCTTCTTACCTTGTGGTCCGGGGACCGATAGATGTCCATGAAACCGTAGAAAATTAAATATTAACAGAATAATAAAGTGCACATAAATAAAGAAGAAAAATGTGAAACTGAAACAAATGAAACGTTCTGTAAATGTGAAAGAATTTGAAATGGGGGGCTAAAATTGAGTTAGTATCCTCCGATTGATTCGTAGGTGCAGTGCAAGTGCATCAAATAGAATATAGTATAGATAACGAATGGCCTTAATTGAGTTTTAAAAAAAAGCTCCAAACTTCCCATTAAAATTAAAATGTAGACTTTCTATATATTTGTTGGTGAATTAAATAAAATATTTAATCATTTGTGTATTTATTTAATGAATGCTTGTTTCTGTTTTTTTATTCTAGTGTTTTGTGGTTCAAATAATTGAAAATGCTTGGGCTGGGATTCCTGACTTCCAGTAATGACTCAGTGGGGGTCCCAGGATTCAAATAATGGATCAGTGGGGGTCCTCGGGTTCCAATAATAAATAAGTGGGGGTACACAGTGGTCAAAAGTTTAAGAACCACTGCCCTAGATAATTCACACAAACCGAACTGCACCCTGACATGGCTGGCAGAGCTCAAGATACTGCAGCTCATAGATCCAGTCTCTTGGCTAAATGCCTGGTGGTGCTTGTTAAGGATGAATGTAGAAACGAAGAGACGAGAAATGGGCTTCTCGACCTTTAGGTGCTGTGTCAGAATCCCCAGGTTGTTCCCTAGACCAAGTGGCTCCACCATGGGAACTGAAGTCATGCACGAGTTGAAAGTAAATTGGTACCTGAGGCTATAAGATCCAGTACACGATGGACCAACATACTGTAGAAGCACTTTAGGACTAGAGTAGGAGAGGGGTTAGATATGACTCCTCCCCCTTGCATGCCTGCTGCCTTACATTGAACACATTATATAATTATTGCCACTAAAATGATAAAATGACAATAACCGCATGAACACCGCAGGAACAGGGCAGAGACACTTTTTAATATCCCTACAAGAGGAATGCTGTTCCACCCAGATTCTACTTCCACAACACCATTAAATCTTTGGATTCCCATACATATCCTTCCATGGAAAGTAGTACATTACAACACACTAAAGTCTAGACGAAGTATGACAGCTGAGGTGTGTTAGGCCATTTTTTGACTCACACCTTCAAAGGAAAAGCATACTAGCAATTTATCACTTTCTGTGAAGATGTTCCACAGCTAAAATGTGGGCTTTACACATAAAGTATTTTTCATGGCCTTTCTTGAATGGATTTAGAAGTACAGGAATGACTGGCTGGGTTTTCTAAATTCTCACTGATTCTTCCACAAGCAAATGCTGCATGCAGTAACCCAGTTCATATATGGGCCAGAAAGGTTGTCACATAATCTGTTACAGAAAACAAGCTTTGGTAGATCATTCTTAAGGTACTGACCACAAGGATGAAAGGTACTGGGTTCCATTTTCCTATAACTATTCACATCGAAATCTATTTCTATCCAGAGCTAGCCCATAATTATGCTCTTCATTTGATGCTGCACTTGAGAATCCACCAGTATTTTCTGATCTTCCCATTTTCCTGTCTCTGCTCCCCGTTCCTTGGAAAGTAATGACCATCGGGGAGCTACTGAACCAAATACTCAGCTTTAAGATATGACTGTTACCTCAGCTCAGGATCTCCCACTTTTTCTCATTACAGCCATTCAGCCAATGTTACTCATTGAACAGCTGAGATCTTCTGGTGCTTTGTGACTTCTTCCATCATGCATTTTGATCAACTTAAAACTGCTGTTGCTCCACATCCTCCATGCTTTGATCATCATCTGAGATATTGTAGGTTGTTGTCATGGACTTGATGTGTTATATTTGCAGATCTAGTGTAATTTGAGGGTAATAATGTGATGATTAGATACCGCCATGATTAGGCTTTTTGGATCTATAAGTTGCATAGGCATGATGTCAGAGCTGATTTCAGATTCCTTGCTCCTCTTGTGTATTAGTATCTAGTCATCGTTTGTAATGTCTTGTAGGGTGGCATGTCTTTTATTGCCAGTGTAGTTTTTGATTTTAACTTTCAAATAATTTTTATAGTCACTGTCGGACAGATTCTGCTAGGCTCATCAAGTCAGCAGCCCGTTTTCTCAAGACTCATCACGATTCAGAGGATGGACGGGAATAGATGGGCACAGGCATGCTGACTCTTATGGGCAATGTATAGCAAATCATTACTAAGAGTATTCAACCCCTTGGGTGATTTCATGGGTCTTGGTGGGATGGTGGTTCACTGTAGGAGAAGAGTGAATTGCACCCACTCACGGACCCTGCTCACAGTGCTTTCCACAAGACCTCTATCTTCATACAATTACTTCAGGCACAGTCCACCACTTAGTTGTACACAAGATTGACATATAGAATTTCCCTCACTAGCTGGCATGATGTAGTTGCTGACTGACCTAACTGAGCCACAGTCCTAGAGTTGATGCCCTTTCTCATTCACATCAGGGGGTGCCCCTGGCCACGGTGGAGGGAGTGAATGATTACTACCTTATTAGTGTGTGGGTGTGAGCTTTTAGGCCTTGTGAAAGCGGTTCAACATGAATGTTTATGTGTATATTGTCTCAGGAGGTCTGTGGTTCTTCATCGTTTTATTGTTCTGCTATGAGAGGGGCTTGTTAATACATTTTCGAGAGTGTGGCTCCCAGCTGGGGACTTGGGGGTGGTGGTGGTGTGTGTGTGTGTGCGTGTGTGTACGCATTCGGTGGCACCTGTTGGCCACAATGGAGTCCCGACAGATGTTTGTTTGAGATATTCCATTCTGCCCTAGAGGTTAGCCCCTTATACATCAGCATATGTGAGATTGCCACCGAAAGGGGCCCTTGACATTCAAAACTCATTGCAAATACCTGTTGACCCACAGGGAGGACCTGGGTGTTCCTGTCTCCTTTGGGTGCTTGTCATAGTTCTTGATCTATTGAAATGCTGCTGGCCACAGTCATTTGTACCACTTCCTCGAGCGTAAACATAAACTATTCTACCATTCCATTCACTTAAGAGTACGGGTGTGTTATCATTCTGTGTATCAGTCCTAAGTATTTCAGGAAGTTAGTGAACACAGTAGCAGCAGAAATATCATTAAAAATGTTATGGTATCAACCAATACAGCTGCCAGAGACATACCTCGGGCCACTAGTGGAAAGCTTGGGTGTCATCCGTGATGACTGACAGATATTTCCCAGAATCAAAAGGCTTACAGAAGCTCACTGCAATTAGCTGCCACATTGAATCAGGTATTCTGAGAATGATCAGTCACATTGCCTTCAAGCTATTAATCCAGAACTGGGCATCACACCTGATGTCCAGTGACTTGTTTGTGGCTAGCTCTTCCCTCTCGCTTTCATGTGTTGTGTTAGTGACATGCTGTTTTTATCCTTTTGCAATTGCAATGCAGATCACACATTGCTGCTGTCAGACAGGCGTTCACCGACACTTGTGAAAGACATAAGCTCCCTGACATTTGCTTCAACTGGACATATTAATTATGGGATAGCTCACGTTTCTTAAGATTCTCCGTGTCTGGAGTGAATTGTTGTGCTAAGAAGCTGATATACTGTGTCCCTCTGAATCATCGTCTGAGGCAGGGTGTGTCTTGAAACATAATCATCAGAGTTGCATTCTTTCTGTGTTTCTGAAGTCATTCTCCAGCTATCTGATCCTCCACGCAATTGGCTCGAGGGATCTCTTGGGTCGTTCATAGAGCATTAGGCTCCATCCCCACAATAACATCTTTGCACCACATGAACATATGATTATACAGGCCTCTCAGGTCAACATGCACTATCCACCTCCATAGCCAAAGCTTCTGCTGACATGTGACAAACCTTTCCATGCTGAATCTCTGCCAGTCCTGTGCTGTGCCAAGATGGCGCCCAGCCCCATGGCTGGCTTTCCCTGTGATTATAGCCTAGAATGTGGTTCCAAAGAATACCATGGAACCCACTGCTGCAACATTTTCCTGAAGGCTCTCTAGAAATGCAAAAGATCAACCACATTTCTGCCCTTGTGGGCTTTCTGTGTGGGGCACTTGTAACAAGGCCCATGATGTAACAGGAACTGTAGATTGCTAGTTGCAAGAACTAGTACTGGTCACACAAATGCAGATATTGATGTGTTCTCCAGGGCTCCTGGATGCCTCTCTTTCCCCGAGACTATTATTTAACTGTATAAAAGTGAGCTTTAGTTTGTCATGCACTATGGGGCAGATTTACAAGCCCCTTGCGCCACTTTTGCGTCACTTTTCCCATGTTAAAAATGACGCAAAAGTGGCGCAAGGGGCTTGTAAATCTGCCCCTATGTATTTATTTATTTATTTACTTGAGAGTTTTATATAGCGCTAGCTAGACCTCAAGGTATCAGAGCGCTTTACAACAGTAAATGTTCACCTCAAAGATAAGTCTATACAGAGCATCTGAATCAGTAAACAGTAAATGTTCGCAACATAGATAGCAAGTATAGTAGACATTTATGCTGCACAATGTGAAATTAAATGCCTTCTGATGTGCGGTGTTACCAGTCAGAACTGCGCACAGCTTCTTGTCCATGCGCTGCGGCTGTCGGGTTGGATTTAAGTGCCAGACTTACTTATTCCAGTGTCATGAAGACATGATTCAGAGCTTGGTCATGATCCTTGATTGATTTACCAAACACTGGATAGGCACATTTATTTCCTTATTGACTGCTTATTTATTTTTGTCACTGATGAGAGTCCAAAGATAAGCTTCTTGTTATGATACCGACTTATAAGCATCACAGAATGTGATGATATAGGATCTACCTCGAAATGAAGGTAGCCTTTGTGGAAATCCAGTAAAGAGTACAAATATGACCCATTAGAATAGGTAATTATGTCACAAAAGTGCAGCACTGGGTGTCTCTTCCTTCTAACCTCCAAATTTGGCATTCACATGTCCATGCTTTTATATGTTTCCTCTGTAAAATTCTCAGAAACATATGGTGGTGGACCCACTATGGACTCTAAGATTTCCTGATTGAATAAACTGTGTTGTGCAGTTTTACATCCACCTGTGGTACAGATGAATGGGCACTTTTCAATGGTCCTGTACAATTGGCGGGACAGGTTCGATGATGTGTAATGTGATCTGACTTTGAACTTCTCAAGACCTTACAAGAGGGTTGGACATTTTGTCATGAATGACCACTTAACTGAGGGTCAGTGCCACTAATGTCATGAATTTAGCTGTAAGTATAGAGTAGGCAGAGTGTCAGTAATTTACGTCATTGCAGAGAGACACAGATTTGTATCATAATGTGTTACTGAATTTCCTTAAGTTTATTACTGGATTCTTGGTTTGCCATTCATACACTTCAATGTTGGGAACAATTTCAGATGTGCATGATGTTCCATATCTGTGTCGAGTACTCATTTTGCCAGATGCATCCTATGGCCAGTTATGCAGATGCTTACTTTACGTCATCCATCACAAGCATATTCAAATGTTTGCCCTCTTGCACATGAGTTGTAACAACACCCAAATCTAAATACAAAACAATTTACATAAAGTCTAAACCCTTTGATATCAAGCTGCTTGCATTTTTATGAACAACTGTCACTCAAGCTTCTTCATTAAGGTATGGGCGGAGTTTGGACAATATGCAGATTAAATATCTGCATTGTTTGTAGATAACCTTAGCCTGTTCTTCAAACATTAGGGAGGAATCGGAAGAAATCCCCAAAGCCACAGCTTATGCTTTCTCTTAGTGGAGCTTAGAAAACAGCTTATGCTTTCCCTTAGTGGAGCTTAAAACACAACTTATGCTTTCTCTTAGTGGAGCCTAGAACACAGTTTATGCTTTCTCTTAGTGGAGCCTAAAACACAGCTTATGCTTTCTCTTAGTGGAGTTTACAACACAGCTTATGCTATCTCGTAGTGAAGCTTAGAACACAGCTTATGCTTTCTCTTAGTGGAGCCTAAAACACAGCTTATGCTTTCTCTTAGCAGAGCTTAGAACACAGTTTTTGCTTTCTCTTAGTGATGCTTAGAACACAGCTTATGCTTTCTCTTAGTGGAGTTTAGAACACAGCTTATGCTTTCTCTTAGTGGAGCCTAAAACACAGCTTATGCTTTCTCTTAGCAGAGCTTAGAACACAGCTTATGCTTTCTCTTAGTGATGCTTAGAACACAGCTTATGCTTTATCTTAGTAGAGCCTAGAACACAGCTTATGCTTAGATTAGAAGCTTTGAGGGTTTAAGGTTCTGATGACTTTGTTGTTGCACTGTAATGTTTTGTCTTGAAGTTCCTTTTGTGTCTGGTGGAGCTTCAGGGCTGGAGTTGGCAGCTGTGTGGTGACTTACTTTGACGATTTGCACAAGAAACTTACCTGAAAACATACACGTCTGGCTTCTTGTGGTGAATCGGTACATACTTTTTGGCGTGAAGTTGAGTTGGAAGCGAGTCACCAGCTATCTGGAGCTATGAACCAACATTCAAGTTGTGTACCCTCAGAAGGAGTTTTCGTCCCTTCTGTTGAAAAGCTGTCAAGAAGGACTCACTTGGGCAAGGATTCATCAACAAAAAAAGAGATAGTGAACCATTAAGTTGTTTGTGGGCTTTAGTGCTGGTATGGATGCCAACGTTCAGTGGGACATAATACGCTTTCCAAGCCTCCTTCTGAGCTGTTTGGTGATGTCAGTGACAGGTATTTCACTGCAACCATTGCCACTCATTCCAAGCCTCAATCTGGTCTGAATTAAAATGTTGCTAGACTCATTGTTTCAGAAACATACAAGCTGATGTACAGGTGCATGGAATATGGAGCACCTGGGTACAAGTTTTCAAGTGTGTGAGCTACATGGCTGAGTTTTTTCCGTTTCAACAAGGGAAAATGGAGATACGCACACACAACAAGGGCACCGGAGATAATCCATAGTTTGCATGTCACAGAGATCAGTGTAAACCTGGCTTGGGAATACATTTTGATGGAACAACATCTTGGTGATCCACACACCTTTAGACTAAGGTGTGGAAGGTTGGAAGACCTACCCACCAGAAGGTTAGGGAGATCTTTTTGCATTGCAAAGGATGCGGAGGATACATTCTCCCAGGGTAATGTACGTCAAACTAAAGTGTATTCCTCTGCCTGATGAGGAAAAGTGTGGTGAAGTGTGTTTGTCATGTCTAAACACCACTTCAGTGAGAAGTGGGGGAAAGGAAAAATAATCATTTTTTATATGCAACCCTCACCCCCTCTAGTAGTAGCATGCTTCATCCCCGGGTCCACCATGACTCCTAAAGGTCAGGTTGGGTTCAACTGTGTTCAGTGGAGCTCTTTGTATATTACTAGTCGCGGAATCTACACTTAAATAAAAATTCCTCATCCACTCCCAAGGTATTCCTTTATTAGCAGGATGGATGGGAGATGTAAAATCATTTTCTATGGATGCACAGGCAGTTAATACTTGCCAATTCAATGGTACCCAGGAGGGGGTATTTTCAGGCCCTACAAGGAACAGAGGGAGGTTGGCCCTACATGCCTAAAACATTCTTTACTGTGTATGACTTATTGTGAAACCTCTAATACTAAAAAAGAAACATCGCCAGGGGAGTATTAGTAAAACAAACCCGCCCTGATGAATGCCCTGGACCGTTTGTCGCCCATTAGTGTAGGCAGAAACATGTTGACACTATAAGGGTTAAATCCCATCTGCCCCATATATAGTTTATTTTAATCATTTCCCATCCGGGAAGCAGCCTTTACAACGCAACCGTTACAATGCATGCCGTTACATCGTATGCCGTTGCAACGAAAAAGGTGTGCAGCAGTGGGTAGAAGGTGTTGGATTTAACTCCAACACCTTCCCTACTGTTGCACACACTGGATTTGGAATAGAAAATTAATCTATTCCAACTTCCAGTGCTCCCCCGACAGAAAGTGGGGTAAAGTTTGGCGTTGCAATGGCATGCGATGTAATGGCATGCGTTGTAACGTCACATATCCTTCCCATCCACCCTGCTAATAAAGGGATGCCTTGGGAGTGGATGATACATTTTTATTTAAGTGTAGCTCGATGATGAAGCATGCCACTACTAGATTGGGTGAGGGTTGAAAATAAAAAATGATTATTTTTCCTTTTCCCCACTTCTCACTGAAGTGGTGTTTAGTCGTGACAAACACACTTCACTGCATGTTTCCTCATCAGGCAGAGGCGATACTCTTTAGTTTGATGATCCACACACACACACCAGTTTACGAATAAACAGTGCAGCAGTATCACACACACACCACCTATTTCAGTCTGGGTTTTGGAAAAGACAAAGTAAATGCTATCAAGCAAAAGTTTAAGATCATCGATTGATGTACCGCTCTAGCGTGTACATTTACTGTGTTGGATTAATGACACCCACAAACTGAATGGTGGCTATTGGAATAAATGCACTGGTCAATAACCGTCAGTTATTCGGTGGGTAGCTACTAAGGGCACTTATTCCATCTTGTGCCTTGGCACCCTGGGGCCCACAGATAACTGTGTGGTGGTATTGTAGGGGAAGCACAAGGTGTGCTTTGTTTTCGCTTTCTCAATTTAATGCTGCGTTGAGCAATCTGCAAATACACCACCTCCATTTTTAGAGATTTCTGGGAACCCCCAACTGCGTGTAGACAATTGTATGACACTTTCAAATGTATCTAAGTGCAATTGGGACTTCACATCTCAGAACGGAGAAAAATACATTTTTGCTGTTACATTCCTTAGGGTATGAAGGTAGAGAAATGTACAAACACCTCCCACACTTGGGACCTGATTTAGATCTTGGCATACAGGTTACTCCGACACAACGGTGACGGATATCCCGGCCGCCGAAATATAAATCCCATAGGATATAATGGTATTTATGGTTCAGTGGACGGGATATCTGTCACCACTGTGGCAATCAGGCCCTTAATGTTATAACAAGGAGCAGAGTTAGATGAGTATGAGGAAGTGGTTAAGAAACTTGTAGTGTAGGCTTGAAACTAAATTAGGCATCCAGCACAAAATTTTAAGAGGCTCCTGAGACAAGGGTAGGGCATTGCCTTATATATCACTGCAGTACGCAGACTAATTGTGGGGTGCCAGTTTGAAAATTTCACAGACAAGTTGGTTAGGGACTAGATTATTAGCATTGTTTTGATAGGAACACTCAGCAAAAGCTGCTGATTAGGGGCAATCTGACACTAAATGAGGTAATAAAAATCGCTAACAGCATTGAGACATCTGAGGTTTCTGTTACAGAATTCAGTGATACTCTCTCCAAACCTGTTTGTGCTGTGCTGCAGAAGGTGCACAGTAGCTTCAAGCAAACCAAAGCTAATGAGAAGAGCTATTTTGAGCAACACAGTGTCTGTTTTAGATGTAGGTATACTAGTCATGTTACATGTGGTAAAAGCTGCCCGTCCAGGAGTGTTGTATGCAGGTCATGTGGGACGATAGGCCATTTTGCCTCATTGTCTTTAATGCAATATTAGATTTCCTTTTCACTGAGGCTAGCAATAACCCCATTTTATGTTCAGTACTTTATTTTGTGTGAATTGAAATACATTTTATTTTAAAACTAAAATGACTCACATGACCTGGATTTTACTTGTTATTGTGCACTTTGCATGGTTTGGAGCCTCTGATACACACCACATCCATGGGTAAGCCTTGGACTCTCTGCCTCAGTGCCTTAATGATCAGGTTCTAAAGAAGTGTACTGGGTGCTCGGTTCGAATCCAACAGTAAGGTGGTCCCAGGACTTTTACTTCATCTCTTTGTTAATCATCTTTTTTTGGGCTTTTGTTTGCGCAGCAGTTGTGCCAGCCCACCTACAAAGTAATTGAATTGCTCATAACTAATTAATACCTTGTTACGCAGACCCCATGTCAAATTCTGCATAAATGAGCATTAAAAAGTGTAAACAAGTGACAAACTCAGTCAGATGCGTTTTTACATTGTGACTACTCTGACAGATACAATGGAAATGGGTTTTACATAGTGAACTCTGACAAACACCATTTTAAATGGACTGCACTATATCGTTACTCTGAGCATTAAGTGCTAATGGGGTGTACTTGGTGCTCAGTTTATACCAAACAGTAAGGTGACTTAGGACTCTAGTTTTGCTTCTTTTTATCTTATTATTTATTGGTTTTGTTAGCCTAGTCGTTCCATTTCTCATAACTGATAGAGGCATTGTTAACACAGACCCTGCATCACATACAGTCAATCAATCAATCAAGTCGGATTTATAGAGCATGGCTAATCACTTCAGAGGGTATCCAGGTGCCAGGTTCTCGCTGGGATCAGTCGAAGAGCCAGGTCTTGAGTCCTTTTCCGAATCCAGGAAGAGAGGATGATGTTCAGAGGTGAAGGGGAAAGTCGTTCCAGGACTTGGCAGCGAGGTAGGCGAAGGATCGACCTTCACTGTTGCTTTGGAGTGTGTGCGAGGGAGGTGGAGCGCAGGTGTCTGGCGGGTTGGTTGAAGTTCAGGCGGTAGTTGATGTATGCTGGTCCTTTGTTGTGGAGGGCCTTGTAGGTATGTATCAGAATCTTGAATTTGCGTCTTTTCTGGATGGGGAGTCAGTGGAGGTTCCTGAGGTGGGGGCTGTTGTGGGTTCTTTTGGGGAGGTCGAGGATGAGCATGGCAGCTGAGTTCTTTATTGTCTGGAGTCTCTTCAGGAGTTGGGTGGTGATTCCTGCATAGAGCACGTTGCAGTAGTCCAGCCGGCTGGTGACTAGGGCTTGAGTGACAGTTTTCCTGGTGCTAACGGGGAGCTATCTGAAGATCTTTCGGAGCATGCAGAGGGTGTGGAAGCATGTGGAGGAGACTGCGTTGATATGGCCTGTCATGGTGAGTTTGCTGTCCAGGATGATGCCAAGGCTGCGGACGAGGTCTGTTGGTGAGGGTGTGAGTCAGAGTTCAGAGGGCCACCAGGTGTTGTTCCACAGGGAGGTGTTCCCAAAAATCAGCACTTATGCCTTTTTCCTTGATGCGCTTCAGGCAGTTGGTCTTCATCCAGTCGGCAACAACTCATCATGCAATTGTGGAAGTTGGTTCTGGTGGTGAAGGGGTCTTCTGAGGGCGAGAGGATGAACTGGGTGTCATCTGTGTAGGATATGATGTGGAGGCCATGTGTTCTGACAATGTCAGCCAGGGGCGTTATGTAAGTGTTGAACAGGGTGGGGCTGAAGGATGAACCTTGAGGGACGTCGCAGACCGTGCTCTTGGGTTCTGAAGTAAAGGGTGGTAGGCAGAGTCTCTAGGTTCGTCCTGTGAGGAAAGATGCGATCCATTTGCGGGCATCTCCCTGGATCCCGATGTGGTGGAGCCTCTTGATGAGTGTGTGGTGGGCTACGTTATCGAACGCTGCTGAGAGGTCGAGGTAGGGTCAGGGCCGCTGTTTCACCCTGGTCCAGGAGGGTTCTGATGTAATCATTGGCAGCAATCAGGGTGGTCTTGGTGCTGTGGTTGACGTAAAAACCGGATTGGGAGGTGTCCAGCTTGTTATTTCTCTCCAGGTGCTCAGTGAGTTGGTGGTTGATGGATTTCTCGAGGACTTTGGTGGGGAAAGAAAGCAAAGAGTTGGGAAGTACCTCTTTGCGTCTTTGGGATCATCGAGATGGAAGTTGAGGTCACCGAGGAAGATGTAGTGCTTGGAGTCGATGTCAAGTGCGGAAATTAATTCAGGGATGGTGTTGCAGAATCCAGGGCGTGGTCTGGAGGTCTGTAGGTGAGGGTGCCTCTGATGGTCATTTTGCGGTCAGTTTGGAGTTGGAAGTTGAGGTGTTCCATGATCAGTGTGGTGTCGTCTTCGCTGGTGTTGCAACAGATGCTGTCTTTGTGGATGATGGTGATGCCTCCTCCGTGCTTGTTGGTCCGGTCCCGGTGTATCATCTTGTAGCTGATGGGTGTCACGGTGGTGATGTCAGGTGCAGAGGAGGTGTGTTAGCCAGATCTCTGTGATGAAGATAACATCGTGGGTGAGGGTGATGATGGTGTCCCAGAATTCGGTGGATTGTTTGCAGAGTGATCGGGCGTTGAGCAAGAGGCAGTGGAATAGTTCCGGGGTGGTCATGGTCATGAGGTGGGTGTGGTGGGTGTTTCCGTGCAGGCGGGAGGTCCTGAATTGTAGGTGAAGTGGAAGCGGCAACAGGATAAAGGTCACACCTTTGATCGCAGAGATGCAGTGCAGCAGTTGTTGTGGGAGCGTCTGGGCCCAGGGCTCGGAGTTCTGTGTTGGTGTATCTGTGGGTGGCAAGAGAGCCAGGGTTCCTCACACTGGGCGCCGTCCAGGTGCGGATGGGTGCAGATGGGCTTGCCTTTGGTGCACCTTCAGTGCGCCCACTGAGCGGACGTGCTGCAACCTCCATTAAGTAGGTCCTGGGAGGTGGGAGGGTCACTGTGAGGCAGTGGCCAGGGCTGACAGCAGGGAGAAAAACAGCAGGAAGCGAGCAGGTGGCGGGGGAAAAATACAGCAAATGTTAAAAGAATCAAGCAAATACAAAATACAGCAAAGAATCAGGCAAATACAAACTGCAGCAGGCAAACACAAAAGAAACAGGGAAAGACAAAATAATCAGGCCAAGTGGACACAGGAACAGACCACACGACAGCAAAAAAGATAATTACCTAGAAGCAATGCAAGGGAACAAAACTAGGCTGCAAAAGGAGACAGCGAGGGGGAGCGGACACAAGGACCCACTGCTTCTACAGTAGGAAAGGGCATTGTATTACATGATCTTGTGCCAAAAATGTAGAAAGGGGTTTTTCATTGTTAACTCACTGACAAATGTTATAGAAAGGGGTTTTATAACTAGCTTTAAATTGTGAACTCTGTGAGAAATTCCATCAGAAGGGCTTTAGAGTGTTTCGCTTTGAGGTGACTTGATACATATATCTCGAGTTCAGGAGCAGCTATGGAGATCTGATTTTTATTTTGTACACTTGTAATTTTATGTTTGGTATTTATTTGTGTTTGAATTATGTAGTTTTTACTTGTTAAAAGTAAAGGAACTAGCTAGACATTGAGGTCTTAAGTGTTATTTTTTACTTTGCAGAACTCTGAGTTTCTATCCCACACCAACACCCGGGGATAAGCATTGTACTGCTCGGCTTCACTACCCTGAGAGGCAAGTGTTAAAGAGGCGTAGTTGATGCTTAGTTTTGGTCAAATAGTAAGCTGAGACCAGAGGTAAAAGGCTCTAGTTGTCACTACTAGAACCCAGTAACCCCTAACTGCCCTAGGGACCACCTTCTTCCCACAAACCAGTTTCCATGGTCACCTTTGGTATACGCTTGAATAAGTCTTCTTCGGACATGGGCAGTATACTGATCCTCCCAGATGGCAAACCATTTAATTTCGTCAACCTCACTTCATGTAAGTCCGCCTTGGGAAGGGCCCTACTGCACATGCAAACACAGGAGAGCTAGAGTAGCTTTTGGGTTTATGCACTGGGACTTGAGATCAACTTGGCTGGATGTGTACACTATTCTTTTGGGGCACACTCCCAGCATGCAGAGATTATGGACAGATGAGAGACAGAGGCGGCACAGAGAATAGGTGCAGAGGAAAGGTCCAGGGAATATTGCTCCAGGGTACATGTGGAGGAAAGGTACAGGACAAAGGTGCCTGAGACAGGTGCAGATGTTGTGGACAGGACAGATGTTGGGATGAAAGTCCTCTGCATAGCTTTGTGAAGTTGTGAATATTGCCCTTGTATGTTTCTGGACAGCCCCCACCTCTATTTCACCAGTGATCTCCTCAATACTGTGAGCCCACTTGGTGGTCTCCCTCTAACAATGTATTTGTGTCAACATCACGACAGGGATCTGATGCCAGGAGTCACCCACATTGTACCCCTTTTGTAAGAATGACTACTGTCCTCTCTACCCAGCCAGTATGCGACTTGACCATGGAGAATGCATGATTTCTAGTAAAGACCACAGTCCTTTCTACCTGTGGGGACTGCCTACCAGCTCCCCATGTCTCCCATAACAGCAGTCCTTGGCCTTCGTCAAGTGTGCAATATGCATGAAGGATGTGAGTAAATATGTGATCTGTGTCGCTTAAAGTTCTGGTATCTCGATGTAGGGGTAGTGGACTCTGTTGGAGTACATTAACGTCCATGTGGGTGCATCACAGCAAGGTTCTCCTTTGTGATTGGTTAGGTAGGTTCATTTCGAACATTGTGCCTATGTGTACACATTTCATGCACACTCCTGGAAATAACCTGGTTTGTGGTGGTTGTAATCCAGCCCAGACCTTTGGTGTACCTCTGGTTCCCCCTGCAACACCTAAACCCATTTCATACTTTAATGGCTACCTCCCGGGACAATGGGAGAATTTCAGACACTTGAGTACCAAATACATATCCACACTCGAACCAGCCCAAACTAATATCAGGGTGGCCAATATATTAGGAGGCCTGTGAAAAATGGAAAGTGGAAAGATGCCATTTCAGTTTTGGTGAAGCCCTTGCACGGTGGAAAATTGCAGATGGCCTAGTTGCCTAATGTGAGTATTGTGGTGTATATGGTATGGTTGTGCAACCTTACCGTGTAATACACTCGCAAAACTGTCTTGGGTCCAATCAGGCTCGCTTGTAAAATCTTTAGCTCAAGCCTGGGTAGCTGTGGCTTTGAGCAGCAAGGCATAATCAAAGGAACCAGTGTAAAGTGCTTTGAAGCACCAAACAACGAAATAAGAAAGTCACACAACACAAAAGAAATCCAACACCAATTTATAAAAATAGATAATATTTTAAAGAATTTTTAGACACCAAAATGAGCAAAATCCACTGGGGGGGGCGGGGTCTGGAAATATAGATTTTAAAATAAAACGTAAATCTCAGTTTTTTAGTCCAAAGCGCAAACAAGCATTGATAACCATAAAGTTTCAAAACTTTTGAAAAGTTTGAAAGAGTTGTGTTTGACTACTCCGCCCATGTAAGGTGACCAAATGCGGCAGGGAAAAGGTCAGGAGAGCCACTATGGAGTATATGGACAGTTACCTGGTCACCAAAGCAGTCTCAAGTCCAGTTCCACACGTTATATCAATATCGCCATAGACTTTAATGGAGTGGTTCTGATGCTGGTGATGCAGGATGCTGAGGATGCTCTGGGCGCTGTGCGGCCAACTGGGGTGTCCTTGCCATTAGTCCTTGGTCCACAGATGAGGTTGGGCAACTTTAGTCGCAGAGGCTGAGGTCCTTCGTAGTCCCGCTAAACCAGTAGAATGCCAGCTGATTCTGTGCTACCGGTCTGTGTACACAGCGGGTCCAGCGGTATCCTTCGTTGGAGACGACTAGTGTCCCTTGGGGGTGACCAATTCAGACTCAGATGACACTCCTCAGTACAGAGGACTCGGGTGCAACTTTTGGCCTCTACTATTGGTCTTTTGGAGTGTCCAGCGGCGGTTGGTGATGATTCCAGTAATGTGACTACCAATTTGCCAGATGGGGCTTCTTCAGCTTTGATAGCCCTGGTGCTGGTTCCAGGGGTTCAGCCAACTGACCCTTGGAGTCACTTCTTTGGTCTGGGACTCAGAAGCATCTTTTCCTTCAAACCAGGAACTACAGGCCCAGTCCTCTCTTCGCTAGCCCAAGATGCGGCAGGTGATGTCCAGCAGTCAGCGCAGCCTCTCTCGCCAGGCCCAGGAGTCCGCAGGGCCATCCTTCTTTGGTCCTTTCTCCAGCTCTGGTAGGATCTAAGGTTCAGGGTGTAGGGGTGCCATATTTATGCCCAGAATGTGCACTGGGGGGATGATGCAGTCACCAGCCAATGGGCTACCAGGATCCCTCCCACCCTGTGATGACTTCCAGCTATGTGTGGCATGTAGCAATCCCAGGGTGCACTATTCGACCCACTCCCAAGATGTCTAAATCCTTTCTTGGATGTTAGGAGCTTGGTAGCCCACCCTAGAAGCGTGGCTACCTGTGGGCTACATGCCCGCAGGAAGACTGGTTCGGGCACTGGTATCCCCTCTCTGTTCCCCCCGCCAGCCTCTCTACCTGAACAAAGAGGCAACCCCTCAGTAATGTGATCGCCATTTGCCCACCAAAGGCGGCTTTGTCTTTGAAGTTTGCCTTTCGGTCCAACACACTGAGTGGCTTCCTGCAAGTGGGAGGTAACACCTCCCTCTGTACCAGGCTACCATTGTTCCTATGCCTGAGAGTTGTTCACACTCCTCCCCAGGAGGGCAGAAAGCTGTCTGGTGGCCAGTGACTATGTCAGGCCACTGGACAAACAGGGCTACAGAGTGGCACCTTCTAAAAGTTGTCTTTCCTTAAAAGTGACATTAAATTTGACTTGTGCATCAAGTCGGGTTTAATGCCGTGATTAGTTTGATAATTTGAAGTAACTATTTTAGTAGTCCCATTCAGAAGTTAGCTAAGCTGCGTGATCAGCCGGTAGCTCTGTTTAAGCCAGAGGTGCTACTAACTCTTTAACAGCAAAACAACAATTTGGAAGTGTTGCTGTCAGGACCAATTAAAAGCATATGTTCTACTTAATAATATATAGCTACCTGCCTCGGGGCTCCATAGGCATTTCTTAGGGGAGACTTACATATATTGTTAAGGGAAGTGGGAGCCTTACCCTTAGTTTAAATGGCAAAGTTGAACTATCATTGTTACCACTGCTCTTCCAGTCTGCAGTGGCAGGCTGGGAGCCATTTTGTACTTTGCATCCACAAGGTGGCACAACCAGTGCTGCAGCCCTGGGGGGACACTATGTCTCACATGCCCTGGGCACCCTTGATACCATATACTAGTACTACTATAAGTAAGTCAGTCTGTGTCAATAGCGGGTAGCCAATTCAACATGCACTTTGTAAGGAGTTAGAACACTGACACTGAGGTCTGGTTAGCAGGCCTCAGTGCATTGTCAGTTGAAAAACAGCATCAGTCCAAAACTTTGCGGGGTGATTATGCACAAAGAGGCATTTTCTTACACTGAATAAATGCAGCTTTTGGCCACCAGAGGATAGCACGTACTTGTCTTCACAGCCAATATTTCGTTTAATGGATCAACTTAACAATAAGGAAAGCTTTGCACCAGTATTATTAGAGAAGAGAAAGTGCAAGGAGTTAGCTCTCTAAGTGGGTACTTACTATTCACCCTCCAAGCAAAGCTCAAGACAGGAAAGCCTATCCAATCATCTTGCTGCTTGAATTGCAGAAAGAAAAGACCTACCTGCTTGTATGAGGAGCTGAAATGCACCTGCTAAGAGGAGGGACCTGAACTGTGGGAAGTGAACTGTGGCCCCACAAACTGGAAGGACCTGTTCAGAGAAATTCATGGACTGAGCCTTTTTAGGTGCCACAAGATTGCCCCATCCCGGTGTGCCCGATGAATTTCGAAACCACCATATCATTAGGACACAATGTCAAGGACAGAATATCGGAAATAAAATATTTACAGGTAAGCAGGTTTAGATTTTCTATACCTAACACCACATATTTGTACCTATGCTCTACATATACCTTGAAGGTACATAGAAGTGGAGTTCAGAAAAATAAATCTATACTTCCCTATATGCACTTAACTTTTGAAATTTTGTCCTGGGATATTCTGTCCTCAATATTCTTGTACTACAATATTGTTGGTATTGATATTCAGTTGTACAGCCCCCACCTCCCCAACCCTACTACACAGGAAAACCACAAGAGACACCCTGTTCAAGGAGCTGCTCTGTCACCTCAAAATGTTGAGATGGTGTGCTTGTAGCTACCTTTTTATAGCTCCAGTGGAGTCCAGAGACTGTTAATGTTCATTCCAGCAGGTTACCCTCCATGCAGAACTGTTTAAATCATCGCTCTAGCATCTTTGGTTCTAGAGTTTTTGCCAGTTGGAGTAGTGGCCACCCTTTTCATTACCTTGATCAGTGGTGAGCGCTCAATAGTGCCACATGGATCCCTCCGGTAGCTCCTGGTGCCTATGGCTGAGGTCTAGGTCCCTGCAAAAAATCACCTCTGGGACAAATAGTAGAAATTGTCCCACTAGTCTGCTATCTGTAACCAACTTTAACTGTAGAGATCAGCTGAACCCTTAACTCATCAGAGGACTTAAGTGACTTGGACTGTTCCCCCTAGTGTTTACCAGTGGCCTGTCATCTGACAGAATGGAGAACCAAAAAAGGAATGTGACATAATACATTATTCCTTTTGTGGTTCTTTTTTCACATGGGACACCGAGCACTTTCAAATTTTCAAATACAAACATTAACTGTATAAAATAAGAAATTAACTCTTTATTGTTTTGTGTATAACTTTTTCTCTCTTTGACGTCCTATTCTCTGGTTCGAATTTGCTATATGCAGTTACATACCATTTATCCGTACATTGTCCACAAAACCCATTGTTTTTGTAATATAATATATGCCCTGGTTCCGTGTGAGTAGGGTTACACTTGTTTTCGTTTGAAATCTTTTTATTCTGAAGCATCCTTGGAATGGATACCACGCGTGGCTAGATGAAAGTAAAGCTTGGGTACCAGCATCCCTGCTTGTATCCTGTTTTTCAAACCCACATATTTATGGTGGAGACCTCTTTACTTCTGAACCTTCACATGCTGGCAGACTCGTCCCCATAGGTTAACACTCCATATGGCTCATTGTTAAACTATGTTCTCTGACCCAGGCGGTGAAAGGATTTTCTTTGCAGATCG
The DNA here is from genome assembly GCA_963921515.1 of Calotriton arnoldi. Classification (NCBI taxonomy): domain Eukaryota; kingdom Metazoa; phylum Chordata; class Amphibia; order Caudata; family Salamandridae; genus Calotriton; species Calotriton arnoldi. Next base: position 1,558,668 of record CAWUFW010004240.1, read on the forward strand.
CAGTGTTAAGTGTACTAACTTACTTACCTGTCAATAAAAGCAAGTTCTTTTCTTAAAGTAATGACTGGACGTTCAAGTTATAAAGAGTTATCTATTGTGCACCCTGTGTCCTCAGTTGCTAAACTCCTACAGTAAGCCTTGGCTGCTCGTTACTGCTACCTTAGGAGAGTTAAGTACTAAAAGGAAGGGCACTGGTATTGTAGCCCTGGCCACCAGAAGTAAGTGGCAATAATAGCCCTATCAGTCTGTCTTCCCAGAACCCCAAGAAATAATCTCATAGGAAAGGTGCAGCGAAGAAAGAGTAAAGGTGCAGGGAAGAGAGGCAAGGGAGAGACAGGTACAAGAGGCACGAATTAGAGCGAGGTGCATGGAAGTGACGCAGTCAAACGATATGGAGAGAGGAGAGGTACAAGGAAGTGACGCAGGCAACCCGGAAACAGGAGAGAGTGGAGAAGGCAATGAACTGCGTAAGTAGCAAGAAATATGGACAGAGAAGGGGTGTATGTAGGTGCGTGGTGCACGTGAGACGGGCATCGAAAAGGCAGAGGTGTAGAGGATAAAGGAATACTCCTGGGAATACACAATTGTGGGAATGAATACACAATATACAGTTGCGGAAACCTGCCTCCTTCAATTTCAGTTCATTTTATTGTACTTGACAATATGCCACAACAGCATAAAAATAGTCATAAAACATCCGTAAAACGTTATTACGCACAAAATGTTACAGAGAAAACAATATAGACAGACGTATTGAGCACTCTTTCCCAAAAACCTGCCAACTATCCAGTTGTTTCAGCAGAAAAGACCACATCTTATTAAATCGGTATGTAATTACTGTTGGAAATGCAGGCAAACTCTTCACCCTGTCAGCCTTTTGTCGCCAACTCATGCTAGGCTAATATATATCAATAGATAGTCCAGTTTACCACTGAATTATTGTTGATGCTTAACTAAAGAGTAAGTACAGAGAAAGGCGCTCTTGTGCAATAGAGAACTTGCCATGAACAGAAGGCATGACTCAAACATGATGAGCAGAGGGAGCCAGAGGCAAAGCTAGACTTCTAATTATAGGCACAGGTCACAGGCCGGTAGTTTTTCTTGCATCTGCAAAGCCTATGATTAAATGCAGACATTTCTAAGGACGGTAAATAAATATAGCGTGGTGGCCTGTGTGCGCGCGCGTGTGTTTACTGTAACTCTCTAACTATGGCGGGTCTTTGTCTCATTTTCTGCAGCCAGCTTGTTTTGCCATCACAGGTGACCTCACAAATGGTTTGCTGAACTGAGCCCATGTAAACCCTTGAAGGAACTTAAATGTGGAAGGCCTGATGTGGTAATTGTGCGCCAGTGAAAAGGCTCTGAAGGTTTATGCGGTGGTGCACGTATTTGTTTTGATCAGGCCACGTAAAGATTACGGAATTATAAACCATGATTATTCACATCTCACTCTGGTTCTATTGGTTATATTTTTGTTGTTTTGGTGTCAAATAATTTATTAAAATTTACTCTATTTTTCTAAATTGGTGTGGGATTTTTCTTGCGTTGTGTTTTCGCTTTATTACTGCTTGTGTGCTGCATAAATACGTTACACATTGCCTCTAAGTTAAGCCTGACTGCTTTTTGTGCCAAGTTACCCTGGGTTCACTCCTGCCAGGGATTGTGGCTGTTGCATGACCAGTGCTAACACCGCTTTCAACCAACACCCCAATTTCTCATACCAGCCAACTAGTCCTTGGAGTCACTCTGGTAGTCCTGAGTTCAAGCAGGAATGCAGGCCTCAAGCAGTAGGGCAGTCCTCTGGGGAGCAAGGCAGGCCTCCAGCAGCAAGGAAGTCTTCTGGGTGTCCAGGCAGTAAGTCTTCCACATGTCCAGGAGTGTACAGAAGAGGTGTTCTGAGGGTCCAATATTTATGCCTCGTGCCCGCCTTTGAAGTGCGAGAATCTTCTAGGCTACCCCCACATTTGATTCGTCAAGGTTCTTTCCTTCCCCTGCCAACAATCCAAGAAGTCTGAGATGACAAAAGACTAGTGGCAGGTTTCTTTCTGTGTGTGCTGGAGCACTCCTTTGAAGTGTAAGTGTGGCAGGGAATAACTCTGCCCCCAGCCATCCTGGTAGAATGGCCCATCCTGCCAACATCTAGTCCCATTTGTCACACCATCTGGGAAGAATACACAAACTCCAACAGCAGAGCAATTCACAGTCATGTGACCCATGACACTGGCAGCAGGCATCAAATAGCTAAGACAAGAAAATAAATGCCAACTTTCTAAAAGTGGAATTTTCAGAAATGTGACTTAAAACCAGACTTTACAATTAAAGAGGATTTCAAATTACAATTATTTTGAGTCCAAACATGACGTTTCTACCTGGTCCCTATCAAAGGTTAGCACTTATTAGATGTAATAAGGTAACCCAATGTTATCCAATGGGAGAGGTAGGCCTTACAGTAGTGAAAAACCAATTCAGAGGTTTTTCACTACCAGGACATGTAAGACTTAAAAACACATGTCCTACTTTTTTAAATACAATGCATCCTGCCCTATGGGCTCTTTAGAGCCGACCTTAGGGGTGACTTATATATATTAAAAAGGAAGGTTTAGGCCTGGAAAAATGTTTAATTTTGTTAGTTCGAAATGGCAGTTTAAAACTGCACTACAGGCTGCAGTGGCAGGCCTGGGAATGTTTTAAAGTGCTACTTTAGTGTGTGGCACAATGAGTGCTGCAGGCCTACTGGCAACATTAATTTTACAATCCCAGGGTATAGGTAGTACCTCTTTACTATGGACTTACTAGTAAGTTAAATGGTGTAGTCTAATTTTACCATGTTTACGAGAGAGAGAGCACAAAAACTTTAGCACTGTTTAGCAGAGGTGAAATTCACAGAGTCCTTATTAGTGCCCACAACAACAAATTCAGCAGAACAGGAGGGGTGAAGGCAAAATGTTTGGGGGAAGACCACGCTAAGGATTTCAGGTCTAACACCAGTAATAGTCAAGAGCAGCACCAGGATCACCACCACCTCATGCCTGACTCACCTCTCAAGGACTCCAATAGTAAATTGCTATCAACAACTATTTCTAGAACATTAATAAAATACAGCAGCAGCTTGTCTACACAGATAAAACAGACATCAGCCTCCAAATATTACCTCACAAAAGACCCAGTGAGCTTCAGTGATTTCAATTTTTAGGGTCTCCAAGCTTGAGAACAGCTGGTTGGGGCTAACATTTTTGGGTGGTGGGATAACCATACCCCAATGCATTGCAGAATACCAATAATTATGGATAACTGTCTAACAGCACATTTCAAACTATATATCTCCTTAGCCCGATGTTGACCAAGTAAGTACATGTATCTTATGGAAATATTGTCCTTTATGCACAGTTCAATTGTAAAAATGAGAAAGGGAAAAGGTTGATATAGTGAAGATCGCGACTCACAAATGCAACATCAATAGTCGAGAACACAAGTCGCCACATGGGGATATGGGGAAAAGGGCTAAGGTCACCTTAACACTACCAAACCTGATTTGCATTATTAAGGCAATGAAGCTTGGTCAAACAAGGGAAGGGCATAAAAGCAAGCAGACACAGGTTCACGTGCCCCTCATGTCATTTGTATCTAGATTCTAGATGCCATATGACAAATGACCAGTAGTATTATCCTGAGTCTGACGCTTATGACCAAGCAACCTGTGTAATACTAGAAAATATAACAAAAGGAGGAGGTCATTCCTACATTATTACAGAGCATGAAAGCGTCTGACAACCATGTCTCTATAGGAAAACAAATAAAGAAACTAAATAGGTCTACAAAGACAAATAGTGTGGAGGTGTCCAATAGCCAACACTTCATGTCTACAAAGTGCACTGCTTTTTTTTACGGAGTTTTATATAGTGCGAACTTGACCCGAAGGTATTGGGTATCAGAGCGCTTTACATAGCACCAGTTGCGTTACATGAGAACACATTCATTTTTGCTAGGCACAGGGAGATTAAGTGATTTGCCCAGAATCACAGAATGTTCAGGGTCATTGCCGAGACTCAAACCCGGTTCCCCAGATTCGAGGTCGACCACCCTAGCCGTTAGGCCAACTCCTCTCCCCTACTCTTGTTCACAGATATCACTGAATCCCTCTATTATCATATCTGGCTTGTTTATACATTTGCACTAGTGGTTGGTGAACAGGTGTTTAAGATTGCCTCCTCTGAAATCTTGTTTGATCACTTCAATCACGTGCAAGTCCAAGTCATTTTCCATGCATTTGTATTGTTCCACCAACAGAAGATTGAGTATGCTGAATCATATTCTGCTCCTGTGCTGCCAGATCTTTGGTTGACCATTTGTGTCATCTGATCTATTTACAACTTCAGACAAATATATTTAGTAGTGTAAATCACCTCTATGGTGTTACAATTAGAACAAGCATTGGCTTAGTCAACAGATCTCGCCTACAAGACAGGCATTGGAGTTGTCAATGGTTTTTAGTCATGCTGTACAATAGAGCGGCTGCTGTGCACCATTACAGAAAGAAAAAAAACTCTATGTTGCGGCCAGTGCTGTCTGCATCATAGAACTTGTTTTTATTGCTGGAGGAACAGGAGGGGGCGAAAGGCATGATGGAGGGCGGTTAAGGATGTGTGGGAGTAACATGGATAATGGAGACAGTGGGAAAAAAGCGTTGTGACAAGGCCAATGCTGGCTGTGTCATATCACTTTTTTTCTGTTTATTGCGGGGCAGTAGACAACACGGAGGAAGGAGGGGCAAGAGACAGCACAGGAGACCGGGTGAGTCAGAAGCAACACAGAAAAAGAGGGTGGGAGGGGCTGCCTTGTGCATGCAGACAACAAAGGCTGGAAGGAGTTTGTGGGGGCAAGCACCAACATGGACAACAAAGGAAGAAGGGTGGGTGGGGAAAGCAACAACACAAGCAACAACATGGACCACAATTCGCATAACAATAGAAGGAGGGAGGGTGGATGGGATAAAGTAAAAATCGAAGGCGAGTGAGTGGGTGGGGGCAGGAAACAATGATGAGAGAGGGAGGGACACAGAGGGAGGAGAAGTACAGGAGGGAGCCAGCTGAAAAAAACACACCCTGAAAGAGTGGTTTAAAAAAAAAGTAGTGGCTGCAAAAAATGAGCAGTAGAAGGACACAAATATGGTGTACATGCTCTAGGGAATGAGCAAATACACAAAGTGGAAGGAAATTTATGGCAGCTGACCACTAAAAAGCAAGCAAATGAGAGTGACAATGAAGCCAACAAATGGTGAGCAATAGGAAGGCCCGCTGACAAAAGCTCTCGGGTGCAGAAATCAGTGCCTTCCCTGGGCCCACACCTCGGTATGCACAGTATGATTATCAGACTCCTTCAGAAAGGTACACATGTGAGTGAAACTCCAAATTATAACCAAGCCACGGAGACCCGTGTACACCCTGAGAAACTGGCATGTTTACAGAGACAGGGCACAGGGAGAGTATCCTCAACCATAATGTCTTAATTCATGCATTCAACTTCTTCATGCAGGTGCAATCCTGAGAATCCGATTGGAATATTACACATGAACTTTCAAGTAGGATAGACTTTGGCATTGCGTACACACATGCATGCACACACACACACACATATGCATGCACATACATACGCATGCATGCACGCATGCACGCACACATGCACACACATACATACACACTGCTCTGAATACCCCAATGCTAAGTAATACATTTTTATTGTTAGCCATGACAACGGCATTTAGTCTATCGATGCTGGGAGGATGAAAGGCCAAGTTGACCGACCTGGAGTGGACGCATTCATTAACCCACTGAAGCAGACGTGTCACTCTGTAGAACGCGCCCTAATCCATTGAGGCACCTGTCCCCTGAGACTTCTCAAACAAACAAGCAATGATTCCAGGAGCACACGAAGAATCATGGTAGTGCACTAATGTGTACAGATTTCACAATGGTTCTGAAGCTGCAGGAAAATGATGAAAGTTGAGTTGGATCGGGCGGGATGGAAAATCATGACCATAAGATCACATAGACCTCTGCAGCAGGCTGGTTCACACAGAGAGTTAATGTTACCACTCTTTCAAATCCAACCACGTCACCTCGTTTGTCTATAGCGCTTACTGTCCGTGCGCTGCAGTCAAAGGAGGAAAGTTTCCCCAGTAATTGGATGTGTGGCCCACTGTTTGCACACAGCCCTCCACAGCAGGCGCCCTCCTGAGCTACTTCAACTAGGAGAGTAAACGTATAGCACAGAGACAGATAACAGAGGTGCTACAGACACCACCCCCAGTCTGAGGACTCTGTAATCACAATTGTATAAACTAGCTTTGCCTGGCATTCAAAGTGCCTGGAAACCCTCAGCAGTTCCACTTGTCATTTACTTCATAGCAATGTCATTTTTGTGCAAGCCTCTTGCTGGGCACAATTACATAGCTCGACAATCAACCATCGACTGAACTTCCACCACCCTCTAGACACCTGCGCTCATCTTCACTCGCCCTCGCACACCCCCGCATCCGTCACAGCTGCAGCGGTGGCTGCTCCTTCTCCTACATCGCTGCGAAGACCTGGAACGATCTTCCCCTCCAGCTCCGTACAGCCCCCTCGCTGGTAGACTTCATAAAGAAACTAAAGACCTGGCTCTTCCACGGAGACACTGCACCCAGATACCCCTACGGGTGACAGTGTTGCCCTTTACACATTCTGTTTGATTGCATGATTTTTTGATAGCCAGGTACAATATGATCAGATAAAGTGAGCAGATGATGCACTTGGTGGGGAAATAGCAGCCTGTGCTTCATTAACGTCGTTGGAATGTAGCATCATTCACTTTGTGCAACAATAACACTAATTGTGCAGCCGGGACTGAGCGATGCACAATTGTAGCAGGCACTGAGCTGCAAAAGTGATTCTGCCTCACTGGTCTGTCGATGGGTGCACTGTGTGCAGCCCGTGCACTGAAGTCTAAACTCAGTGCACTGATGCTCGTGTGCTCAAGAGTCGACCCACCATTAGGGGGGGCGGTGGCATTCTTGGGTAGGAAGATTTGATAATGTCTAGGAGACAGGCAGGATATTGGAATATACAGGTTATCAGGCAGTTATTATGTATAGGGAACTGTGCAAATAGTGTAGAGAACAGGTTATACTTTATAACAGAATATGGGGCCGGGCACATATTGTAAAACACAGAGAGAAGGACTATTAGATACGGAGCGGGCAAGGCATATATGTGTATTTTCTATAGGTGATAGGATGAAAAAATTGAGTGTCAGAGATAATACAGAGTTTGATTGAGTCAACAAATATAAAGTATGTAGGGCACGGTAGAGGTGGGCAGGCCAACAAATTAACAGGTAAAGCTGAGCCAGAGCCAAGCCAAGGGTCTGGCTCTGATCTTAGAGCCCGTGCAACGGCCGAGCTCTGAAAATATTTGCTATGTAAATCATACAACAAACATCACGGTAAAATATGATAAAGTCTCTTCAAACTTCAAAAAATGTATTCTTGTAACATGTGGAAGCTTTGACATGAATAAGGCACATTGTAGCACTGCACTGAGAAGTACTTATTAAAAGTGATAGTTTTGACCAACTGGTAGTCTGAACCCACATATTCAAAAGTGCTTTCATACGAGATAATGAAGAAAAAGATTTTTGGTGAAATAATATATTAGCGTAATAAAATCATACAATTTATGCGGGGAAGCGTCGATTTATCCAGGTTTTCTGGTTTATCTCTGTACAAGTCTGCCAGTAAATGGGTATCTATTTGTCTTTCCTTATGTTAAGGAATTCTTTTTATATTTTAGTGCATTTTTCTGAAGTTCTCGACTCAAAGGTATAGGAGAAATTAAATGAATTGATATAAATTTGTTAGGTGTCATGGAGCACTCTACATGAACGCCAGCAACATTACACAAGGTCACATGCATTGTTTATAGGGATGGGGAGATTAAGTCATTTGCCTAGAATCACAGGATTGTAGTGAGCCACCGCAACTCCCTGGGCCGGGCGCGGACCAGGGAGCATAAATAAATGGTGACGTCAGCGCTCGTGGCTGCCGGCACGGAGGCAAAGTGAGAGTGGTCGCTTGTGTCTTTTACTCTCCCCCAGTAGGCCCCGTACCAGTGTTTGTCCCTAGTATAAGCATGCCTCCATAAGTGTGATCCCCATACTTACATTGGCGACGAGGCGGGTGTGCAGCCTGCGCGTGCCCTCGTGACGCGGATCGGCGTCAACGGCGCGTGCCTGTCTCTCCGAGGCACCGCACCACGAGGAAGTTGTTCCGCGGGCCGCGCTGTTGCTGCGCACGGCCCGGCTGCAGAGGCGGTGTTGGTGGTGGCTGGAGGCGCGGAGAACAGGTGAGGAGCCTGGAGGGCGGACCTGTGCAGCGGGAGGAGTGAGTGGCGGGCACCGCCGTGTGCCCCGAACAGCCCGGGCGTGAGGCCTTCATCAGAAGCGAGCGCTGACGCCGGCGGCCCCTCCCACACTAGCGCTGAGCGCTGGAACGGCGGTACGGCCCAGAGAAGGAAGGCAAGGAGCAGGGTGACGCGGCGCTGGGGAGCTGAGACGGTGCAGAGTGGGTGTCCTGCCAGCAGTGCACTGAGGGGACAATACAGGCAGTGGAGGCCCTGAACACCAGTGTTGGTGGCTGGGAGGACCAGAGGCTGGAACGTGGTGCCTTTGGGGACAGTCCAAGCAGGGCAGAAGAACGGCTGGGCAGGACTGAGTGAGGCCAGTTTTTCCCCATTTTGAGATCAAAGAACAGTGGAGAGCCAGTGCAGGGCAGGCACTGTGGTGATCAGACCTGATGAGCACGGAACCCAGACCAGCAAGTGGGCAAGGGCCAGGTGCTGCCAGAGACATGTCACAGCAGGCAGGGGGAAATGCCCCAGGACCATCAGACCACAGCTCCCACATGTCGTTGAAGGCGCTGCCGTTTAGCCAGCTGGCTGAGCCGGCCACAGCGGCGCCACGATGGCACAAATGGATTGGCCAATTTGAAAATTACTTTATCGCCACGAGGGAGAAAGATAACACAGTGAAGCGCTCCACCATGCTACACATGGGAGGTGAGGAGCTATATGAACTCTTTCAGGATCTCCCGGATACATGCGACAGTGATGACTACGAGAAGGCTATCAGGGCGCTCAATCGCCATTTTGACCCGCAAGTTAACCCTGACTTCGAGCATTTCAAACTGCGCCAGGCGAAGCAAAAGGAGGAGGAGTCGGTTGACATGTTCCACGCGCGCCTCAGGAAGTTGGCAAGTTTGTGTGTGGGCATTGATCGGCCATTTGAGATCAGGGCGCAACTGATATTGGGGTGCAAGTCGTCGGAACTGCGCAAGCTCATTTTACGCCAGCTGGGGATATCGTTGGACGACATCTTGGTGTTGGGAAGAGCTCACGAGCTGGCAGATGCGAGAGCGGGAGAGATGGAATCTGCGCTGGCGAGACGACCGGCCGCCCAGCAGCCACTGTACCCAAACCCCATCAAAGAGGAGCGCGTGGAAGCCATCAGGAAGTTCGGCGGCCGCGGCAGGGAGGGTGCCAGCGGCAGCGGGGAGCCCCCAGGAAAGAATGGCTGTGGAAATTGCGGCCTGGAGAGCCACCCACCGAGGGGGTGCCCGGCACAGGGCAAGCAATGCTTGAAGTGCAACAAGTATGGTCACTTTGCCAAGGTCTGCATGGGTACAGCCAGGTCGGCAGCAGGTGGAGGCAGACAAAGAAGACAAAAGCCCACGGTGCGTACTGCGCAGGAAGCGGAGGAGGTAGAGAGCATGTGCAGCAGGATGAATGTCACGGAGGACGACGAGGAGGACGACGTGTTCGTGATTTCGCACACCAGAGGTGCCATCACCAAGAGACGACCACCCCCAATGTGTCAACTGTGGGTGGGGGACAACTGCATCAGGGCACTCATCGCCACAGGGGCCTCCATCAATATCCTTGATGCAGCTCAGTATGAGCGGCTGGAGCCAAGACCGGGGCTCCTCAAGACCAAGGCGAAGATCTTCACCTATGGGGGAGATGTTCCCATTCCACTACTAGGCGCGATCGAGGTGGAGGTCAGGCATGGTGAACAAGCTGCAATCACCCGATTCCACGTAATACAAGACAGCGCAGGGTCACTCCTGGGATGCCACTCTGCTGAAGACCTGGGCTTAGTGATGTTTGCGAGACAAGTTCACCAGTCCCACGCGGAGTCGGTGATGGCAGAATTTCCAGAGCTGTTCAAGGGCCTAGGCTGTTTGAAAGGGGTCGAGGTCAAACTCCACATAGACAACACAGTGAAGCCGGTAGCCCTAAGGCATCGCAGGGTACCATTCCACCTGAGACCCTTAGTGGAAGCTGAATTGGAGCGTCTGGAACGAGATGGAGTCATTGAGAAAGTGTCAGGCCCTACTCCGTGGGTATCGCCATTGGTGATTGCTCCCAAACCCAAGCAACCGGGGGCAATTCGCCTTTGCGTGGACATGAGGTTGCCCAACAAGTCCATCAAGAGGGAGCGGCATATCACACCCACCATTGACGAGATAGTTGCAGACATTAACGGAGCCAAGTGGTTTTCCAAAGTGGACTTAAACTCTGGCTACCACCAATTGGTTCTGGAGGAGAAAAGCTGCTACAACACCACATTCTCAACCGACGTGGGGCTCCGGAGATTCAAGCGCCTCAGCTTTGGGGTGTCGTCGGCGGCAGAGGTATTCCAGGACGCAATCAGGGAAGCACTCTCGGGGCTGGTGGGTGTCATCAATGTCAGCGACGATGTCCTTATCTTCTCCAATTCTCTTGAAGAACATCACGTGAGACTCCGGGTGATGATGCAATGGCTCGTGGAGCAGGGTTTAACTCTTCACAAAGGGAAATGCGAGTTCTACACAAATGAAGTAGAGTTTTTTGGATACCGATTCTCGGCTCAAGGACTGCAAGTGGATCCGGCTAAGGTGGAAGCCATAAGGGCGGCGGCGGTCCCCCAGAGGTGAGGAGTTTTCTAGGAATGGCGAATTACTGTGGGAGATTTATCCCACACCTGGCCACACTGTCGGAGCCGCTCAGAACTCTTACGAAAAAGGATGTCAAATGGCGATGGTCCAGTGCGGAGGCGAAAGCATTTACCGACATCAAAGAAGCGCTGCTGATGGGAGCGACGGTAGCGTACTTCAAGCCCGGACATCCGACGGAGTTGGTGGTCGATGCCAGCCCGGTGGGACTGGGAGCGGTGTTGCTGCAGCAGGATGACGGCGAAGAGTGGGTACCCATTGCATATGCCAGCCGTGCGCTTAAGCCCGTGGAAACGAGGTACGCCCAAATTGAAAGAGAGGCGTTGGCCATCAGGTGGGCCTATAATCACTGTGTGGTAACTGTTCCTAAAACAAGGACCCATAACCAACTTGGTTATGCATGACAGGGAAAATAGAGAAAGAAAGGTAAGGTGGTCGCTATATGTGGTTCCCAGTTGATGAAGGATGGGGATTTTCTCCTTTAGAAATTAGTGCCCTCACACACTCTTGCGAGTGTCATGCTTCATCATCGGGCGTTGCTCCTCGTGGGGGTGGCGCTGCTGTCCCCCACGGGCCCCGCGAGAGGGCTCTTTGTCGGAGATCTTTTAGGAGAGGCCGCAGTTGTGCATGCGGGTGTGTGGGCCTAAAAGGGTAGGTGAAAGTGTGTTAAAATTACCCCTCCGGTACCTAAGGGTCAATTTATTCGTAGGTCCAGGAGGTAAGACTAAAATAATTATACAGGGGAAATGGAGCACCTCTATTAACAAATAACATAGAGGTCAGGGTATTACTCTGCTGCTCTCAGTGCCCATGTGTGATTGTGAGTGAGTGTGTTGGTCAACATGTTTCGCGCTTAGACTCAGTCCCTAGTGGATCCCTATGCGCTTCGTCAGGACCATCTGGTGTGAAATCGTGAATAAAAAATAGGAGTAGGGAAAAGGCACCCTGTATTCCTATGATACCTCTTGTCAGGTGTAAGTGCGTACTATGCGCTCAAAGGAACATCTCTTGTGTGTTCCTGTTAGTACCCCTTCAAAAGTAAATGAAGAGCCTCTTCGGCAAGTCCCCGCGGTCTCGAGGGGGAATATATTAATGCCCCTTCATTTGCGGCCCATTACCTGCCCTTATCCAGGGCAGGTAACGGGCCGCAAATGAAGGGGCTTTAATATATTCCCCCAACAAATCCAACATTATAACTTCGATGTCATCTTCCGCCCTGGAGTGAATAACCCCGCCGATTACTTGTCCAGGCATCCCATTGCAGATCGGCAAGCAGTATCATCCGAGATTGACGAAGGGTCGGAATCGTTTGTGAAGCAGATTGTGGATGCAGCGTGTCCCAGGGCGCTGTCGATGGAGGAAATCGTACAGGCTACCAACGAAGACGCTTACCTACAGGCGGTCAAGGAGACCTTGCACAACCATCAGTGGAAAACGTTCCTTCAAGGGTCAAGCGGTTTGACGGACGAGGAACGGGAGGCTCAGCTCAGTCTGTGGAGATGTCGAGAGGAGCTGAGTGAAGGTTGCCAAGGTGTGATTCTCAGGGGTGCGCGTCTGGTGATACCGTCACAGCTCTGGAGGAGGACGGTGGACCTTGCTCATCAAGGACACCAAGGGATTGAGAAGACCATGGCCCGCATTAGATCCAAGGTGTGGTTCCCAGGTGTTGATCGGATGGTAGAAGACAAAGTGAGGGGTTGCCATGCATGCCTGATAATGGGAGCGGAACCCCCAACTCTCCCCATAATCACAGAAGCACCCAGCACCAAGCCCTGGGCCAACATCAGCATGGACTTTGGGAGCTTCCCGGACGGGAGGCACACAGTGGTCCTGATGGACAGCTACTCCAAGTTTCCAATGGTGGAAGTGGTACACTCAACGGCTCTTGATGTCCTGAGGCCGGTGCTTGACAAAACTTTTGCGCTGCTGGGGACGCCCGAGGAGGTACGCACTGACAACGGACCACCTTTCCAGGGGCAGGAATTCCGCGAGTATCTGAACCTACACAATGTCCGTCATCGCAAAATAACACCTCAGTGGCCCCAGGCCAACGGCGATGTCGAGAGGTTCATGAGAACCGTGAACAAAGCCCTGCGGATTGGTGTAGACCAGGATGAAGACCTCGAAGGGTGCCTACAGTGGTTCTTACATGCCTATTGTCAAACCCCGCATTCCATGACGGGGTGTGCTCCTAGCGATCTGCTGATGCGGAGGGAGGTGAGAGACGTCGTGCCTACCAGTCCGAGGTGGGAGCCTTCGGTGCTGGACAGTGATCGAACACAGGCCAAGTGACAGCAGACCAATGACAAAGCGAGCCAGAAGCGGAAGGCCAGGAACGGCCAGATTCGCAGAGGGGACCAGGTGGTCGTCAAGAACAGACACTCAGGCTCGAAGTTCCTCACTCCCTTCGAGAGGGAACCATGGGAGGTGATACGTGTTCAAGGGTCCATGATCACGGGGCGAAGAGGGAGACACCAAATAGCGAGAAACGCTTCATGGTTCAAGAAAGTAGTGGGCCCGGGACCAGTCAGGGCTGAAGAAGCAGAGGCTCATCAGGAAGTGATCGTACCCCCGATGAACGGGGATACCCGGCTGTCTGAGATGGAAGATGCCCAGAGTGACGAGGAAGGACTTCCGGAGGCCGAGCTGTCCTCAGGAGTAAACAGTGAGCCGGCGGAGGGTTCCAATATCCGAGGAGGACACCCCTACCGGCTGAGAGACAATCCACAGCCCAGTACACGCTTGAAGTACTTCCTATGCTGAAATGACTTTGATGAAAGTGTTGGTGATTGAACAGTCAGCACTGTACAGTTATTTTGTTTGGTTAAGTTTTCAGTGCATCTTTAGGCCACCCGTTGGTGGGATGGGATGTAGTGAGCCACCCGGCTCCTGTAATAAAATGTTGCCACAACAACTCCCTGGGCCGGGCGCGGACCAGGGAGTATAAATAAATGGTGACGTCAGCGCTCGTGGCTGATGGCACGGAGGCAAAGTGAGAGTGGTCGCTTGTGTCTTTTACTCTCCCCCAGTAGGCCCCGTACCAGTGTTTGTCCCTAGTATAAGCGTGCCTCCATAAGTGTGACCCCCATACTTACAAGGATGTTGAGCCAACGCCGAAACTCAAACCTGGTTCCCTAGTTCCACAGTCAACAGCACTGATCGTAACTTCACGTCCTGGGTAGAGGGAGTGGGTAAGACCTCCGACCCTCGGTCTAGGTCCACTCTCTCCCCGCAGCTCCGCTGTGCCGTCTCTTGCCTCTAGACCCCGACCTCCTCCTTGGGAGGTTCGAGGCTGCTGCCCGCTCCTGCGCCTGCTGCCCGCTCCCACTGGGACCAGACTGCCTGCAACCACTGTAACCTTTCTCAGCCGTTTTTTTCTTAATTTTTCCCTGTTGTGCCACTGTTATTGTGCCCATCTGTGTCTTGCTCTAATTCCACCACTGTTTTTATTTTCTCGTGCCTGCCTGTTCCTTTCGCCGCTGCTGCCTCTGCGGCCCCTCCCCCGAATTCCCCCGGAATTCCCCTCGAAGTCCCCCACTCCCGCCTCCCAGCCTCTCCTCCCTCCCACCTCCCCTACTTAATGGCGGCCGCTGCGCAGTGGTTGCGCCGCTGCCGCGGCGAAGGCATGCCAAAGGCAAGCCCGTCTGCGCCCGTCCGCGACCAGACCGCGGCCTGCGCCAGGAACTCTGGACCTCCCACTACCCATCACTACGACACCACCACCCTCCTCGCACTCAACCCTGGAAGACTTATAGAATGCCAACAGGCCTCGCCGAACACGACCCACGGCCAGTTCTCCTGCCTCCACTGCCGCCAGACCCTCACAGCCACCCCGGCCTCTAACACCGCCGACGCCAGCACCGGGGACACCCTAAAATGCATCCTCCTCAACGTACGCTCCGTACACAAACACGCCATGGAAATCTGGAACCTACTCGACTCTCTCTCGCCCGACATCGCCTTTTTCACAGAGACCTGGACCAACGAATCCTCCGCCCCCGACATCAGCACCGCCATCCCAGATGGATACAAGATCCAGAGGAAAGACCGCCCCAACCACCCAGGAGGGGGCCTCGCCATCGCCCACAAGAGCACCCTCCGCCTTACCACCTCCAGCGAAACCTTCCCCTCTGCCGAACACCTGCACTTCCATATCCAGACCACCCCCAAAGCCACACTCCGAGGAACCCTCATCTACAGACCCCCCGGCCCCCGAACACCCTTTACCACCACCATCACCGACTTCATCGCACCCCACGCCATCGCCTCAGCAAACTACATACTCATTGGAGACCTGAACTTCCACCTCGACAACCCTAGTGACCCCAACTCCACTATCCTTCGTGACAACCTCGCCAGCATCAGACTTAAACAACTCGTCAACACACCGACCCACAGAGCAGGACACACCCTCGACCCCATCTTCGTGGCAGGAAACAGCGTCCAATTCAGCCACACAACGCAGCCGCCATGGACCGACCACCACTGCGTACACTTCGCCATCAACAAACCCAAGGCACCCAAACCAGCCCCACGCCCACCTCGGAGGAACTGGAGCAAGGTTACCGACGAGCAACTTAACTCCACCCTCACCCGAGACAACCACACCTGGGCACCCGACGCAAACAACGCAGCCAGAGAACGCCACACCTGGATCTTCAACTGCGCAGATGAGCTCACCCCGCTACGCAACCCCGACAGACAACGCCCCAGGAAAGCTGCCTGGTTCACCACCGCTCTCCAAGAAGCCAGACGCACCTGCAGAGGCCTGGAGAAACACCAAGACAACCGAAAACCACACCACCTACAAGTACGCCTTGACGGACTACCATAACCAGATCAGAGCCACCAAGAGGAACTTCATCCACAACAAAATCCTGGCCAACTCCACCAACTCCAAGGAACTTTTCAGTGTCATTCAGGAATTCACCAACCCACGCAGCGAAGCCACAGACATCACACCATCCCAAGACCTCTGCGACAAGTTTGGAACCTATTTCCCCTCAAGATCAAAAACCTCTATGACAACTTCATCGACCATCCACCAGGTGCCACAGACGGCCCCCCGCCCCCCAGAAACACCAGCCAGCCCACCATTTCCAACTGGACACCGATCACGGCCGAAGACACCACCTCAACCATGAAAAGCATCCACTCGGGGCCCCCACCGACCCCTGCCCCCCTCACATCTACCACAGAGCTGCGGCCGCCATCGCACCCGAACTACAACGCACCATCAACACCACCTTCAAAACAGGCACCTTCCCAGACGACTGGAAGCACGCAGAAGTCAGACCCCTGCTCAAGAAGCCCACAGCTGACCCCACCGACCTCAAGAACTATTGGCCCATCTCGCTCCTCCCCTTCGCAGCCAAAGTTGCAGAGAAAACAGTCAACAGGAAACTGACACGATTCATTGAAGAGAACGCCGTCCTCGACCCGTCCCAATCCGGATTCCGAAGCAACCACAGCACAGAGATCGCCCTACTCGCCGCCACAGACGACATCCGCACCCTCCTGGACCAAGGCCACTCCGCAGCCCTCATCCTACTTGACCTATCAGCGGCCTTCGACACCGTCTCCCACCGCACACTAGTGGCCAGACTACACGACGCAGGCATACAAGGAACAGCCCTGGACTGGATCCGATCATTCCTCACCTGAAGAAGCCAAAGGATCAGACTCCCACCCTTCCTCTCCGACCCCACGAAAATCACCTGCGGAGTCCCACAGGGTTCATCACTGAGCCCCACCCTCTTCAACATCTACATGGTCCCCCTCGCAGCCATCATCGTCCGACAACACGGCCTCAACATCGTATCCTACGCCGACGACACCCAGCTCATCCTCTCCCTCACCAAAGACCCCACCACTGCCAAACTCATCTTCCAGAAAGGAATGCAAGACATCGCAGTCTGGATGACCAACAGCTGCCTGAAGCTCAATGCCGAGAAGACAAAAGTCCTCGTCCTCGATACCACCCCTTCTGCATGGGACAGCACCTGGTGGCCGACCGCCCTTGGAAGCCCACCTACCCCCTCAGACCACGCCAAGAACCTCGGCATCGTACTTGACTCATCACTCTCCATGAACCGACAGGTCAACGCCATCACCTCCAGCTGCTTCAACACCCTCCGCATCCTCAGCAAGACCTTCAAGTGGATCCCCCCTGAGTCAAGGAAGACAGTCATCCACGCACTCATCACCAGCAGACTGGACTATGGAAACGCACTCTACGCCGGCATCAACAAGTCCCTACTCCGCAAACTCCAAACAATACAGAACACCGCCGCCAGACTCGTCCTCGGCATCCCCCGACATGAACACATCAGCCAACACCTACGAAGTATCCACTGGCACCCCATGAGGAAAAGAGTCACTTTCAAAATCCTCCCTCACGCCTACAAATGCCTACACAACAACGGACCCAAATACCTCAACGACAGAATCAACTTCCACGTACCCAAAAGAAACCTCCGATCTTCCAACCTCGCACTGGCCGAAACCCCGCGCATCCACAGAGCCAGAGCAGGCAGAAGATCCTTCTCTCACATTGCAGCCAAGACCTGGAACGAGCTACCGGCAGACATCAGACGCGCCCCCTCACCTTCAGGAAGACCCTCAAGACCTGGCTCTTCGGCTAAACAGATCTGTGGACCCCCCCCTCAGCACATTGAGACCCTCACGGGTGAGTAGCGCGCTTACAATTCCCTGATTGATTGATTGATTGATTGAGGGAGGGAGACAGGCAGAAGCCGCCCACCCTCATTAGGGCAAAACCAAAACAAGTTTCAAATAAAAACCATAACTTCATTGGGTTAGTTTCAGGCCTGACTGTGAGATGGCGCAGTAAAATAATCCCTTCATTGGTATTCAGAAGTCAAGAGCTGTCTACGAGTAAACGACTCCCTGATATGCAGGGTAAGACGATCAGAAGGGAAGGTGCAGAACGAGAGGTGCTGTCTTCATTTCTCTGTTATGTCTCCCAATCTCTATCCACCCTCCCTTGTTGAGTCCCAGAGAGGGATTGCCACATGAATCTCTTGCTGGGTGCCCATAAGGTAAAGGTGGGCAAGCATCACTCCTGCCAGACACAACTACTGAAACGTTAGTGAAAGTTTCATCTGGCATAACATCAGACTATCAGTCACTGTTCAGACACTACTTCTGAAACACCAGGTAACAGTATTAGAAAGAGGCGGAAAGTGATAAAAGATGTGTTTGTCAAGGTTGACATACCAAAGTACACTTACCCTCTCAGGGGTATATTCACAAGAACGTGTGATAATTACCGCAAGAGTAGCGCAACGCAACTTTCAGCATCACAGCCTATCGCGGGAAAATAACCCAGTGACAACGTGGAATTCACAACACGGCGGTAGCATGCGATAGTTGGCCGACACCGCGGCCAATGCTCGCGATACAACCACCTCGACGGAGATAAAAACAGAAACCACAACGCAAAAAAAACTGCGATGGGCCAAAGCGCGATAAGAAAACAGTGACAACCAGCGCGAGGGCAGCAATACTCACACGCAATGCGGGAAAAAGCACAAGAACAGCATACGGAAAATGCCACAGAACAAAATACATCAACAGCGGAGTACCACGGATGCACCCTGGCCAACTGCAGAGGACAACATGCACACCACAACATCCAAGCACCGTGGAAGAACAGAACCTACAGGCACACCGCATGAAAGAGACCAGTGGCAGACAAATCAGAGCCGCAGGAGCGACACACCCACCGTGCAGCATACACACATAAGCAGAAGTGCACCTCGACATTGACAACATCCCGGTACAAACAGCAACACCTCCACAACTGAACACAGGACACAACTGGTTCGGAAAATGTGCACAACCTGGCAAATCACATCTGAAACCCCAGGGATATGTAACATGACAATGTACAATTCCAACCTGTAACCTGCAAATATGTTTTATTCACACATGCAGTGCAATTGGACATCTACTACTGTCCCATGAATGCCACGGACGGTCACAATGTGACGTGCTCATGAGAAGTAAGTGTCAATGATGGAATCCCTACGGGCCATTCCTGCCGCAGCTGCAGTGGGATGTGGGCCACCTGCCCCATCACCACCATCATCATCCGGTACATCTGGAACTGGGATCCATGGGGCCCTGGAGCGAACACAGATGTTGTGCAACACACAACATGCAACGATCATCTTGCACACGACGTCCGGGCTGTACAGGAGCTTCCCACCAGTGCCATCCAGGCACCTGAAACGTGACTTCAACTCGCCAAATGTGCGTTCAACGATGCCCCTGGTGCGTATGTGGGCCGCATTGTACTGCCTCTGGGCGGGTGTGTTCGGGTCCCGGAGGGGTGTCATCATCCAAGGGCAGAGTGCATATCCTTGATCACCTGTGACAGTGCAGGGAGAAAAGAGTCAATACTTGGTTCGGCAGGATGTGATGGCAGGCCCACCAATTCAGTGACGCCTGTGCTGGCTGTGTGTGGGGTGAGTGTAAGCCAGCCCTCAGGGAGTAGCTGGTGCTGGCAACTACACCAACAGTCATCAGGCACACAGACATGCAATGTCAGAACTACAAGGGGGGATGACTCGAGTCGCACAGGGCTAGTCGCCCCGGATGCACAGCGGCCGACACGGGCCCACCGCCACGGGACGCTGACCTGCGGGAGACTGGGGTAGGGCCATGAGGGCAGAGCAGTGCCTCACATGTGTCATGGCTGCATTCCGCATCTCCACACGTTCAGCTGTTGTGTGGCTGTGGTGCCATGTGAAGTCTGTATTGGGTGCAGGGGTAGCCCAGGATGACCATGGAGTGGTGTAGTCGTGTCTGGTAGGTGGTTGTGTAGTTTGACATGTCGGATGTGGTTTGGTCACGTGTGCATCCCCACAGTTGTGCTTTGTGCGTTGGTGGCTGTGGGATGTGTGGTGTGTTGATTTGGTACTTACCAACGAGCAGTCCCGTTCCATATGTGCCATCCTGGAAGCACTGGTTGATGATGGACTGTCGGAAGATGAAGGAATCATGCACACTGCCTGGGTAGTTGGCGACGACATTGGTGAAGAGTCCCCGGTGGTCCACTATTGCCTGCACATTGATGGAACGCGTGTGCTTCCTGTTGCGGTAGTGGTGTGCAGTATCCGCAGGGGGCACAAGTGGGACATGTGTGCATTCGATTGCCCCCAACACAGCCGGGAATCCGGCTATGTGGTAGAAGCCTTGCTTAGTCTCCAGCTGTTGCTGCGCAGTGTTGGGGAAGTGAAGGTACTGGGGTATGAAGCTGATGATGGCATCCAGGACAGGTGTGATGAACTTTGATAGGGCTGGCTGTGAGACCCCTCTGACTCTGGCAGTTGTTGGTTGGAAGGTACCAGAGGCCAACAGGTGCAGCACTGCCAGCAGCTTTGTCTGCGGAGGGATGTTTGTTCTCCGCTGTGTTGGGACCATCAGCCTGTGGGCGATGTGGATCATGATGCGTAGGATGGTTGTCCTTTTGAGCCTGTAGTGAGCAATGACTTCCGCGGGCGTTAGGTCTGTGAGAGTGGTGCGTTTTTGGTAGGTCCGCTGTCTTACTCTACGCTGCCTCTGTTGTGGTCCGGGGGTGGGGCGGGTCCGGGTCCTGGGGGTGGTGGCGGTCCTGGGGGTGGCGGTGGGGGTTGTGGCCCTGTTGGGGCTCCGAGCTGCATGATGAATAGCTCCATGGCATCGTTTGTTCTTCGGGTATGGCTGTTTGCGGGGCTCCGTTGCCTACTGCAGGTAGACGTCCGTCTTTACACCTGCTTGAGGCAGGTGTTAAATACCTGCGGCTACCGCGGCTTATCGCCTGTTTTTGGTTCGCTTCGCAGTTCTGTCAGTTCGTTGTGAAAGTGTGAAAGTGGTGTTGTTTTTTCATGTGTTTTTGCACGGGAACGCCTACTCTGCATCTCATTAGGGTTAGTTGGTGGTGTCTGCCGTGGTGTTAGATTTTGGGGCAGTTATCGTGGGAATACTGGCGTTGTCTGCAGTTTGCACCAGCTTGTGAATGGGGTGTTAAATCTATCTCCACTTTTGTTGCGTTAAGGTGGAGATAAATCGGAGTTGAATCCTTGTGAATATGCCCCTCAGAGTCTTGGGATCTGCTGACTCGGGGGATGAGAAGCTGAAAATTGGTCCACAGGAAGGGACACTGAAGGCCTACATAAGGAACACCTTAGACACAAAATGTTGCCAGGCGCTGTGTTCTTGTGCAGCTGTGCTAATATACTGGCTCTACCTCAGGTGCCCTGGAAGAAGAAATGTGATAGTATTGGACTGTGCGTAACATTGGTTGATAACACCATGTCAATATGGGGAAAACGCTGCTTCCTGAATGCTCCCGCAAGAGTCCACTGATTCCTCACAAGCCTCCAACCACGCATCAGTGGCGGCCGCCGCACAACGATAGTGGGGGGCAGTGCTTAATTTGTAAAAGATTAAGTGCCAGGGCCCACATCAGGAAGCCACTGCACCCTGCACCACCCAATGCCCCTTCCAGCGCTGCCAATGATAGCTACTAACCATCACACTCCTACAAGTGTGACAATTCAGACTATCCCAGCCCCACAAAGCTTTAAAATTACAATCACTCCGGGAGTTGATATGGTGTGAGTACGGCTGCCATATTGCATATTTGTATCGCTTTGTTCGCCCTAAGTTGGCGGGGGTATGCCCAGACGTGGGTCCCTTGCTCACTTTGCCACTGGATTCAAGCAAGCCAGGCTGATGACGGCTGGAATGCCAGAAACCGGTCCTAGGATGCTTGTTTCCGGTCCAGGGAAGACATGGCTTGGCAGTTCGGTCTGGACTGTTCCCATGAGGCACAGGGTCAGACTGATTTGCATATGGCCATGTCTGAACTGGGGTGGTGGAGTGAGCTAAAGAATGATGATGGATTAAACCCAGATCAGTTGACTGGGGGTGAGTGTTTGATTGGCTCAAACGTTCCGTCCATCATCCCCTTTGTATCGCTTTGTTCGCCCTAAGTTGGCGGGGGTATGCCCAGATGTGGGTCCCTTGCTCACTTTGCCAGTGGATTCAAGCAAGCCTGGCTGATGACGGCTGGAATGCCAGAAACCGGTCCCTAGGATGCTTGTTTCCGGTCCAGGGAAGACATGGCTTGGCAGTTCGGGCTGGACTGTTCCCATGAGGCACAGGGTCAGACTGATTTGCATATGGCCATGTCTGAACTGGGGTGGTGGAGTGAGCTAAAGAATGATGATGGATTAAACCCAGATCAGTTGACTGGGGGTGAGTGTTTGATTGGCTCAAGCGTTCCGTCCATCATCCCCTTTGTATCGCTTTGTTCGCCCTAAGTTGGCGGGGTATGCCCAGACGTGGGTCCCTTGCTCACTTTGCCACTGGATTCAAGCAAGCCTGGCTGATGACGGCTGGAATGCCAGAAACCGGTCCTAGGATGCTTGTTTCCGGTCCAGGGAAGACATGGCTTGGCAGTTCGGGCTGGACTGTTCCCATGAGGCACAGGGTCAGACTGATTTGCATATGGCCATGTCTGAACTGGGGGTGGTGGAGTGAGCTAAAGAATGATGATGGATTAAACCCAGATCAGTTGACTGGGGGTGAGTGTTTGATTGGCTCAAACGTTCCGTCCATCATCCCCTTTTGTATCGCTTTGTTCGCCCTAACTTGGCGGGGGTATGCCCAGACGTGGGTCCCTTGCTCACTTTGCCACTGGATTCAAGCAAGCCTGGCTGATGACGGCTGGAATGCCAGAAACCGGTCCTAGGATGCTTGTTTCCGGTCCAGGGAAGACATGGCTTGGCAGTTCGGGCTGGACTGTTCCCATGAGGCACAGGGTCAGACTGATTTGCATATGGCCATGTCTGAACTGGGGTGGTGGAGTGAGCTAAAGAATGATGATGGATTAAACCCAGATCAGTTGACTGGGGGTGAGTGTTTGATTGGCTCAAGCGTTCCGTCCATCATCCCCTTTTGTATCGCTTTGTTCGCCCTAAGTTGGCGGGGGTATGCCCAGACGTGGGTCCCTTGCTCACTTTGCCACTGGATTCAAGCAAGCCTGGCTGATGACGGCTGGAATGCCAGAAACCGGTCCTAGGATGCTTGTTTCCGGTCCAGGGAAGACATGGCTTGGCAGTTCGGGCTGGACTGTTCCCATGAGGCACAGGGTCAGACTGATTTGCATATGGCCATGTCTGAACTGGGGTGGTGGAGTGAGCTAAAGAATGATGATGGATTAAACCCAGATCAGTTGACTGGGGGTGAGTGTTTGATTGGCTCAAGCGTTCCGTCCATCATCCCCTTTTGTATCGCTTTGTTCGCCCTAAGTTGGCGGGGGTATGCCCAGACGTGGGTCCCTTGCTCACTTTGCCACTGGATTCAAGCAAGCCTGGCTGATGACGGCTGGAATGCCAGAAACCGGTCCTAGGATGCTTGTTTCCGGTCCAGGGAAGACATGGCTTGGCAGTTCGGGCTGGACTGTTCCCATGAGGCAGAGGGTCAGACTGATTTGCATATGGCCATGTCTGAACTGGGGTGGTGGAGTGAGCTAAAGAATGATGATGGATTAAACCCAGATCAGTTGACTGGGGGTGAGTGTTTGATTGGCTCAAACGTTCCGTCCATCATCCCCTTTTGTATCGCTTTGTTCGCCCTAAGTTGGCGGGGGTATGCCCAGACGTGGGTCCCTTGCTCACTTTGCCACTGGATTCAAGCAAGCCTGGCTGATGACGGCTGGAATGCCAGAAACCGGTCCTAGGATGCTTGTTTCCGGTCCAGGGAAGACATGGCTTGGCAGTTCGGGCTGGACTGTTCCCATGAGGCACAGGGTCAGACTGATTTGCATATGGCCATGTCTGAACTGGGGTGGTGGAGTGAGCTAAAGAATGATGATGGATTAAACCCAGATCAGTTGACTGGGGGTGAGTGTTTGATTGGCTCAAGCGTTCCGTCCATCATCCCCTTTTGTATCGCTTTGTTCGCCCTAAGTTGGCGGGGGTATGCCCAGACGTGGGTCCCTTGCTCACTTTGCCACTGGATTCAAGCAAGCCTGGCTGATGACGGCTGGAATGCCAGAAACCGGTCCTAGGATGCTTGTTTCCGGTCCAGGGAAGACATGGCTTGGCAGTTCGGGCTGGACTGTTCCCATGAGGCACAGGGTCAGACTGATTTGCATATGGCCATGTCTGAACTGGGGTGGTGGAGTGAGCTAAAGAATGATGATGGATTAAACCCAGATCAGTTGACTGGGGGTGAGTGTTTGATTGGCTCAAACGTTCCGTCCATCATCCCCTTTTGTATCGCTTTGTTCGCCCCTAAGTTGGCGGGGGTATGCCCAGACGTGGGTCCCTTGCTCACTTTGCCACTGGATTCAAGCAAGCCTGGCTGATGACGGCTGGAATGCCAGAAACCGGTCCTAGGATGCTTGTTTCCGGTCCAGGGAAGACATGGCTTGGCAGTTCGGGCTGGACTGTTCCCATGAGGCACAGGGTCAGACTGATTTGCATATGGCCATGTCTGAACTGGGGTGGTGGAGTGAGCTAAAGAATGATGATGGATTAAACCCAGATCAGTTGACTGGGGGTGAGTGTTTGATTGGCTCAAACGTTCCGTCCATCATCCCCTTTTGTATCGCTTTGTTCGCCCTAAGTTGGCGGGGGTATGCCCAGACGTGGGTCCCTTGCTCACTTTGCCACTGGATTCAAGCAAGCCTGGCTGATGACGGCTGGAATGCCAGAAACCGGTCCTAGGATGCTTGTTTCCGGTCCAGGGAAGACATGGCTTGGCAGTTCGGGCTGGACTGTTCCCATGAGGCACAGGGTCAGACTGATTTGCATATGGCCATGTCTGAACTGGGGTGGTGGAGTGAGCTAAAGAATGATGATGGATTAAACCCAGATCAGTTGACTGGGGGTGAGTGTTTGATTGGCTCAAACGTTCCGTCCATCATCCCCTTTTGTATCGCTTTGTTCGCCCTAAGTTGGCGGGGGTATGCCCAGACGTGGGTCCCTTGCTCACTTTGCCACTGGATTCAAGCAAGCCTGGCTGATGACGGCTGGAATGCCAGAAACCGGTCCTAGGATGCTTGTTTCCGGTCCAGGGAAGACATGGCTTGGCAGTTCGGGCTGGACTGTTCCCATGAGGCACAGGTTCAGACTGATTTGCATATGGCCATGTCTGAACTGGGGTGGTGGAGTGAGCTAAAGAATGATGATGGATTAAACCCAGATCAGTTGACTGGGGGTGAGTGTTTGATTGGCTCAAGCGTTCCGTCCATCATCCCCTTTTGTATCGCTTTGTTCGCCCTAAGTTGGCGGGGGTATGCCCAGACGTGGGTCCCTTGCTCACTTTGCCACTGGATTCAAGCAAGCCTGGCTGATGACGGCTGGAATGCCAGAAACCGGTCCTAGGATGCTTGTTTCCGGTCCAGGGAAGACATGGCTTGGCAGTTCGGGCTGGACTGTTCCCATGAGGCACAGGGTCAGACTGATTTGCATATGGCCATGTCTGAACTGGGGTGGTGGAGTGAGCTAAAGAATGATGATGGATTAAACCCAGATCAGTTGACTGGGGTGAGTGTTTGATTGGCTCAAGCGTTCCGTCCATCATCCCCTTTTGTATCGCTTTGTTCGCCCTAAGTTGGCGGGGGTATGCCCAGACGTGGGTCCCTTGCTCACTTTGCCACTGGATTCAAGCAAGCCTGGCTGATGACGGCTGGAATGCCAGAAACCGGTCCTAGGATGCTTGTTTCCGGTCCAGGGAAGACATGGCTTGGCAGTTCGGGCTGGACTGTCCCCATGAGGCACAGGGTCAGACTGATTTGCATATGGCCATGTCTGAACTGGGGTGGTGGAGTGAGCTAAAGAATGATGATGGATTAAACCCAGATCAGTTGACTGGGGGTGAGTGTTTGATTGGCTCAAACGTTCCGTCCATCATCCCCTTTTGTATCATATTGCCTTGGTAGGCGACGCCCATAGATAGGACAAATTAGATGAGGCCCGTATAATATAGGAGGGAGAAGGTGGGTAACCATTCTAATATGGCTGTCGTACTCACACCATATCAACTCCCGGAGTGATTTTTCCGGTGTCCTCTAACCCAGGTAGAGGAAAGTATTTAAAATGTGGCGCAAAGTATATACAAGATTTTGACACGCCACATTGACGAGGACTACTAATGCGTCCCACTACTGTCGAGGTAAGAAAATGTCCATAGCTATTTTTGTAAAGTACCATAAGAAAATGCCAATAGATGTGGTAAATTCTAAACTTTAGATTTTTTAGGAAATAACCGGTTTTGGGAATGGTATAAAAATATAGATTATTATTTTATGTATTAAGACTTTCTGTATTGGCCTTGATGACAGTGAGCAATATGGACAAACTTAATGGGACATTTTGCGATCTTTACGCCTCTACTAGGACCTCTGTTTTTGACCTGGTAATAATGTTGGACACGAAATTAGAATGGGGTATGTTCACCCGTCCCGTATAGGACTAATATTGAATTTAAGTATTGGGGTATATTCCCGTATTTTTACCAGTACAAGGGAATAGGGTGTCATTATACAACAATACTAGGCCTATATTTATTTGGCAATTATGGTTCATTACTGGATGAGCTATGTATAAAAACCTCCTCTCGTTTTGTCAGGCTCCAATAAATGAAGAAGAGCACGATTGCTATTAAGAATAAAGAAGAACCCTAAATTGGGGATTATTTGCCTGGAAAAGGAAAAAACACCCGGGGACTCTAAAGGAGAAACAGTGTTTATATACATTGGCAAAACGGTCATAGACACGGAAATTTACGAGGTATGTGGTGAGAAAAGAGACTGATTAGATGAGAGAGGTTATGAATAAAAATCCCTTAAATTATAGCTTGTTTTACAGAAAGGTTGCTGACATCACCCTGTGAGTTAAACCACTTGCCATATATTAATTGTTTAGGAAGTGGTGGTTGTAAATATTGCCTGTAATAGATTATTACGTTGATACCTTCCATATTCAATATCAGACTGGCAATCACTGTCCTGACTCGTGAAATGAAAAGGTGCAGCTCACTGTATGTCTGACAAGACCCATTATACTTCCCCTCACATCTGGATGTGCAGGCAGAAAACGTCGTTGAATAGGCTAAACACACCTTCCCCTGGAAACAGCATGCTAGAGCTAACCCTGGGCGAAGTACTACGCTACGCTGTGGTTTGCGAAGTTTGCGCTACTTCCACTCACATGGAAATTGCATGCACAGTGCAAACACGCGTAGCGTAGCGGTCCCATTTTTTGCTTGCTTTCATGGGTCCTCAGCATCAAAGTTGGCGACCATGAGCAAGCAAAGCTAACCTCCGAGACTTTTTCCCTCACATTCGTGATCAGCAACATCAGAGTTGCCCGATTAGCGAACGTGGAAAGTAAACCTCCAGCCGAGATTCTCAACGCGGGAGGTCAGGTTTCTCATTAAGTGGTCGCATTGTGCTCGCGACGCTCGCGTGAAAAACTACCAGTCCGCGTTGAGCTGCCGCTCGGTAGAAATCTACTCGGCTGGCAGAAAGCATTTCGCTGCACTGTGCAAGATACGGTTTGCACTGATTGCACAGTGCGGACAAGCATCCGGCAGTGTGCAATCAGTGAACAGCATTTTGCACGTGCACTATGCAGTTCGCGTAGCTACGCGTAGCTCGCGTGGTCGAGAGCCGCCGCGTGGCTACGCGTAGCGCTACTATGCGAGGCTTCATGGGGTTAATGCTAGGCAGTGCATGATCCAGCCCCACTCACGCGCACTGCGGCAATATCCCTGCACTCCTCACTCACACACTCTCTGAGATACTCACCCGACATTTTGGCGCACCAGAGCCTTGGATACTGGTTGAGCACCTCGTCCACCAGGACCTCCAGTTCCTCGGTGGTGAAGGGAGTGGAACGGATCTTATCAGTCTCGCCATCACTCTGGGCAGGAGACAGCGGCAGCCGCAGGTGAGAGTCTCAGGCAGCAGTCCCTGAAGGCAGCAGCAGGTGAGGGGTCTCAGGCAGCAGTACCTAGAAGGCAGCCTTGAGTGGGGGTCTCAGGCAGCAGTCCTGAAGGCAGCAGCAGGTGGGGGTCTCAGGCAGCAGGCTCAGTGAGCTGTGCCAATGTGTTTGCTCTCTCACACATATATAGCCCCCAGGGCTCGTTTCTGTGGTTCTAGCTGCCAATTGGTGTTCCAGGTCTGCCTCATTCAAATACATCCAATGACCGGCCTCGCGGTCGTGAGCCACGCCTACATGATTTCAAGCTTCCATCAGGCTGCGGTCGCTTCCACGTGGCTGGAAGGGCATGCTCCATGTGGTGACACACCGCAGGGACAGCGTGCTGTGCACGTGGTGCATCTTTAAGTGCATCCAATGACCGGCCTTGATGGCGGAACACGCCTACACGCGATTTTCAAACTTGCATCAGGCTACATGATTACTTCCCATTGGCTGTAAGGGCATGCTCCATGGCGGTGACACACCGCTGGTGCCAGGCGGTAGCTACCGCGATTCCGGGCCACAGCTACATTGCTATGAGTGACCGGGATCTGTGTGTCGAGTATGCCATCCACCATTAGCCATGTGTATATGCCTATCAATCCCGCTATAGTGTCTTGGGCCATGGGTGGCCACCGCTGGTGCCAGGCGGTAGCTGCCGCGATTCCGGGCCCACATGCATTTACTATGAGTGACCGGGATCTGGGTGTCGAGCATGCCATCATGTGTATGTGTGCATATGCCTATCAATCTCGCTATGGTGTCTTAGGCCATGGCGGTGACACACCACGCTGGTGCCAAGGGCGGTAGCTACGGCGAGGGTGCAGCATGACATTGTTGACTATGGGTGATGGTGTTGTTTGAAAAAGGCACGTTTAAGGCAGCAATGGACACATCGTGCTGTGTCAATGTCATAGGTCATATATATTACTTCGAACAGTGGTCACTTCAAAATATCTGTGGCACTTGATGCCAACAATGGAGCTATGATTGTGTGACATCCTAAACTTAATGTCTTACACCAAATACAACACTGAAAGGACTAATGAGGGCACATTACTCCTACACAATTTCCTCCTGACCCCAAATTTAGCTCCAATTTCATTTCTCTCACCCCATTTTGGCCCCAATTTCATATCTGACACCAAATAAAGTACCCACAATTTCATATCTGAGTCCAAATATTTACACATATTCATATTATCTCACACAATATGTCACTATACAGTACACATGATTGTACAAACATTTCAGCATTATCTTCATTCTCACCACATATGTCACACTGTTGTCTGTTTGGTATCACCAATTACAGCCTTCATGTAAGGTTATTGTTTGCAGTGTAAATCAACAGTATATGTCCACATGGACATGTGTGGCATCTACACACTCAAGGATGTTAATTACATCACCGACACACTTGGCATTATGTACCTTCTTATTTCTTTGACTTGTATCTATGCCTTTGGGTATGTTTGTCTCCATATCACACCGATGTTATCCACCATTACTTGTGTCATTGTGTAGGGTATGTACTCATGTTATTCTGCCTGTCATATGATTTTGTTACATGTATTTTCCACAGCTGTGAGTATGTGATAGTGGTTTGATGTGTGGTGTGTTACGTTGGTACTCTCAAGGACAGGTGCATTGACCTTGTTCACATGAAGATTGTTGGTTTGGTGATGGACTGTAGCAAAAGTGGTGATGGTGCTCACTGACTGGGAACTTTGATATGGCATCTGTGACCAATATAAGGTGACCCACAATTAACTGGACATTGATGCTGATGCGTGTGCTTTCATTACAGTAATTGTGTGCAGTTTTTGCAGGGTGCACAAGTGGGACACTAGTGTGCAGTGATCAAACAAACACGGAGGTGAATCAAGCTTTCACTATGGGCGTATTAGCCTTTCTGGGGCACAAGCTGTTCCTGCCAGTGTGGGTGAACTGATGGTGCTGTTGAATCAAGCTAATGATGGCATCAAGACAGGTGAGATATACCTTGATAGGGCTGGCTGTGACACCATCAAACTCTGACTTATGTTGTAATGGAAGGTACCAGGGCCCAACAAGTGATGCTGGCCAGCATCTTTGTCTGCGGATGATTGTTTGAGAGTCCGCTGTGATTTGACTCTGACAGGCTGTGGAATGTGGGTCAGGATGCTTTTGATAGTAGTCCTTTCGTACCTGTGTTGTGCGATGACATCCGCTGTTGTTATGTGTGTGAGGCTGTTGTGTTTTTGTTGCCTTACTCAGTATGTTCATGCGCTGACTTGTAGGTATACTGGTGTGGCTTTGTCCTGGTGGTGTTATGAGTTGCTTTTGTGGCACTGTTGTGTCTCCAGCTGGAGTAATAGCTCCATGGCAACTGTTGTACTTTAGTTGTGTCTGGGCAGTGCTACCTTCATGCTGCATGTCATAGAGTGCAACTTAAGTTCAGATTGGCGTTTGTCTACAGTCCTTTTGGGTCACGTACCTTATCCACTTTTTGTGTGCCACATTGACAATCTGTGTGCTTGTTGATGATATTGTGCAGTTGTGTCATTGTGTCTTGATCCACGGCGACACTAGATATGCAGATGCTTTTCATTATTAGTCATTGACTTTGAATTGTGATTACCAGCATGTATGGCATGTGTAATGATGACAGTGGATATTAGCACAGGCTTGTGAATATGTATGTAGTGTCTCTAAACTTGGTGTGGATTTGCATTGGCTCACATTCCAACAGTGGGTCCTTCAGAACTGAACAAATTGTGTAGTTCATGTGTCCCCTGTCATGATTGCACAAGAATGTGTGGCAGGTACAGCAGCCACTTTGAGCCCCAGCGGTGTTTCTGTTTCACACATGTCTGTATCATTCACTGTCAGGGCTGTTTGCACCAGATTTTGATATGTGACTATTAATTCCACAGAAACAGTTTCCATGTTTTGTTGTTCTCACTGTGCGAATACTGAAGAGTGTAGCTACAATGTTTTCTCAAGGTGTCACGACTTTTGACTTGCACTGTGTGGTTTACATTGTGATACCAGTCAATGTTTTGCGCTGTGTCAATCAAAGCTACAGATTTGTGCACATCTCATGTTCTGTTGCAATAGCGTGTCCCCTTTCATCTCTACTAGGAAGTGACCTAATGTGTATCGTCCAGTCACCTGCTGGCTGCTTATTGGGGATGATGACGTGTCCTTCAGGTTCCGTCTGGACCGCACAAACATCCAAGACCTGTGTGCCATGTTGGATCACACCCCTGCGGGCTGGCAGGACATGCTGCTTCCAGCATTAACTACTGAATCAAAGGTGATGGCGGCACTGCATTTCCTGGCTAGTGGGTCATTCAGGAGACAGTGGGCATTGCAGGGGGATGTCTCAGCACCTTCAGCATGGTGCTACGGGATTTCCTGTGCATGCATGATACCCAGTACAAAGACCAATACATTAGTTTCCAAAGAGAGTGGCTTTGGCAGATGTGAAAGGTGGATTTTATGCCCTTGGTCCACATCCCTAATGTTGTAGGTGCTATTGACTGCACACATGTTGGCCTGGTTCCACCACAGGCACGGGAACACATTTATAGGAATCGTAAACATTCACTCCATCAATGTGCAGGTGGGTGTGCCAGGCGATGCTGATCATATCGTATGTCTGTGCCAAGTTTCCCGGCTCTCGCCATGATTCCTACATCCTGCAACAGCATTGTGCCCCAGCTGATGGCCAATCTCGCTACGGAGTGGGCATGGATTGTGGGTAGTGGGCAGAGTCCAGGTTGGCCAATGCTGTGTGTGCCCCATGCTTGTCCTCTATACAGTTGTATTACTTAATCGGGCATGTTTTTTTAACACCTAGGTGACTCCATATCCCAACAGACCGTGGTTGCTAGGCCCACTCACGCAATCCTAGGACACCGTCTGAAGTCAGCTACAACAATGCCCATGGTAGAACACGTCGGGTGGTGGAAGCGAACCTTTGGTCTCCTAAAATCGAAGTTTCACTGCCTGGACCGGACCGGAGAGGGCACTCATGTACTCACCCAAGAAGGTGTGTCAGATGAGTGGTAGCATGCTGCATGCTGCACAGCCTGGCCTTGGAAAGGAATACCCATGATCCTGGGCGATGATGACTTGGCCGAGGGCCACCACCTGCGGTGAATTCCACAAATGTCCAGTAGCGAGGATGGTGGAGAGGGAGAGGTGTCATTCCAGCGTCAGTGGCTTTCATCAACCGCTTCTTCACTTGAATGTGGTGACAATTGTAACTGGTCATTGTCTATTTGATGTAGTTGTTTTAATGAGGTCTATATGATCTTTGTAGGTGCATCCTGTTGTTGACTCAGTGCTGGCTGCCTATGTATTGGATACAGGGTAGTTTGGAACAGCTACAGGATGTCTGTATTTGGTACTATTGCACATTGCTAATGTGTGCATATTGTTGTACAGTGAGGACATGTGTTGTGTGATGCCTGTGATACCACCACCCTGACTAGTGACTTTTTAATTTCTGTTGTCTTTTGCTAGGTCCCTTCTGCCCCTCATACCTACCCCAGGAACCATGCTCCTGTGACATTCTTTCATAATGAGCGCTTATTTCATACTGTGATAAACATGAGCAGACTCAAATACATTTGTCGTTATTGTTGTTTATTTCAATGGAGTATGAGAGGAAGTGGATATTTACATAAGTGTGAATGGGGAATCAATGAGTTGGCAGTCATGGTAGATGAGAAAATCGGGTGAAGCACCAAATTGATGTGGTGACACAGTCCAACAGACGGATGCATTACCGCAGCAGTGTGGGTAAGGACAGTGTACAGAGTCAATGGTTGGGTGAAGAGTGTTGCCATCATGGCTGGCTCTTTGACTGGCGTTTGCCAGGTGCTTTGCCACGGGTGGAGTCCCAAGTTTTCTTTGGACGGCCTTCTTCTGCTTTCCCACTGGCCAGGGGCATCGCCTGCTTTGGAGCCAGTGTTGTCTGAGAGTCACCCCTCTCCGTGCCGCAAAGTGGATGATGAACCGTCATCCTGCGGTAGCAGGAAGTGGAGGTGTGGTCTGTGGCACTGGCTGTCCCTCTGTACCGCCACTGCTGGCCCATGGGGTCCACAGTTGTCCATACGGTTGTCCATGGACCTCTTGGCGTTGGGCTCCAGGGCATCTTCAGTAGGCCCCACGCCACTTATGTGCCTGTGTGGGTCTGCAGCACTAACTCTGGTGATGTTAGCCCAGGGCTTCAGTCACGAACCTGGTGTTGGAGTCCCACTTGTCCTCCACACTGCCACCTGTCACTGGCCTGTTGCCTCACCACTCTAGCCACATGCCTCCGGTTGATGGTGTGGGCTGGGCATCCTCTAGGGCAGGCGAGTGTTGCAGGCAACAGTGGTAGTGGTGGTGGTGGTGGCACAGGTCGTTCCAGCAGGGGTCAGCGTTGATGTTGTTGTGATGGGGGGGCAGTGGGGTCATGTGACCGTTTGTGCCCTGGGACACCAGATTGGGCCAGCTAGGGCTCCTCATCAAAGAATCCAGGACTCCGCATCAGAGTGTCCATGTTCCGGGGGATGAGACTGGCTCAGGTTGGGGTTGTTGTCCTCTGCAGTCAGTTGTTGGTCACCTGTGAGACAGAGGGTACATAGTCATTGACTTTTATCTTGCTTGATGTGTTTGATGTCTCTTATTTATGTTATACAACACACAGTTACGTATTTCATAAGTTGAATGTCTTCTGCACATGATGTTCGTCATGACACTGATGTGGAAATTTTATACATCTTTTTTCCATGTGGTGTGACAAGTCATTGGTCTGCTGCCCCACGTGAAGCTCTTTGTAGTAGACATTAGGTTGTCATCTGACAACTGGCTGCTATGCGACTTGATGTGTGCATCTTTGCTTTGGTTACTCTCTTCCTGACAAATGTTACATATGCACATGTACTAGACATTGTACCATTGTTATCTCATGCATACCTTTGTAATGTTCCGTGCTTGTATTTCATTTGCTCAACAGACCATGCCTTTTATTGTTACTATGGTCCCTTCAGGCTCAACACCCATGGAATTACAGATAGCATTGATTGCAGTGCATATATAGTCCCTGATTTGCTTACATGGGTTTGATTGGTCACAGTTCTGTTACAGTTACATGCGCATATTATCTGCATTCTATCAAATGGAGATGTAATTGGGGTGTATTTTGTTGGGATGTGGCCTTGTGTTGGCATTATTATGCTTTCATTGAGGAATGGTGGAATTAAGGCACTGTGTCTGCTTACCTGTCCAGTTGACATCTTTTCGGTGGACTTTCTACCACATGGTTCTGGGTGGGGGTGGTCGTCTGCTAAAAGCTGTGGGGCAAGGGGGCCCTAGTGGGGTTGTGAGGTGCAGGTCTCCTATTCCAAACACCTCACAGTGGCTACTACCTGTTAGGTGAGGTGTAGCACACAATGACTGCCACATGGTTCTGGAGTGGGGAGTAGTCCATCCTGCTCAGCTATGGGACAAAGCTGACCTGGTGGGGTTGTGGTGCAGGCCTCCTATTCCAAACACACCTCCCACTGGAAGGTAGCTACCTACCTGTTAAGGAGGTGAAGAACACAATGGCTGAGACATGCTTCTGGGTT